>CM054058.1:373226085-373579992 GCA_028641055.1 Alopecurus myosuroides | reverse complement strand
CTTCTAGTTTTATTAATTGGAATTCTTGTGATGCCTAGATCTTTGTGTGAATGCTTTGTTAAATTTTGTGCTATGATTTCTATGGATCCAGTACCATTTTAGCTATAGTTTTGTCATCTTTTATTTTATGAGTGTATGAGCTTATTATAGCATGTTCAAGGAGTTATTACTTCTGTTATCATGCCATGAATTATTTAGTTGCATGTGCTACAAGTATAGAATATAATTATTTCTTATAGCATGCTTGTGTAGGTTTTCCATACTAGTATGCTATTAGTGCAGTCCTGTTTTACGCCAGTCTAATAGGAGTATTATTTTGAGTGAAGATGGTGTTTTAGATTATTGTTATGACTTGATTCTTTTGTTATTAGCTACTGGTTGTTTGTTAAATTTTCATGATTGATGGATTCCAAAGCTTCAAGTAAACACTAAGGTAGTAAATAATTAGCCTATTCATCTGTGGTGTGTTTACCTGCTGTTTGGAAATGGTCTGAGTGTGTACCTTAGCATGAGGGTTTGTGTTATTTGTTGTACTTGTGTTATTTTTTGTGCTTAAGAGTATCTTATGAAACTAAAACATCCAACTAAAATCATAAACACATTTAAGTGATAGTTGCTTGTGGTGAGTAATACCCACTGCCATGGGTATTGCCCTGTCTGTTTGTTTTACCTTGGTAATCTAACCTCTTTGCACCCACAAGCTATATTTTTAGCTTCTTATATATCTTGTTATGAGAGTGGTACCCCACTCCATATGTGGTATGTAAGAGCTGGGATATGGTTTCCTGAACCATATGCTTGTCTGACGATAGTTGGTACCCTGAGAGCTTCGTGAGACAGTTTTCTCGATAACGTTTGTGGGTTGGCGCCATTATACCCTTGCTTGTTGTATGGGTTGTTTAGCTTAGTTGTGTGTCTTGTATTCTTTTACGACGCTAGAAAACGAAGAAGAAGAAGCAGTTGTGGAGCTGTGCGTCAAGTTCAAGCTACTTCAAGGCCAGGGACATTAAGAGACTTGAGGCAAGCCATCCTGATGCTTGCTGTTATAATACACTTATCATTATTTATCATGCATGTTTTACTTCTGAAAAGTTTTACAAAAAAAAACTTTGATTTCCAAAGACTATTTTTTAGTGAATACTACTACTATTATATACTATGCCAGTAGTTGAAAACTTGGTGTTACCAAGCCCATAAGCCACCATATGGTATTTATTACCATCTAATATATTAGTCCCTAAGTGGACACCCTAAAATTGTGTTTTTCACAAAACAAAGGCTTTATGGAAAACCCGGGGAAAAGGCGGATCCTTATTCTCCGGAGGAATGTGGAAGTGGTCATTTTTGGGAAAATGGTGTTTTTTTTAAAAATGACACATAACCTTGTCTTCGCCGGACAACCTTTACTGTACTGCCACCGTACCCCAACATGGGCACGGGGCTTAACTGGAAGTTTGTTCTTGTTAGTGTGTGTTCTATCTCAAACGCTATAAGGGACGGAATCCCTCGAACCGAATGTCCTCAAAACTCCCAATGTTGAGACATATAAAGTGTGGGATTAAGTTACCCTCCGGATGCATTCGTTGAGGCTCCCGTCTAGGCAGAGCGGGACTTGATTGCCAGGGAGAATAAACTCAACTGAGAGATAGACACATTCTAGCTTGAACATAATGGAAGGTTATGATCAGTGATCTGATGTTTCACATACTGTTGTT
This sequence comes from Alopecurus myosuroides, assembly GCA_028641055.1. Lineage (NCBI taxonomy): Eukaryota > Viridiplantae > Streptophyta > Magnoliopsida > Poales > Poaceae > Alopecurus > Alopecurus myosuroides. The sequence continues at coordinate 373,578,277 of CM054058.1, read as the reverse complement.
ACAGTCTGTGCTTGTTCACGGCAGGTTTACTGAATCTGGTGGATGTGTACACCTCTGCAGAGTACAACTTTTTCGAAGAAGCCGCGTCCTCGGATATGGACAGTTGAATGGCCATGTAGCTAGCATTGTGTCAATGTTTTCAAAACGATGTTTTAAAAAGGAGTGTTGAACTCGGGAAGTTCGTAAAGGAAGAAAACCTAGTACCATGGAGGTACCGATGAGGAAAAGCCAGAAGTTGTTTTACAAGAAGTTTTGCAGAGAAAATCTTTCTCTCTAAGCAAACATCTGGGAATTGTTTCCAAGGGGTTTTGCAAAGAGAAAACTTTCTTCTAATAAGGTTTTATAGAACCTCTTGTACATGCGATATCGACAAGAGAAACAAAGCTATACTATTTTCATCTGAAGTATCTTCTCCAGCGAAGATACAGATTAACCTGACTGCAACTGTGGTGTCATCCTATATGAACACCATTGATAGTGAACCCTATTTATAGCCTACCTATTACACCATATAAGCATACTTGCATCTTTGGTAAGTTACATGATGGATGTCTTGCTGAGTACATTCAAATGTACTCATTATGGTTTCGCCCCTGGTATCTACTTGCCAGATTTTGAGAGGGAGTCTCAGAAGAAGATCAACGAAGAGGAGTACGGAGCTGATGGCTTTGCAAACTAGGATCGTCTCCGGGTCAGCAACATGTAGGTTAAGGCGTGACTTGGGCTCTACCATGTTTTGTGTGTGTTTAGTCTTCCGCTGTGTGTGTTGTGTGTTGTCCTGCGTGACAACCGTGTAGTCTTGGTCATGTGACCATGTGTCCTTGTAAGTGCTGTGTAACCGTGTAATGGATATTGTATTTGTGTACCAGCTTGATATGTTGTTCACGACTGAATTTCCTGGGATCGTGAATGTATGCATATCAGGGGTGTCCTTGAACAGTGGTTCGAAGGGCAGGCCCTACAGAGTTGGTATCAGAGCTATCCTGACCTTAGGAGACCTTAGTTAGCATGGACGTTAGCTAGTACTCTGACAATGGAAGTAAACAAAACCAGGCCATTAAGCTGACTATTTTTCAAAAGGATTCTATACTCCATCCCCTCTGTGGTTCAAGAAAACTCTATTTACACTCAAGATTAAAAAGGAGCATCTTAAAATTTTGCACACTATTACCTAACTTAACCCACTTTAAAATCTTGTGTAGATGGAAGTTATCTTCACCAAGTCCTTCCGGCTGGGATCGCATGCACCTTGCTACCGCCGTTTTGAGGAGGATTTGATCAAGATGGCTCATCTTATCGGTCGTCCCACACCTGAGTTGAAGGGAGCCCAGATTCACCATGATGGATGAGAATTGTCCTGGTTGGTGGTATGCACCATCCGCGCACCTTTGCTAGCACCGTCAACCCCAGAGATCATTTGGGAAGTCGTGGAGAACAGTTGGGAGGATGGTATCCTTAGAGTGATGCAGCTGGTCATTGCCAAGCTCGCGAACTTCTTTCGCGACAAGTTTGCAGGAACCCCGTATAGATACTTTGGAAGACGCGACGAGGATGACAGGCCAGTAGAAGTCACTGGAGACTTTGTGTTTGCTCGTCACTTCCAGCACCTGGAGGGACAGCTGTACAACACCCAACTCTCCCTTGATAAGGTTAGAGCAGATCATGACCTCCGAGGAAGAGAGATAGACCAACTAGAAGCCAGTCTTGGTGCAACTTTGGTTACCGAGCGTCGTCTCAAGGTACTAAAGAAGACCATGAAGTACACTGACTCCCAGCACCGCACACGAGTGAGAGCCCTTCAGCTTGCAGCCAGCAAGACCAGAATTGAAGAGCTGGAGGAACAGCTACGCGCTTCCTCGAGCACTTAGGATTGCCGCAGGATGTTAGGAGTGTGTAATCCCCACCGAGACGCTTGTTTGTCTGTATGGTGTGAACTCTGTTAGAACTTTGTGTGTGCTAGTTGTAAGCCTTATGCTTAGCCTTGTGAACCCTTAAGTTAAGAGGTACTTGTTAAGACTCTGTTTCATGCGTATGTCAATCTTGGTTTGAGTTGGTGTCGGGGGGTTACCCCCGAGTAGGGTAAAGACAAGTGGTAAAGGCGTCTTACAGAAGAGAGGTTTGGTCGAGTAGCCGACTACCCGGTACTCGCTACCCGGTCGACTGCTACTCGGTCTCACCTCAGGATGACCAGAAGGAAGAATCATTCTAGTTCTCTACGTTCGAGTAGAAGAGTTGGCCCGAGTACAATTGGCGGGAACAATTGGCGGGAACCTACTCGGGCCAGAAAGTCAAAGGAGCCGTTCTGACACAGGATCCCGCGTATCCTGGGTCCGTACTTGGCAGCATTCGAACTACTGTTCATCTGGGACCGGCCTGCCTGACAGTGACAGCATGGAAGCAGGCCGTGGCAGGATAAGGGGGGCCTACTCTGTGCTTAGGTACAGTGATACCAGTATGTCCCCTTGTTTTGCCCAACGACTTTCCAGATGAAGCCAAGGTTAGGAACCAAAGCTGTCAGCGGGAACCCGGAAGAAGGACGATGTGCACACTATGTCGACACTTGTCCATGTTTGGACGTATCCGGCTGGGCACCATGTATATAAGGTGCCCCGCCGCCTCCTGCGTGAGGATCGAACACATCTTGACCTAGAGGGAACCCTAGAGATCGCATACTGGAACCCTAGTTCTTGACCTAGTTCATCATCCAGAGGAGAGTGGCTACTCGGTAGCAAGAACCTTGTACTGTGGCTACTCGGTGAGATACCAAAATACACAAAGAAAGGCAGGAGTAGGGGTTTTACCTCCTCACGAGGGCCATGAACCTGGGTAGATCGTGTTGTTTGCAGTGTTTACGTCGTACCTCACGCGGCTACTCGTCGCGTGATCCCTCCCCGAGCACCTCCAGCGTCCTTCGTCCCCACATCTTTAGCCATCCCATGGCATCTGCCGTGACACCACCACGACAGTTGGCGCCCACCGTGGGGCAACCAGCGGCGCTGGTTGGAGTTTCTGTTCGGACGGGATCTTCTTCAGCGGAGCGCGTGGTCTGTGGCCTTGTCCACAGATTCGGCTCCTTCGACTTCGTCACCGACAACGCCGGCTGTTTCGGCGGCATGGCCATGCCTGAGGGCGGCTCGGTGATCTCCTTCGGCTCTCACCTCGTCTACGTCGCCACCGTCGCCAACCGCGCGTATCCCGAGCTGGTGCATGACGCGGGGGATCCTCCCGCGGTGATCGCTGCTCGCGGAAGGCCCGCATGCCGCTCTGCGAACTGCGCTGAGGTGATGGTGACGGGCTTGGCGGCAAACACTGGCGCAGCCGCTACTGGCGCTGCGGCCGTCGTCGAGGAGACTGATGCACCGGCTGGTGGCAGGGTTCACCGGCCCTACGAGAAGGAGAGCAACTTGCCGCCTTCCACGTCTACGGTCATCCCCGCGTCTGCTACGCGACCTGGTATGCCCACTCCCACCGACATCGAGCTCCTAGCCGTGAGGGAGCAGCTCGAGCGGCAACGCCAGGAGCTGCTTGCCGAGCAGGCGGAGTTGGACAAGATCAGGCTTGAGCTGAGTCTAGACCAGCTCGAGTACAACAAGGCTCATGGCTTCACGCCAGTCGCCAGGAGGCCTAGCAGAGTAGGCGCTACGCGGCGCAACTTGGGTGTCGAGATGGCAACGGTTGCGGAGGTGCCCGCTCAGTCCGCCACCGCGAACACCTTCACAAGGCCAAGGTATAGCACACCCGCCAAGACGCTCAGGGCTGCAGAGGCCGTGGCTGCCGAGTTGCCGCGCCCGGATGGCGAAGCGCGTCTCAGGCAGCAGGAGAGGCTCAACGAGTTGGTGTTGGAGGCTGCTAGGCAGAACGAGGAGTTTCGGAAGGCCAACCCGGGTGCTGGAGCTTCGCAGGTGGTTCACTCGCACGCGGCTAGATCTAACGATCAGGCCTCGTCGCCGCATCCCAGCCGCGAGAAGAGCCGCAGCGGGCGCTCGGGCAGAGACAGGCAAATGCAGGTGTATGACCCGGCTGCTGCCGCGAAACAGGTTGCTGTGCCGCAGCAGCCCGGGCAGGAACACAACGCTGCAAGAGCAGGCTCTCAAGCCCATCAAGCTCAAAGCCGTGCCCGAGAAGCCGCACGTCCAGGTTCTTCTCGGCAACCCGCAGCTCAGCCTACTCGGCAGAGGCAGCAGCCGCGCCCAGTGGCACCAGTCGCCAACCCGGTGGAGCAGCCTGCAGCTGTGCAGGCGGACAGGTACGATGATGGCTACTCGGCTATGGAGATGGCTGGCTATGACATTCATGACCGTGTTGGTGAGCGCGTGCTGGCGCCTGGAGATGCGAGGCATCAGTTGGACCGGATCAGCTTGTCGGCGCGGCTGGAGAGCACGGGTCCCCCTGGCCCCGAGTGCTTTGGCCCGCGCATCATGAACGAGCCGTCCGTGAAGAACTTCCAGCTTGCAAGAGGCACCAAGAGCTACAATGGCAGCACCAAGCCGGAAGATTGGCTCAATGACTATGTTACCACGGTCCATATCGCGAATGGCAACAGAAGATGGGCCGTGCGCTATGTTCCACAGATGCTAGAGGGTCCAGCCCGCACTTGGCTCAACAACTTGCCCAAGAACAGCATTAACTGCTGGCTGGACTTCTCGGATGCCTTCATCAGCAACTTCACGAGCACATACAAGAGGCCGAATAGGCCACAGCAGCTATCAGCTTGCAGGCAACGAGAAGACGAGACGGACCGCGAGTATCTTACTCGGTGGAGCACTTTGAGGAACACCTGTGAGGGTGTGAATGAAGCACGGGCCATCACTTGGTTTGCGCAGGGATGCAGGCATGGCAGTATGTTGTGGCAGAGATTGCAGAGGGAGATGCCGAACACTCTGGCGGAGACCATCAAGATTGCGGATCAGTACGCACTCGGTGATCCTACTCAGCCACTGATGGACTCCTCTGAGCCGAGAAGAAACTTCAGCAACAGCAAGCGCAACGAGTTCCGCAACAAGCGCCGAGTAGACAATCGGTATGATCCCGAGGAGGTGAATGCAGTGACTGTTGGAGCTGGTGGCAGCCAGAGGCAAAAACCTGCTGGAGCCTACGGGCAAAACCAGAACCAGGGCCAAGGCAACAAGAAGCCATTTCGCACCTATCAGTCGGGTAGCGGGAACTCCGAGCAGCCGAAGAAGTTTGTCTTCGATGACATGAAGGATGGCCCATGCAGCTTTCACACTCACCACCCCTCGAGGCCTGCTAACCACACTACTCGGCAGTGCGAGTGGTGGGAGGCGATCAAGAGTGATGGCTTGCCTCCTCCTCCTCCTCTGCCAGCAGCCAATGCCAATGTGCAGCCTACTCGCGCACCCGCAGCTCGGCCGCCAGTGTACCCGAGAAGAGAGAACGTGAACCAAGTGGCTTTAGGAGCCAACCAGAACTTCAACAATGAGAGATACCGCAACAACAACAACTACAACCGCAACAACAACAACAGAGGCAACAACAACAACTATCAGGGCAACAATAACAATGGCAACAATGGGGGCAATGGCTCCAATCAGTACCAAGAGCACCATGAGAGCTACATGATCTTCACTTCTGAGCCAGTCGACAAGCAATCACAGCACAGGCGGGCCATGGAGGTCAATGCAGTGATTCCTGCTGTCCCTCACTACATGTATTGGTGTGACCAGGAGATTAGGTGGACCCGAGCAGATCATCCCAAGGTGATGCCCAATCCGGGTAGCTATGCCTTGGTGCTGGATCCTACCTTCCTGGGTCCCGAGAAGAACGTGAGGTTCAGCAAGGTGCTAATCGACAACGGCAGCAGCATCAACATTGTGTACAAGGACACACTCGAGAAGCTTGGCCTAGCCGAGAACATGATGCTGCCTAGCAAGACCACCTTCCATGGCATTGTGCCCGGGATCTCATGCAACCCGATTGGCCGAGTGTGGATTGATGTGCTATTCGGTACCCGGGAGAACTGCCGCACAGAGCGCCTGCAGTTCGAGGTGGTGGATCATCAGAGCCCCTACCATGCTCTACTTGGCAGGCCCGCTCTGAGCAAGTTCATGGCCTCTACACACGTGGCTTATCTGAAGATGAAGATCCCTGGTCCCAATGGCATCATCACCATCTCTGGAGATTACAAGAAGTCCATGGAGTGTGCCTCTGCTAGCTCCCAGTTGGCGGAGTCGATGGTGATCGCTGCCGAGAAGAAGAAGATGTACGAGGTGGTGGCCATGGCTCAGTCCGCACAAGCTGGCGCACAAGGTGTGCCGAGTACCCAGCATGGTACTGCTTTCCAAGCTGCCAAGGAGACAAAGAAGGTCCAGGTCGATCCCGAGTTCCCCGACCGCGTAGCCATCATTGGCTCCGGGTTGGCGGAGAAATAGGAAAGCGAGCTCATCCACTTCCTCCGTGAGAATCGGGATGTATTCGCCTGGTCCAATGAAGATCTACCAGGAGTCCCGAGGGAGTTGGTTGAGCACTCTTTGCATGTGCGTCCTGACGCCAAACCAGTGAAGCAGGCTATGCGCCGTTTCGGAGATGAGAGAAGGAAGGCATTGGTGACCAGATCACCAAGTTACTGATAAGCAATTTCATCATGGAGGTGCTGCATCCGGATTGGCTAGCCAACCCGGTCATGGTCGAGAAGAAGAAGGAGGATCCCAAGGCTGCCACTGCATGGCGCATGTGCGTCGACTACACCGACTTGAACAAGGCATGCCCCAAGGATCCTTTCCCGCTACCTCGCATCGATCAGGTGATCGATTCCACTGCTGGTTGTGAACTGTTGTCCTTCATAGATGCTACTCTGGTTTTCACCAGATTGCACTCAACCCTGCTGATCAAATAAAGACTGCTTTCATTACCCCGTACGGGGCTTATTGCTATCGTGTCATGTGTTTTGGCTTGAGGAATGCGGGTGCAACCTATCAGAGATGCATGCAGAAATGCTTGCACGACCAGCTCGGCAAGAATGTGCAGGTGTACGTAGATGACATTGTCATCAAAACGAATAAAACACATACTCTGCTTGCCGACTTGGAGGAAACCTTTGCTAACCTACGCAAGTACAAAATGAAACTGAATCCGAGTAAGTGCACCTTTGGTGTACCGGCTGGAAAGCTACTCGGTTTTCTGGTTTCTAGTCGGGGCATTGAAGCCAATCCTTCTAAGATAAAAGCTATTGAGAGCATGTCTTTACCGAGATCACTGAAAGATGTGCAGAAGTTCACAGGTTGTTTGGCATCTCTGAGCCGTTTCCTGGGTCGAATGGGCGAGAAGGCCCTGCCTCTGTACCAACTGATGAAGAAAAGTGACAAGTTTGTCTGGACTCCGCAAGCGGATGTGGCATTCAATGAGCTGAAAGCGATGCTGGCTAGTGCTCCCATCTTGGCTAGTCCGCTACCCAAGGAGCCAATGCTGCTGTACATTGCTGCGACTAACCGAGTAGTCAGTGTGGTGATTGTGGTGGAACGAGAAGAAGAAGGCAAGAGTGTGCAGCGCCCAGTATATTATCTCAGTGAAGTGTTGTCCAGCTCCAAGCAAAACTATCCGCATTACCAGAAGATGACATATGGTGTGTACCTGGGCGCCAGGAAGCTGAAGCATTATTTCCAGGAGCACCCTATCACAGTTGTGAGCTCTGCCCCCATCTCGGATATCATGGGCAACAAGGAGGCGAGTGGCAGAGTAGCCAAGTGGGCGATTGAGCTAGCCGCGTACGCTCCCGCGTATGCGAGAAGAGACGCCATCAAGTCTCAGATCCTGGCGGAGTTTCTTGTGGACTGGGCCGAGGTGCAGTATGAACCTCCTGCTCCAGTTTCCAATTACTGGAAGATGCACTTTGATGGCTCAAAGGTGAAAGAAGGCCTTGGCGCTGGTGTTGTGCTTACGTCACCCAAGCGAGATCAGCTCAAGTATGTGTTGCAGATTCACTTCAAGGCATCCAACAATGTTGCAGAGTACGAGGCAGTGGTGCATGGTTTACGAGTAGAAAAGGAGGTTGGAGTGCAGCGCATCATATGCTATGGTGATTCAGATCTGGTGGTGCAGCAAGTCTCGGGCACCTGGGATGCTTTGGATGCCAACATGGCATCGTATCGCTTCCTGGTGCAGTCTATGACTGGGTTCTTCGAGGGTTGCGAGTTCGAACACATTCACCGAGCAGAGAACGAAGCAGCAGATGAGTTGTCCAAGTTGGGATCTTCTCGGCAATCCATCCCGGCGGGAATCGCCTTGGAGCATTTGAGGAAGTCATCCATCAAGCCTTCTCCCAACTCGGAGTCTATATTTGTCCCTTCTCTGCCAAGTGAAGAATCTGATCCAATGGAGATTGACTGGGAGAGTGCTGCAGGAAACCCGGGGACTGCCGTCCTCTACTCGGGGACTGCCGTTCCCTACTCGGGGACTGCCGTTCCCTGCTCGGGGACTGCCACTCCCTGCTCGGGGACTGCCACTCCCTACCCGGGGACTGCCACTCCTTACTCGGGGACTGCCACTCCCTACTCGGGTACTGCCACTCCCTACCCGGGGACTGCCACTCCTTACTCGGGGACTGCCGCCCTCAACCCGGAGGCTGTCGCATTCATTGAAGAAGTCCTCGCCAATCGATCCGGTTTGCAGAGAAGCGCCCCTACTCCCCCTGAGCAACCACAAGAGCCTGCCCCAATGGAACTGGACGAACCAGTGTTTCCCATACGGGAGACACCGAGTTGGGCTATGCCCATATTATCCTTTCTAAGGGACGGCACATTACCTGAAGATGAGGTGACTGCGAGGCAGATTCAGAGAAGATCCAAGGGCTACACCATTGTCCGAGATGTGCTGCACAAGAGAAGTGCCACTGGCGTGCTGCAACGCTGTGTGGATCCAGCAGAGGGAGAAGAGATCCTGATAGAGATACACCAAGGAGAATGCGGGCACCACGCCTCTTCTCGGGCGTTGGTCCAGAAAGCTTTCCGGCATGGATTCTATTGGCTCACAGCACTGCAGCAAGCTGAGGATATCGTGAGGAAATGCACTGGCTGCCAGATGTTCGCAAGTAAGATTCACATGCCTGCTTCCGAGTTGAAAACAATTCCTATCACCTGGCCATTTGCTGTTTGGTGTTTGGACATGGTTGGGCCTTTCCAGCCGGCTAGAGGCAACATGACTCACATCCTGGTCATGGTGGACAAGTTCACCAAATGGATCGAAGTGAAACCTATTCGGAGGTGTGATGGGGCCACAGCTGTGAAATTCGTGAAGGATATAATCCTGAGATATGGCTACCCGCACAGTATCATCACCGACAACGGCACGAACTTTGCTGAGGGAGCAATGGTGCGGTTCTGCAGAGATAAGCATATCCGACTAGACGTTGCGTCAGTCGCGCACCCTGCTTCCAATGGGCAAGTTGAAAGAGCAAATGGTATGGTATTGGCAGGCATCAAGCCAAGGCTGGTGGAGCCACTGCTGAAAACACCTGGGTGTTGGTTAGACGAGTTGCCAGCGGTGTTGTGGAGTCTAAGGACTACCCCTAACCGGTCAACCGGCTACACGCCATTCTTCTTGGTATACGGGGCTGAGGCCGTGTTGCTAATAGACTTAGAGCATGACTCCCCCCGAGTAGCCCTCTACACTGAGGTGGAGGCGAGAGAAGCTCGAGAAAACGACGTTGACCTGCTTGAAGAAGCAAGAGAGCTGACTCTGTCACGTTCGGCTATCTACCAGCAAAACCTGCGGCGTTATCATAGCCGAAAGGTGAACCCAAGGGTTTTCCGAGAAGGAGACATGGTCCTTAGGCTTGTGCAGCGCACAGCCGGGATGCACAAGTTGTCTCCTCCATGGGAAGGGCCCTTCATTGTGAGCAAAGCGCTGCACAACGATGCTTACTATCTTGTAGATGTGCGCCCACCACAGGCGAACAGGGCAGATAAATCTGGAGAGGAAACCAAGCGCCCTTGGAATGTAGCTCTACTCCGTCGTTTTCATTCGTAAGCAAAGATGTGTATGTACCCCCTTATCCGAGTTGAAATTCTACTCTGCAATCTGAAATTGTTCTCGGGGACTGCCCTCGTCCAAAATTGTCCTAAGTGTTCTTACTCGGCTTTACCTTTTGTCTATTCGGTTGCTCCACTTCAGAACTCATAAGCATATTGAGTACTGTGTTTAAACCTATATGCCAACTCTTCGACTCTGCTGCTGTCCGAAACCCGGCTTCATGGCAAGCAAGAGAACAAGCAAAAGGTCAATGAACACACGAAAATCGCTAAGGAAGAAAAAGTGCAGGAACCGAGTAGAATGTTTTGTTACTTTTGTTCTCTGTTTCGTCCTTTCGGTTAAGTGGTGGGCTGCGTTACTATGATTGTTTCTAAGCGGCTAAGTATTTGCAGCTCTACTCTTCGATTCTTGTGACTCGAATACCAAAAAAGCAACAAGTTGCGGGTAGAGCAGAGATGAAAAGATAGGGTGAATAAGAAATGCAACTCGGGGACTCGCATGGAAACGCAACCCGGCATTGAGCCAAGGCTGCTCAAAATGATTAAATTAAAGATAACGAGTGGAAATAAAATTGAGTAGCAAGAAAAGCATAAATAAGTCTGATACATATGCTCCCGGCATCCCGGGGATCTGATAAATGTTCAAGTAAAAAGTGTGCAGGTAAAATCATGTGGAGGAGGCAGTGTTGTCGGCGCTGGCATTGGCTGCTGCATCTTCTATGGTGGTCCTGGTTGCCTCTGCCTCCGAGTTGGTGGCAGTTGTCCTTGCGGGTTCCTCGTTGGCGCTGGCATGGGTGGCATCCGCCTCCGACTGGACGGTGGCGGACTCTTCCATCTCGACATCGCGCTCGGTGGCTACCTGGTCAGAAGTAGCCGTGGCCACCGAGATAGGCCCTGGGGTTGAAGAAGCGCCAGAGGCTTGGCCAGGGGGACGGACCGTGTCGACGAGAGCAGCTCCTGATGAGGTCCCGAATTCGAGTGCGGCGGTGTCGATGTGCTCGGCCTCCTCATCGCTACTCGCGACGGCGACATTTTTCCCCTTCCCGGCCTTGCTCCTGGGGGAGTCGAAGAAACCCGACTCCAGATCAGAGTCTGTCTCCTCATCATCTTCCTCGCCCTCCTCCACTTCGGTGTCGGGCTCGGGGAGGCCGTCGATGAAGACATCCGTCTCAGCGCACTCCGCGACCTCGTACGCAATCAACTTGCGCGCGGCCACGCAGCTGGGGTCTATCTCCCACTTGGACTTATCGCGCTTCCCACGGATGATTTCCATATTCAGATTCTCATACCATGAGGCGACGCAGAGGAGCATTAAGTCAGCACCTGCCCGAGCTCCCGAGGCGCGCCACTTCTTCAGCTCGGCTTTCACATTCTGCAGCTTGAGGGCAAGGCCTAAGATGGTTGTCGGGGGAGAGTCCTCTGGCCAGAACAGCTTGTGCAACATGAAGGCAACGCGCACCAAATCGGTGCCCACACCGGCTAGGCGTTCAAACTGGCCCCGCATCACCAGCAGGCTGTCCTCAATTTCAGCCCTGGTATCAGCTGCTTCGCCCTTCTCAAGGCGAACTGCTTGGGCCTTGGCCACAGCAGGCGCGCAAGAGGAAACGATGTCAGGAAAAATTTCTGCAACAGCAAGTGAGAGATTCAGAATCAGAGAAGAGAAGAACCGGGAAGAGGAAGAACCGAGAAGAAGTAAGACCGAGAAGGAGAGATGCAGAAAGTAGAAAGACTTACTATTCAGTTCGTGGCGCAGCTCCTGCAGCTGGGTCCTCCAGGATTCTTCATTGGATATGTGCCTCTCTTGGACCTGGCGCAGAGTATTCATTTGAGCAAAGAGCCCAGCGTTGGACTTCTTCAGCGTCTCGCATTCCTGCTCAAGGGCCTTCTCCTTGGCTCTGAAGGTTGTCTCAGCCTTGGCCTTCTCGGCGATAACTCGGTCCCTCTCCTCACCGAGCGTGACAGCATCCCGCAGTGCCTTCTGCAGTTGGAGTTGCAGCTTCTCAACCTCCGAAGTGTGCTCTCTTACCAGCTCCACGGCCTGGTTGGACAATTGCTGCTGCACTTCTTCTGGTTTGATGCAGTCTTGGTGGGCTTCAACGAACAGTTTATGATCTTCTGCGAAGAGCCAGACAAGGTTAGCAGAGAAGCAGAGCAGCAAAATAAACAAGAGGCAAACCGAGTAAAACGACAACTCACCTTCTAATCTTTTGATGGTGGCCTCGGCGTCCTCCACAAACGCACGGCATTTCTCGTGCTCCTCAGCTAAAGCCTTCAGGTTATCTGCAGAGTAGGAATGGTTAGCGCAAAAGAAAGCAGAAGCGGGCGTAAACGTAAAACGCAGCAACCGCGCAGCTAAACGCGTACCTTTTACTTCGGCCAGCTGCTGAGTGCTATCATTAGCATTCTTGCTCGTTGCCTCCGCAGCTGCCTTCTCCTTCTCCAATGCAACAATTCGCCTCCTGGCGATAGCATGATTCCAGAGGAGCACACGATACAAATTGGTACGTTTCAGAACGCTATCCTGAGAAGCGGGAAGAAAGCAAGTTAGGCAAAGAAGTGGAGATTCAACCCGAGTAGGAGGCTACTCGGAGAGTATCCGTCTACTCGGCCAGAATCTCGGGGACTGGGTGAGAGTAAAGGAAAATGAAGATGAACAAGAGAGAAGAAAAATTCAACTCGGAAAGAGCAAGTAAGACTTACCGCATAAGCCTGCTCGATGTCCTCGGCGTTCTTGCGGTGCAGGAACATCTTGGCGGCGAGAGTGGCAGTCTCGGTGGAGACAGTCATGGGTTTGTAACCCAAATCCACCTTGTTCCACTCAACGCGCATGTGATCGATTGCGCCCAACCCAAGGCCATGCCAATTGTCCGTGCCGAGAACCTTGCTGTCCCACTTGGCGTCAATGAAGCCGATGGTGTCAAGTACCTGCTCAAGGCTCCGTGATGTTATCGCTGGATCCTGGACTCCCCGAGAAGCAATAGTGACGGACTTGTTTTGGTTTGGAGCCGGGGGAGGGGAGTTCACAGCTACGGCTTTCCTTCCCTTCTGAAGGGCAAGTTGTTTATCCTGGGGAGAGAAGCCGATCTGGTTTTGTTGGCTAACCTGCACCATGTAGTCCGGGAAGCAAGGCTGACCAGCAGCAGCAAGAGCGGCGGAGGTAGCAGTAGCGACCGGGCCGGACGCGCGAATAACCAACTGTCCAGTCGAGGTCGGAGGTGGCATCTGATCTCTCGCTTGTTTCTTCGCTTGCTCTTTCTCGGCTCGCTGCTTCTCGGGATCCTTGGCCTTCTTTCCTTCAGCCTTGGCCCTCGTCTTCTCGGTGGCTTCCTTCTCGGCAGTTCCTTTCTCGGCTTCTGCTTTCTCGTCAGCTTCCTTCTCGGCGGTCCTCCTCTCGACTGCCTCCTTCAGGGCATCTAGGGCCTGTTGCCTGGCTACTCGCCCGGCAGGAGGGCTGGCTGTGTCCTGGTTCTGTGGCACCAAGGAGGAAACTGGCGGGGTAGTGCCTTGAACAACGGGTGGAGCCACGGATCCATCACCTTGTGCAGCATCTGGCTGGGCGCTACTCGATGTGGCGCCGGGCTGCGCGTCACTCAGTGGGTAGGCATCTGTCATAGTGGCATCCGTGGCGGTGGCGTCTTCTACCCGCTGCTCGGCAGCGGGGTTCACTTGGTCAGCAGCTCCTGTGTTTGGCTGCTCTTGTTCAGCTTCTGGCCGCTCAAGGGCGGTGTTGTCCTGCATCTCTTCGTCTTGAGTCTCCTCGGCAGTATTGGCCAGAGGAGAAGGGGGTCTTTCCTGATGTGCAGCAGTGTCCTGTGCTGCTGACTTCGCACGGGACTGCTGCTCCGAATCTGCCCCTCGAGCATCGGTGCTCTGTGCATTGGCAGCCTCATCCTCGTCATCATCGAGGTTGATAAGCGGTGCTGCTGTCTTCTTAGCCTGGTCAGGCGCGAGAGCAGCGTTCGCGTCCATGGGAGGTCTGCGGAGAAAAAGGAATTTAGAAATTAGAAGAGGATTGGGGAAATAGTACAATGCGAGAAGAAAGACAACAGAGAAGAAACTTACGCGCTGGTGGAGGCGAGCTTCCGCCTTGGTCTCTTTGCGACCGCCTTGGTCGCCTTCTTCTCGGCTGGCCTCTTCTTCTTGGCTGGAGGCTCTTGGGCGCCACTGCCAGTACGTTTGCGAGTGTCAGGAGCGGCAACGGACAGAGGCTTGACGACAAGGGCCGTATCGCCCTTGTTCTCATCTTCATCCTCACCATCATTCTCCTCGGCAACATCGTCTATGAATTCAAAAGAAAAGAGAAGCGGATCAGAAACAGAAAACGATGGATTGGAACTTCTCGGAAACAAGCAGAATGAGTACGCAATTACCTTCGAATTCGTCCTCGGACCAATCGCGAAGAGATGATTCGGCGTCGCGCTTCTCCATTGTGGGGGAGTGTGCAAGGTTGATTTGATCTGCGGCATCGAAGGAGGGCACGTCGTCCTCCTCACGATCGGCAGACCAGTTGCCTTCGAAACGTTCGCAGCTCTCCATACGCTGGCGATTGAGGGTCTGAAGAACAAAGAAGAATCGCAGGTTAGCCGAGTAGCAGGAGAGTATTCTACTCGGATAGGCGTGCAAACACGAAGCATACTTAGCCTAAGCATGATTGCTAATATCCCACTCGGAAAGGCGTGCAGGTATTAAGCATACTGAGCCTAAGAGTTGCTCCCGAGTAGGCTACCCGGCAAGGCGTGCAGGCACAAAGCATATTAAGCCTAGGCTATTCGACTAAGTATCCTACTCGGTACAGAGAGCAATTTCTAGTCGGAGTTATCTACTCGGAAGGCATATGCAGAAAACAGAGTAAGAAGGACTCACCCGCTCAATCGGCTTCGTGCGGCTGTATGGGACGAACCCATACTGCCAGTGGTCACCGAGGCTCGTCATCAGGATGGTCCTTGCGTGCGCAGGGACATCAATGTTGTCGAGCTCGATGGTGGTTGTCCTGGTGCAGTCGCGGGGGCCTCCCATGTAGCACATGAGATGGCAGCGCTCCTGCAGAGGCAGCACTCGGTTCTTGATCCAGCAAGCCACCGGATCATCATTCTTGAGGCCTTGGTCTTTCAGCCAACCAAGCCTGTTCTCTATCTCGATGGTGTTGTCGTCGTTGGCGGGCTTCTCCTTCCAATTCATCCCGGTCGGAGCACGAGTGCTCCAAGCAGGCAAGTTGATTCGGTCACTTACCTGTGCTCCCTTCGCGGCGGGAATGTTCTTGACATAAAGGAATGTCTTCTGCCACATTCGGACGGAGTCCAACCCCTTGATACGGGGGTGGTTGGTCCCCGCCCGTTGCACCATCATGGCGCAGCCGGTGTCGGTGGCGCGGCCAACGCCCGCGCTGTCCTTCTTCCCGGTGGTCTGCTGGCGGAGGTGAAAGTACCTCAGCCAGGTATCCGTCGTCGGATGGATGCCGAGGAAGGCCTCGCACACCACGGCGTGGTAGGCGAGGAAGACGACGGCGTTGGGTGGCAGATGGTGCATCTGAAGGCTGAAGTGGTCCAAGAACTTGCGTAGGAAATCGGAAGCTGGCAATCCGAAGCCGCGCTCAAAGTGCGAGATGAACACAACGTGCTCACCCTCCCGCGGGGTTGGCGCGAGTTCGCCGTCAGGCGCCCGGCACTCCACACCGGGAGGAACTCTCCGGGTGTTCACAAGCCAGGCGCAATCTTCAGCGGTGACGACCGAGCCGGCCCAGCCGGCGCGAGACATGGTGGCGAGTAGGAGCGGTGGAAGAAATCGAGAGGAGTTGGTTGGATGAAGTGAGTCCGCGGCGGCGCGAAAGATTGCGCGGCGGCGGAGAGCTCGGTGGCGGAGAAGAACAAAGGACGAAAGAGGAATAGTGTGAAGGGAGGGGAAAAGGAAGTTACCGGCGGGGGTATTTATATCCTCTCCGCGGGTTTACCGTTACCATCGTGGAAGTGGGATCGATCGTGGCGTGTGGTGGGATCTGTGGCCGGCTGGAAACGCACACAAGCGCGGTATGCGCGCGTAACGGCCCCAATTGATCCTACCACCAAATCGTGGCCAGTTATTACTCTTGATGGGACGTGACGAGTGGGTGGGCCCACTACCTGGAAACTGGGCACGTGGCACGATGCGTCCTGGGCAACGAAACGACGGGGGCCTGGATGCCTGACGCGTGTCCAGTTGCGGCGCGGAGGGCTGGATCGTGCTCTGCGCTGCAGAGGCTCAATTCAAGAAAAATTCTCTAAGTCTTTTTACTCGGTTACAGAGTAGAAAGCAAGTGCTACTCGGCAGACATGAGACGCAAGATACTTTTCAGAGAGCTACTCGGAGGCTTTACTCGGCATCTTGAGGTTCAAGGGCTATGAGGAAGAGATTGGTTTTAAGCTGGCAGAGCCTAGTGAACGAGTTCGCAAGACTCAACCAGCTTCGGGGACTACTGTCGGGGGGTTACCCCCGAGTATGGTAAAGACAAGTGGTAAAGGCGTCTTACAGAAGAGAGGTTTGGTCGAGTAGCCGACTACCCGGTACTCGCTACCCGGTCGACTGCTACTCGGTCTCACCTCAGGATGACCAGAAGGAAGAATCATTCAAGTTCTCTACGTTCGAGTAGAAGAGTTGCCCCGAGTACAATTGACGGGAACAATTGGCGGGAACCTACTCGGGCCAGAAAGTAAAAGGAGCCGTTCTGACACAGGATCCCGCGTATCCTGGGTCCGTACTTGGCAGCATTCGAACTACTGTTCATCTGGGACCGGCCTGCCTGACAGTGACAGCATGGAAGCAGGCCGTGGCAGGATAAGGGGGGCCTACTCTGTGCTTAGGTACAGTGATACCAGTCTGTCCCCTTGTTTTGCCCAACGACTTTCCAGATGAAGCCAAGGTTAGGAACCAAAGCTGTCAGCGGGAACCTGGAAGAAGGACGATGTGCACACTATGTCGACACTTGTCCATGTTTGGACGTATCCGGCTGGGCACCATGTATATAAGGTGCCCCGCCGCCTCCTGCGTGAGGATCGAACACATCTTGACCTAGAGGGAACCCTAGAGATCGCATACTGGAACCCTAGTTCTTGACCTAGTTCATCATCCAGAGGAGAGTGGCTACTCGGTAGCAAGAACCTTGTACTGTGGCTACTCGGTGAGATACCAAAATACACAAAGAAAGGCAGGAGTAGGGGTTTTACCTCCTCACGAGGGCCCTGAACCTGGGTAGATCGTGTTGTTTGCAGTGTTTACGTCGTACCTCACGCGGCTACTCGTCGCGTGATCCCTCCCCGAGCACCTCCAGCGTCCTTCGTCCCCACATCTTTAGCCATCCCATGGCATCTGCCGTGACACCACCACGACAGTTGGCGTTTGTTTCTTCGACGTTTGCTCGTTGTTGTGGTATATATCGTTCTCATCTCCGTGATAAGCCGGTATGTGTCACCAGTTTTCAAAGAAAAACCAAACCACCTTTAGTTTCTCTCGCCTTACACCGTTCTTTGTCTTCAGCATGGCCAGCGATCTACCTCCATCACCTGAGCCGACAGTGGTTCAACTGTTTGCTCTGCTGAGGGAAGGAAGTGAAGCCGCTCATGCCGAACACTTTGCCACCCGTGTTGCCCTGGAACAGTTGACTCAGCTTGTCATCACCAACGCTGAGAATACTGCTTTCCTTATGAGAGAATACCAGCAACTGCTTGCTGGGGAGAGCCGCAAAAGGAAGACAGTGACGCCAGGAGAAACTAGTTCATGGGTGACTCGCAGCGTTTCGCCTCTGATGCCACAATCTTCAAGGAGGCGTGTGAAGGTCAAGCCTAGAACCACGGGTTGCTTTACCTGTGGACAGGAAGGACACTTTGCTCGTGATTGTCCCAAGAAGAACCATATCCTAGCTCATCCTGATGAACCCCAAGAACGCCAAGGTCCATTCCGTAAGAAACGCAAGAATCTGATGAGTGGACCTCGAGACCAAGCTGATGTTGCAGAAGCATCTGCAACTCATGCCAATGGTACGTTTTCGAACCAAGCCTGTGAACCCCCTTTCTTGCTTGTCGTTATGCCTTGAGAACCCCGACGTAAATGGAACACTAGAAGTGTCATTTCGGACTAAATAAAATCTAAACGACACTAACCAAAACCTCCATCCAATTTTTGGTATACCACCCTCAAGAGTAAATTAAACTTTGCCGCATAAAATGGTTGCCATCTTACAGAGTTGATAGCACAAAGTATTGGCTTAACTCTATGATCCTGAAGAACTACAAGTCTTGTAGGAACTCCAAAGGGACACCTTACTCCGGAAATAAGATTACACCAACAGGTAAAAGTTTCAGGAAAATTGAGATACAAGCCTGTTTTCCAGCACAGACCACTACACCTACTTCGGTGTATACCCTAACCTTACCAGGCCCTCACTAGTGAGAGCCTAGTCTGAAGGCGAGCCACTCTCACCTGATGCAGAACCCCGAGTCAGTCGACGACGAAGCCCCTCTAGTCTTCCAGACTTAGTGCCACCAGCGTGAGCCTCCACTAGCGCCACCACCGGCACCACAGCTCGTCTTCTTCCACCACGGTCTTGTTCCGGGTACCATACCACCAGTCATGGATTTCCCAGCATGCGAAGATCATGGCTAACAGGATCACCGTGACCGATCCCACCAAGCAGCAGCTGAAGGATAGAACGATGAGGAAGTGCTCCAAGAATTTGCTCACTCCAGCAGAGTGACATACTCCTTGAAGAAGTCATTGATTAACTGGGAAATGAAGCTCATCGTGTGGTGACGTTTGGAGAAATACAGCTACCCTTTTTATAGCAGCAAGAGCAGAGCCCTCTCCTTCATCAAGCACTACGCGGGAAGAGCCAAAGAATCCAGCCGCAGTGCTCATAAATGGCGCGAAAACACCGCGCACCTCTTCACCAAGTGGCCAGAGCATCGACCTGTCACACTCGTACCAGTCCTACAGCGAGGTGTCAGCCCATCATGGACTCACACTGGGCGGGACACCCTGATTGCTGAAAGTGTGCGCACCAGATGAGAAGAAAAGGCCACAAGGAGAAGGAGAAACGAGGAGGGCATCGACTGTCAAGTGAGCCCAGTCCCACACGTCAGCAAAACACTCGAGAAAAACCTGGGTACATCTAGCTTCTGAGCTTTCCTCCAAATCATGGAAAGCCTACTAGCTGTTTGTAGCCTATACCCTGCCAAACTAGGTTTCTGTGACCACTTATGGGTGGCCAGGACTTTCCTGTCAATTTTAGAAAAGTGAAATTTCTTGTTTTGGGGTACCTTAGAAAAGCAACTTTCCTGGAACAAGTTGGTCTTTCTAACCCTGGCTTGTTAACATGGTTTTAAGAAACAATAAGTTCAAGCTTAGAACATGACACCAAAAACCTTTGAAAGGAAAACATTTTTTTTACCTGAGAATTGTGGTAAGGTAAATTAAAGGGGGGAAGCCCCTGTAAATAATGTTACCAACCATCAACACAGGTTTGTAAACAAATCATCTAACATTGCTGTTTTGACCATACCCTCTTCTCGCTTGCCTGCGAATCTCGGGACGAGATTCTTTTAAGGGGGGAAGGTCTGTCACACCCCAGTTTTTGGACTCTTGGACTGTGCTCAAGAAGACAAAAATTAGGGCCAACAATTTTTTTTTATAACAACATGATTGTTTGAACTAACATGTGTGTGTAATGTTAAACATATTTGCAACACAAGTCTTGTTTCTATATAAAACCAATACCATATGTTTCTAAGAGATGTTCCTATTTATTTTTTTCCCTGATGTTCTTCCTATTATTACTTGAGAGATTTTTTTTTCAAGACTTGGATCATTATGGTTTGCAACTTAAAACAAACTTTTAACTTTGTTGGATCCAAGAAAACAAGTTTCCAAAATGATCTATGAAAGTTTTCTTTTAACTTTCCTATAGAAAACAATGTCTGAGAATAAAAGCAAATACCTGTTTTCTACCATTGTTTTCACCAAGCTATAAATTGTTATTTTATGATTCCTTGGCATTTAATTAATCCTTGTTATGTGTGCTACAAAGCTATAAGCTCACTTTTATTTTTGGAGAAATAAAAACTACCTTTTGCTTGTTGTTTTTGTGGTATAAAATTAAGGCAGGAAATGACATTTTTGAGAAACAGATAAAAACAGGAAGTATACCTTTTCCTCCAATGTTTTCATGGCCTTAACTTATTTCAAACTTTTTTTCAAAAGTTGTTTATGAAAGTATATAACATGGTTAACAAATCCATACCTTGAAAAAAAAAATTGAGAATCATTTGCACCCTAAAAACAAACTCAACTTTTCCAACTTTCTGTATGTTTTCAACACTTAGAAAATTTCTAAGTCCTTAGACTGAATTTTCTGTGAACAGCAGGAGATACACTTTTGCACCTTTGTTTTCTTTGTGATCCCTTGATCTTTTGGAAGTGTGGCCTGACCTAGCTTGTTGATCAGGGTTCCTACTCGACCAATAATGCATTGGATACCTTCTAGAAGCTTTAGGCTTGAAGTTATTAGAGAGAGAAGAGGTGTTGATGTGGCAGATGTGGGAGCCCATGCCTTTGACCTATTTGGCTTGCCACTTGCTCCACTTGCACCCATTGGCCAGGATAAGACCTGCAACCACATGCTTGGTGACTAGGGCAAGCCAGTGCACGTTTTGGAAAAGACCATAAACCCTAGGGTTTGCTCTATGCCATTATTGGCATCCACCCGAGCTCCCCATTTTGCCCTCGAGGTTCCTCCCTCAACTATAAGTACCAGGGCAGTGCCCTTGCCTCCTTGCACCACCCACACTCCCTCCTAGCCTCCCTAAATCATCTGGACCCCGAGCCTTTGTCCCTAGAGCTCTGTGAGCTCGAGTTCTAGCCGCCGGAGAGCACCACGGCCACGACAGTGCCCTGCTCGCACCCCTCCCTTCCAGCTCCTCCCACTGCCATAGAAACTTTCCCCATATCACTGTGAACCTCCCGGACAACCTCCCACCCCCTCTAGGCCCCGGAGGCGCCGCCGCGGACGCCGGCCGCGTTCCGCCGCGTGCGGCCACGCCTGCCGCCACCGTCGCCTCCCCTCGGTGCCCCACCACTCCAGCAGCTCCCCCGAGCGCCACAACCCTCCCCGAGCCTCCCCAAGGTGAGCTAGAGCCGCGCCCTTTTCCTTCTCCGTCGGGTTAGAGAGAGGAGGTGAGGAGAGGAAGAAGAAAACGCGCATACCGTTTGATCTCTGATCAACGGCTGCGGTCGAACGCGGATGTTTCCCGCGCCTGCCAGCGCGCGCAAGCACAGCGGGCCGCGCTCGCGTCCAGTTGGGCCGCGGCCTCGCAGAACCAGCCCGAGTGGCAGTTAATCTTTTATTTATTTAATTTTTAACAGGAATCTGTATGACCACTTTGGACGTGGTAAAAATACTAAACTTATTAAATAAAATCTGTAAAAATTCATGGACCTAGAGGAATGAAATCTAAACCATAGGAGCTTTGCAGATCTACTTTTGGACCCATATTTTGAACACAATAAATGTTTTGCCACAGATTGTCAGTGGGAATGTTTTAACTATAACTTTTAAAATATGTGACCATATGGAACAAACTAAACTGTTGTGGATAGGTATTGGAAATATCTATCCAATGCACCTAACCTCACATCAAGGTGAGTTATGAAATGAGAATGCCATCCAGTTTACTAAAAGTCCAGTAGCCTTTTCTATGATTTTTATAAGGAGTTTAAAAATGATTTTTGGAGCAAATCCAATTGTATGATTTTGGTATTGATTAGATCTATCTTATCCTAGCTTAGGTTAATTTTTGAAGCTCTAGATTATTTTTGGTGGATAAATCTAGAAAACAGCACTTTTCTGTTTCTGTTTTTAATTATGTTCTTGTTTGAAATGAGTTGTGTGGATGTTTTGATCTTGTTCCCGAGCATGTATGAAGTTGTTAGGACTTGTTATTAAGTTGTTTCCTTACAGTACCTCTACCTTAGAAAGTGTGTGCTTGTTTGGAAAATTGAAATAAAAATGAAATAGCATTGGTTACCTTCTAGTTTTATTAATTGGAATTCTTGTGATGCCTAGATCTTTCTGTGAATGCTTTGTTAAATTTTGTGCTATGATTTCTATGGATCCAGTACCATTTTGGTACTGTTATTTTGAAGTTAATACCTCTGTTAGCTTGCATGTCTTTTTTTTATTGAAGCATGTGTAGGTTTTGTTATTCTTATGCACTAGTATTGTTTTCACTAGGATAAATGGTTTGTAATATTTTATTGTGTCATACTAATTTTTGTCATGAGTAACCAGAGGCTTAGTACCTCTTTTGCCTTGGAATTAGTGGGCCCATAACCCACTGGTTTCATTGCATCTTGGTTGAGGATGGAAATCCCCAACCATGCACATGTGAGAAATTATCATGTGTTAAATTGTGGTTGATTGCCATTTCCCACCATGGAAAATATAATAGTTTGTTTTCACTTATGCAAGTGAGAAGTTTGTTCTTATCAGAGGATACTAGTATGTTAGATGTGATCCATTTTGTTAGCATAATATTCCTTAGGGGTATCATGTTAAGAAATGGAACACTATTGAGTGCTAAATTTAATTGTTTGCAAATAAACTAAATTCCTTTATATTGATAGATTGTTTGTGAATGATTTAAATTGAGTGTTTGGATTTTTGAAAAGATTTATATAACTTTTCATAAAGTTCATAGCTACTGGTTGTATAGGTTATACCATGTTTTGCTTGCTAGTAATCGTTTAAGAAAAACAGAAATTGCTAGAATTAATTTGTGCATGCTTAATAGTTGTTTCATGGAATTATTTTGATGTTCTTGCTTCCTAGCATGAGTATGATTTGTGTACTGTTATTAGCTACATTTATATTCATGACTTTCTTGATTAGGTTTAAGCAGTCATGATAGCATTGTTTGCTTCTCTAGTATTGAACTAGTGTCACCACTAGAAGATGGTGATTTTAGCTATAGTTTTGTCATCTTTTATTTTATGAGTGTATGAGCTTATTATAGCATGTTCAGGGAGTTATTACTTCTGTTATCATGCCATGAATTATTTAGTTTCATGTGCTACAAGTATAGAATATAATTATTTCTTATAGCATGCTTGTGTAGGTTTTCCATACTAGTATGTTATTAGTGCAGTCCTGTTTTACGCCAGTCTAATAGGAGTATTATTTTGAGTGAAGATGGTGTTTTAGATTATTGTTATGACTTGATTCTTTGGTTATTAGCTACTGGTTGTTTGTTAAATTTTCATGATTGATGGATTCCAAAGCTTCAAGTAAACACTAAGGTAGTAAATAATTAGCCTATTCATCTGTGGTGTGTTTACCTGCTGTTTGGAAATGGTCTGAGTGTGTACCTTAGCATGAGTGTCATGTTTGTGTTATTTGTTGTACTTGTGTTATTTGTTGTGCTTAAGAGTATCTTATGAAACTAAAACATCCAACTAAAATCATAAACACATTTAAGTGATAGTTTCTTGTGGTGAGTAATAATACCCACTGCCATGGGTATTGCTATGTCTGTTTATTTTACCTTGGTAACCTAACCTCTTTGCACCCACAAGATATATTTTTAGCTTCTTATATATCTTGTTATGAGAGTGGTACCCCACTCCACATGTGGTATGTAAGAGGTGGGATATGGTTTCCTGAACCATATGCTTGTCTGGCGATAGTTGGTACCCTGAGAGCTTTGTGAGACAGTTTTCTCGATAACGTTTGTGGGTTGGCGCCATTATACCCTTGCTTGCTGTATGGGTTGTTTAGCTTAGTTCTGTGTCTTTTAGACCTGAGTGTGTGTCTTGTATTCTTTTACGACGCTAGAAAACGAAGAAGAAGAAGAAGCAGTTGTGGAGTTGTGCGTCAAGTTCAAGCTACTTCAAGGCCAGGGACATTAAGAGACTTGAGGCTAGCCATCCTGATGCTTGCTGTTATAATACACTTATCATTATTTATCATGCATGTTTTACTTCTGAAAAGTTTTACAAAAAAAAAACTTTGATTTCCAAATACTATTTTTGAGTGAATACTACTACTATTATATACTATGCCAGTAGTTGAAAACTTGGTGTTACCAAGCCCATAAGCCACCATATGGTATTTATTACCATCTAATATATTAGTCCCTAAGTGGACACCCTAAAATTGTGTTTTTCACAAAACAAAGGCTTTATGGAAAACCCGGGGAAAAGGCGGATCCTTATTCTCCGGAGGAATGTGGAAGTGGTCATTTTTGGGAAAATGGTGTTTTTTTCAAAATGACACATAACCTAGTCTTCGCCGGACAACCTTTACCGTACTGCCACCCTACCCCAACATGGGCACGGGGCTTAACTGGAAGTTTGTTCTTGTTAGTGTGTGTTCTATCTTAAACGCTATAAGGGACGGAATCCCTCAAACCGAATGTCCTCAAAACTCCCAATGTTGAGACATATAAAGTGTGGGATTAAGTTACCCTCCGGACGCATTCGTTGAGGCTCCCGTCTAGGCAGAGCGGGACTTGATTGCCGGGGAGAATAAACTCAACTGAGAGATAGACACATTCTAGCTTGAATATAGTGGAAGGTTATGATCAGTGATCTGATGTTTCACATACTGTTGTTACAATCCGTGGTTGTTCACGGCAGGTGTACTGAATCTGGTGGATGTGTACACCTCTGCAGAGTACAACTTTTTCGAAGAAGCCGCATCCTCGGATATGGACAGTTGAATGGCCATGTAGCTAGCATTGTGTCAATGTTTTCAAAACGATGTTTTAAAAAGGAGTGTTGAACTCGGGAAGTTCGTAAAGGAAGAAAACCTAGTACCGTGGAGGTACCGATGAGGAAAAGCCAGAAGTTGTTTTACAAGGATTTTTGCAGAGAAAATCTTTCTCTCTAAGCAAACATCTGGGAATTGTTTCCAAGGGGTTTTGCAAAGAGAAAACTTTCTTCTAATAAGGTTTTATAGAACCTCTTGTACATGCGATATCGATAAGTTAAACAAAGCTATACTATTTTCTTCTGAAGTATCTTCTCCAGCGAAGATACAGATTAACCTGACTGCAACTGTGGTGTCATCCTATATGAACACCATTGATAGTGAACCCTATTTATATCCTACCTATTACACCATATAAGCATACTTGCATCTTTGGTAAGTTACATGATGGATGTCTTGCTGAGTACATTCAAATGTACTCATTATGGTTTCGCCCCTGGTATCTACTTGCCAGATTTTGAGAGGGAGTCTCAGAAGAAGATCAACGAAGAGGAGTACGGAGCTGATGGCTTTGCAAACTAGGATCGTCTCCGGGTCAGCAGCTTGTAGGTTAAGGTGTGACTTGGGCTCTACCGCGTTTTGTGTGTGTTTAGTCTTCCGCTGTGTGTGTTGTGTGTTGTCATGCGTGACAACCGTGTAGTCTTGCTCATGTGACCATGTGTCCTTGTAAGTGCTGTGTAACCGTGTAATGGATATTGTATCTGTGTACCAGGTTGATATGTTGTTCACGACTGAATTTCCTGGGATCGTGAATGTATGCATATCAGGGGTGTCCTTGAACAGTGGTTCGAAGGGCAGGCCCTACAATGCCACCGGATCCTCAATATATGCCACCAGCTCCTTATTATCATCCGCAACAGCACATGCAGCCACCGGTTCCATATATGCTACCCTACCAGTCGGCTCCTTACGTGCCTCCATATGCCCAATAGTTTCCACCTACGTCTGTTATGCACCCATACATGCCCCCTCCGCCTCAGCCGTACCATCCCCCACGTCCTCCTCCTCCTCAGCAACAACCACAACAGCAGTAGCGTCCATGCCAGAATCGTCCAAAAGGAGGGCGCAAGGTGTTGGAACGCGTAGAGATAAACAAAAACTTTTTCTACGCGGTATTTTCAAGATCTAGCCGAGGTAGAAGTCAACAAGGATTACCACTAGACGCGCAGGTGCGGATTATCGATGAAGCACATCAATGCAGTGTAGTCCCACGATCTGATCCAGCCGATGCAATCCCGCGATCGTCGAAGTGCTGAACGTACAACACCTCTGTCGGTATCCACACGTACGAGGAGGAGCTCCGACGGCGGATTGCTAGGTCCGGTGCGGCGGCTGGACTGAGTGGGGCTAGGGTTCCCAACGCATGGTAGTGGAATAACGTGCCCGCTGGGCAACCTGCGCCCCTCTTTATGTAGCGAGTGGTAGTGGGATTCACAACGCTTGTGGCACATTCCCTCTGTGAGTCCAACTCACTAATTCAGTCCATTTCCGGTTCGGGTCCAAACCGAACAATATACTTGCTCCCGCTCTTAAGTGTGCGACCCTACAGGCTCATGGCGACTTGGACACGATTGGAGTCTGACTCCCAATCGATCAATCGGTAGTGGCTCCTAGCAGAACGTGCCGACTCCCAAGTGCCATAGAGTCATGACGACATACCTTCCAATGTGACTTTCATCTGAGTCCCTTTTGCCTCACGATATACCTTGTCGAACTATAGGCGAATTATGATCATCCCTTAAATAGCTCAACTCTCTTCTCGGTCCGTGATATATGATTCATCTGACTAACTCTTAGTCAACAGACTCAGTTAACACTTAACCGAGTCGCGCATGGCCATGCTTCCGGAATCATATCACTCGAGAGGGCCCAGAGAATATATCTCCATTCGGAGGGGCAAAATCCCATCTTGATTATCCACATCATGCAGTTTGCTTCTCATTCGACCCGAACTCTGCCTTTATAATCGCCTTGTCACGGAACAACGTTTGACAGAACCTAAGTCGGTGATCCACAACTCGGATTGTGCGACAACCTCGGGTCTAAGGATTACATTGATTGAGACATGCAAATGACGACTTGCTCGTTGCATCTCAATATGGGTCAGTCCGACTTGCTAAACTCTTTAGCTGAGTCTGTGAACGTTGGAATGTGAGTCCAACTCATTAATTCAGTCCATTTCCGGTTCGGGTCCAAACTGACCAATATACTTGCTCCCGCTCTTAAGTGTGCGACCCTACAGGCTCATGGCGACTTGGATACGATTGGAGTCCGACTCCCAATCGATCAATCGGTAGGGGCTCCTAGCAGAACGTGCCGACTCTCAAGTGCCATAGAGTCATGACGACATACCTTCCAATGTGACTTTCATCTGAGTCCCTTTTGCCTCACTATACCTTGTCGAACTATAGGCGAATTATCGTCATCCCTTAAATAGCTCAACTCTCTTCTCGGTCCGTGATATATGATTCATCTAACTAACTCTTAGTTAACAGACTCAGTTAACACTTAACCGAGTCGCGCATGGCCATGCTTCCGGAATCATATCACTCGAGAGGGCCCAGAGAATATCTCTCCATTCGGAGGGGCAAAATCCCATCTTGATTATCCATATCACGCAGGTTGCTTCTCATTCAACCCGAACTCTGCCTTTATAACTGCCTTGTCACGGAACAACATTTGACAGAACCTAAATTGGTGATCCACAACTCGGATTGTGCGACAACCTCGGGTCTAAGTATTACATTGATTGAGACATGCAAATGACGACTTGCTCGTTGCATCTCAATATGGGTCAGTCCGACTTGCTAAACTCTTTAGCTGAGTCTGTGAACGTTGGAATGTGAGTCCAACTCATTAATTCAGTCCATTTCCGGTTCGGGTCCAAACTGACCAATATACTTGCTCCCGCTCTTAAGTGTGCGACCCTACAGGCTCATGGCGACTTGGATACGATTGGAGTCCGACTCCCAATCGATCAATCGGTAGGGGCTCCTAGCAGAACGTGCCGACTCTCAAGTGCCATAGAGTCATGACGACATACCTTCCAATGTGACTTTCATCTGAGTCCCTTTTGCCTCACTATACCTTGTCGAACTATAGGCGAATTATCGTCATCCCTTAAATAGCTCAACTCTCTTCTCGGTCCGTGATATATGATTCATCTAACTAACTCTTAGTTAACAGACTCAGTTAACACTTAACCGAGTCGCGCATGGCCATGCTTCCGGAATCATATCACTCGAGAGGGCCCAGAGAATATCTCTCCATTCGGAGGGGCAAAATCCCATCTTGATTATCCATATCACGCAGGTTGCTTCTCATTCAACCCGAACTCTGCCTTTATAACTGCCTTGTCACGGAACAACATTTGACAGAACCTAAATTGGTGATCCACAACTCGGATTGTGCGACAACCTCGGGTCTAAGGATTACATTGATTGAGACATGCAAATGACGACTTGCTCGTTGCATCTCAATATGAGTCAGTGCAACTTGCTAAACTCTTTAGCTGAGTCTGTGAACGTTGGAATGGCATCGCCATGCCCATGAAAAGTGGAACTAGTCATCAGCCAACACTCACATTAGTCTAGGGTGTGTGTCCAGCACAACCTTAATGACCAAGGACAATTTAGCATGAACAACATGAATACATAGTTCCACAATCGAATCACATATTCAATGACATATATCAGATATTCAAAACAAGGACAACTTTATGAATACATTGAGAATTACATCATACATGATTGCCTCTAGGACATATTCCCAACACAAGGATCGTCGTGCCACTCCAAGGCAGGATGGGGCATTCTGTTAAATCTGTAAAAAGGAAGGACATCCAGCTGATGAGTGTTGGTGGCACTATGGTGATGATGATGATGATAACAAGCCATCCAATGAGTCAAAAGGTGCGTATGGAGTTGATACAAAGTGGTATGTAGACACTGGTGCTACCAATCACGTCACAGGCCAACTCAACAAGCTCAATGTTCATGAACCATATCAGGGGCGTGACGAAGTTAATAATGCTAGTGGACAAGGTATGGATATTGCAAATATTGGTCATTCTGTTTTGCACACACCTGATAGCTCTATCCAACTTCGTAATATTTTACATGTTCCTGATGCATCTATGAGTTTACTTTCTGCCCATAAACTCAGTCTAGACAACAATTGTTATATGGAAATTCACCCATTCTTTTTCTTGATTAAGGATCAGACAACGCAGCGCATCGTGTTTAGGGGTCCTTGTCATGGTGGCCTATATCCTCTTGTTTCAGTTTCGGATCCCAAGCATGCTCTTGTCACTGTTCAGCCTTCATCCTCCACATGGCATCGTCGGTTAGGTCACCCATCTTTGTTTATTGTTCATTAAATTCTTAGAAAGCATAAACTTTTACATTCCCCAGAAATAAATCCTTACATATGTGATCCATGCCAACAGGCAAAGAGTCATCAGCTACCCTATCCTGTATCAACTAGTGTGTCTACTGTTCCTTTGGAACAAATATTCTCTGATGTATGGGGTCCAGCTCCTCTTTCTATAAAGCAAACATGCATATTATGTAAGATTTATTGATGATTTTAGCAAATTTACCTGGATTTATTTGCTTAAGAAATGTTCTGAAGTGTATCAAGTCTTTCTTGATTTTCAACAGTATGTTGAACGCCAATTGGGTCGCAAAATTCTCACCATGCAAACTGATTCGGGTGGTGAATATGAAAAGTTGAACAATTTCTTTCAACGTGTAGGCATTGTTCATCATGTGTCATGTCCTCACGCTCATCAACAAAATGGTTCTGCTGAACGCAAACACCGTCATATTGTTGAAGTAGGCCTTGCTCTTCTTGCAAATGGCTATATGCCTCTAAAATTCTGGGATGATGCTTTCATTACAGCTACTTTTCTTATAAATATGCTTCCTACAAAAGTCCTCAATTTTTCCACTCTCACTGAAAAACTCCTCCAGGTCACACCACAATATGAGTCCCTTCGCATTTTTGGTTGTGCCCGTTGGCCCAATCTTCACCCATACAACAAACACAAACTCTTCTTTAGATCAAAACAATGCGTTTTTTCTTGGGTATAGTCCGTGTCACAAAGGAGTCAAATGTCTTGATGTGGTCACTGGCCGTGTCTATATTTCTCGCGATGTTGTATTTGATGAAAACATCTTTCCCTTTGCTTCTCTTAACCCAAATGCGGGTAGACGTCTTCGTGAAGAAATCCTTCTAATATCCCAAGATGATTCATGTTTAACATGTTCGGATAGGGGTGTGCATTCTAATGATCATTATTTGCATCTTGTTCCTGCTGATGTTTCTCCTCAGGTTGTTGTTGATGATCGCACAAATTCTTCTGTTTAAGAATCTGCTGAAAATTCGGAAGAAAACGCTGCAACCAGTACATCCAATAACACTAATTCTGTGAAGAATAGGAAAACAGGGGACAACAGCGATCCCGAGGCTGAAGGGACTAATCCCGAGACTGATTCTGGGGCAGATTCTCCTCTGGATTCTGTGCCGGACAGCAGTGCTGAAAGCAGTGCTGGCTTCCCCGACCAGCATGTCTCCTCGTCGAGCGCGCTGTCGGGCGCTGCCTCCTCCGCGGCCGAAGGGGCGTCCGCCAGCCCGTCCGTCAGCCCGCCCCCATCACGTGACGACACGTCGCCTCCTGCCTCTGTTTCACCGACGCGGGATGGGACAGGACCGACGCGGGACGGGACAGGACCAATGATTGATCCTGACAGAGCTAATAATTTTTCTGCAGAAAATTCTGTGCCAATGATTGATATGTCTGCTGGCAGCAATGCTGATTTCGATGCTGATTCTGCTGGATCTTCTGTGCACACCCCTCCTACTCCTGCACCTCGCACACGGCTACAACAAGGCATTCGAAAACCGAAAATCCCTACGGATGGTACTGTTCCCTATGGTAAGAAGACAAATATTTATAGTGGTAATCTTGTTAAGTATGGTCTACTAACATCCACAGGGAAACCAAAGAATTTGAGTGAAGCTCTCAATGATTCCAAGTGGAAACAGGCTATGAATGAAAAATATGATGCACCCATTCATAACAAAACGTGGCACTTTGTACCTCCCACTTCCAACAAGAATATTATTGATTGCAAGTGGGTTTATCGTGTCAAGAAACATGTTGATGGTACTGTGGACAGATATAAAGCATGTCTTGTTGCTAAAGGATTCAAACAACGATATGGCATTGACTATGAGGATACTTTCAGTCCAGTTGTTAAGGCTGCTACTATCATAATTGCTCTTGCTATCTCAGTTTCTAGAGGCTGGAGTTTAAGGCAGCTAGATATGAAGAACGTGTTCTTACATGGTGTTCTGGAAGAGGAGGTTTATATGTAACAACCACCAGGTATTCAGTCTTTCGCTACTCCAGATTATATTTGCAAACTTGATAAATCCTTATATGGTCTGAAACAAGCTCCTCGAGTGTGGTACTCTCGCTTAAGCTCTAAGTTACATACTCTCGGTTTTGTTCCATCCAAAGCCGATGCTTCACTGTTTCTTTACAACAAATCATGACTCACTATGTTTCTTCTAATTTATGTTGATGATATCATTGTTGCCAGTTCATCAGACTCAGCCGTTTCAGCTTTACTTAATCACTTGAGTTCGGATTTTGCTCTCAAGACCTTGGAGATCTTCATTATTTTCTCGGCATTGAAGTTCACAAACAGTCTAGTGGATTGGTCTTAAGTCAAGAAAAATATGCTACAAAATTTATTAGCTCGTGTTGGTATGATAGTTCTTGTACACCATGGCCAACACCTCTCTCCACTACAGAATCACTAAGGTTGACAGATGGATCTCCTCTTGGAACTGATGACATCACACATTATAGGAGCATTGTTGGGGGATTACAGTATCTGACTTTGACTCGACCTGATCTTTCTTTTTCCGTTAATAAGGTCTGTCAGTATCTTCATGCTCCTACTACTACACATTGGACTGCTGTTAAACGCATTCTGAGGTATATTCAAGGTACAATCAAGATTGGTCTCACTTTTCAGCAGTCTAGTTCCACTCTTCTTAGTACATATTCAGATGCAGACTGGGCAGGTGATTTAGATGATAGACGTTCTACAGGTGGATTTGCCATATTTTCTGGTCCTAATCTTGTTTGTTGGAGTGCCAGAAAACAGCCTACTGTGTCCAGGTCCAGCACATAAGCTGAATATAAATCCCTAGCAAATGCCACTGCTGAGCTTATTTGCGTTGAAGCATTAGTTCGAGAACTTGGTGTTTCACTTAAGGAGAAACCGTGTTTATGGTGTGACAATCTTGGTGCCACCTATCTTTCTGCAAACCCAGTTTTCCATGCTCGTACAAAACATATTGAAATAGACTTCTATTTTGTCCGAGAACGAGTTGCTAGCAACCAACTTGATATCAGGTTCATATCAAGCAAGAATCAAATTGTCGATGGCTTCACAAAGACATTATGTGTTAAAAAGTTAGATGAATTCAAGCGTAATCTAAACCTCTCTTTATTGTACTGATACGTATTGGGATAGAGTACTACGTATCCCTCTTGTACTTGCCACCACAGGGTGTGTATATATATAACACGTAACCGGCTACCCTAACGGGTACGACCGTTCACCCCAAACATCAACAGTTCGCTTGCCTCGTGGGGTTCGTGTCTTGGTTGACATCCGTGGCTAAGTTTGTATGATTTTTCGCCCTTTTTTATAAGTTAACCGGAAATAATGGACGAGCCAGATCTTTTGACTCCGTTTCAAAAAAAAAAAAAAAAACGGGCGATGACAGACAAGAGTTTGGAAGGGAGAAGAGAGGCGGTGAAGGTATACATACAATTGGCAAGCAGTGCCCTTGTGGTGTCAATCAATTATGACTCCATTCGGTTACTTAATTACCCGGTCGTTGGTTGCACACGCTAAGACTCGAAAAGAAGCATGTGCACAGACACAGTGCACCGGTCATGGACGACGTACATACGTATAGTGTGAAATTCCTGCGCACCATGCATCGTGCTGAAGTGTATCGCACAGGTCAATTCGGGTCCATCTGGTTTGAACGTACGTCCGCACGCAAAGAGATCTTAATTAATTCGGCTCCAAAGTATCTTTCTTGAATATATAAGCCATAGGCTACAAAGCAATTAGGAGTGCCGAGTACGTACAAGGACACAGAGCTAAAATTGCAAAACCAATCAATTTGTTCTTCCTTTTTAGCCCTCGCCATCGCCAAACTCTTTGTGTCTCGGTACAACCACATGTAGTGCAATTTACAATTACTTTACTACTCCCTCCATCTCATATTAATTGTCTTAAAATTGGACAAAAATGGATTTGTATCTAGACATATTTTAGTGTTGGATATATTCATATTTGTTCAACTTTCAGACAATTAATATGAGACGGAGGGAGCAGCAGAAAGCAACACGGTTTAGCTCAGCGAGGAATGAAGGGACGAGACGTTGGGTTTAAGCGGAGAGGAATCAGTCCAGATTCCCTCCAAAAATGTAAAGCAACAGGGTCAAAAGTCAGCGATTACAAATAGCTCGTTGGTTTGCGTTTGAAGACCATGCATAGCAACCGATTGACTGACAACCAAAGTATACATTGCATAACTTGACTTGAAAAAAGGTGTTCTGCAGTAGTGCATCTCTACTACTGCAACTCTGCAAGACTCGGCCCCTTTAATTCTTTGCATTGGTAAGGTGACGTGCGACGTGGTTCCGGATCAACTGAGATATTGCATAAAATTCTCCGTATAAAATCCTTCAGCGAATAAAATTTTAGCTATACTTGCTTATTTTTCTGGTTATTAATAATATACCCGAATTTTTGCATCTATGAAGTTCCAAACGTAGTGGTAAAACTAATGACGTAATTATACTACTGCTAGATCCATTGCATATTATACCAACGCAAGAATGTATGCTGCTGCCACATGCAAATGAGTTGATTAGGTTGACCTTTCATGCATCTACGTTAAAAGTTGCTTTCCAGTTTGTACGCGTCCTAGACATGTACGTACAGTACGAACTAAGCGAATATAACATATGTACAACTAATATGAGATACAGAATTGAAAGAATTAGCAAAATACATGTTATTCCATTGGTAAAGTAAATGAATTCTCATGGAAGATGTTCCATTATTAATAATTAAAGAATTCATATATGTATATATACATGGTTATAAGAGGTAGCTACACGTAGCCAAAAAAACATATACTGTATAACACATTACACGATATTATTTGATTTATTTATACCACGTGACCACTCATAGATATGTAGTCCGACAATTAAACACGTAAATCATGATGAGAAGTATAAATCATCTGTACGACTTGGATCATATCCCTTTTTTTTTGTAGGAGTACATATGAGGAGATTAACAACAATTGAAATAATAGCTTAAACAATTTCGGACTTAATAAGATGCACTCACGTAGTATATACGTACTGCCGATTTTATTTCTTGATAGATGCAGGACTGTATATGCTAGCTCGCCGCCGCCGATCGCAGACAGCATGATCGGCGTGGTTATTGGATGGCATCACCCCGCGTAACCGCAGAACCCCTTCCCGCACTTGGCCTTGGTGCACTTGTAGCCGCAGCTGCCGCAGTTCTTCTTGTCGGTGAGCAGGTCGACGCACTTGCCGTCGCAGCAGGCGTCCCCGTACTTGCATATCTTCCCGCACAGGCCGCAGTGGGCGACGTTCTTCTTGGTGTCGACGCACTTGAAGCACTGCCTTTTCTGCGGGTCGGCGGCGGTGCACTGGACCAGGCAGCAATCCTTCCCGGGGCTCCCGCGCTCCTTGCACACGTTGGGCTTGTCGTCGCAGTTGTCGTAGGATAGCGGCGGCGGGAGCTTGGTCGCCAGGAAGCGGCTTCTCCGGGGCCCGCCAGGAGGCGCGGCGTCGGCGGCTAACGCGACGGCGGTGAGTGCGACGGCCAGCGCCATGAGAAAGACGGTTGCTTTCCCCATGGTGTTTGGCCGGCGCGCGCGGTGGTGGAGGCGGCGAAGCGGATCGAGGTTCGTGGCAATGCGCGCGTATGGCTTGTGTGTTGGCAGGTGCCTCTAGGAGGAATGAAATGTGGGATGTAGGGAGGGAGGGGGAGTGCTTATACACTATGGCTATGCCGGTAATTGGCGAAAGTCAATGGTGCATCGGCACCGTACCATGGTTGATTTGCACGGCAAAAGCCTGGAGTGCAGGGAGGGAGTGTGCACACCAAGGCTCTGGACTGCAAGCTAGCCGACTGTTTCCTACCCATGGCTGGCTGATTTGTGTGGTGCTCAGAAAACTTTAGCATGCTTCATGCTTGCGATGGCGATCATATGCGATGCGTACGTGTTGCCTCATTTCCCTTGCTGGGAAGGGGGCGAGGAATATGCTAATTAATGTCAGGCTCATCACATTCACACTCAAGATTTGACACGTTAGTTTACCAGATTTGATCATGAGTACGTTGACCGCAGTAATAATCATGGCACTTTTTTTAGAGCATAATCGTGGCGCTTTTAGGACTACACGTACTGCTGCGACTTGCGTCCATTGATCATCAACTTCTGGCTGCGAGCAGCTCTCCCCAGAGGCACTTTGTCGGCGCCGTGAACTTAATTGTCTCTAGGGTCACTGGTGCATGACAGACACGGCATGGGTCTAGAAGCACGTAACTGGTTTCTAAACTATATACGTTGATTTAGATTGAATGGCATGCACCGTTAGCTGATCATCGAAGATAAGCAGCGCTTAATTAGTTTCTCATTTCCTTCAGCGTGGCATGCATGTGTACTGATCATGTAGTCCACATTCGACAGGTTTAGAACTCCCATGACTTAGGATTCCATTCAGGTTCGATCTAAGAAACCAAATTTTACGACTTAACTAGAGACCTTAAGTGACTTCTTCTCAAGGTTGACTCTACTTTGACAGTACGAGAAGTTGATGCTACTGTTCGTGTAATCGAGGCATAACCCCTGCAACAGAAGCATCACCTGCCTTTCCTGCGAGAAAGGGGGAGATAACGAGTAGAGTACAGATTAAAAATGGCATGTTGCAGACCGGGCTTCAAAATGATGTTTTACTTCAGAATATCCTCAAAAGTAGCCTAAGCTGAAATCATCGGTAAAAAAAAATTAACATATGAATGTAGAAAAAGAAAAACACGGAGCAATCCAAATGCCCAAAGTGGATGTCGCCACGCATGTTTACCATCGCAAGCATAGAAGTTCTGAAACCAGAATGTAACAGTACTCCGTGGCGTATTCATTAGCACTTTTCCAACAGACCCTCCGCCTAGATTCTACTAGTAATACTTCTGCTCTAGTGTTAAAACTGTACTGAAAGCAGAGCACGGCATATAAACTTACAGACAGCTATCTGAACTTCCCATAAAAAAGTTATCTGCACTTGATTCATGGTGCAATACTACAGTGGCAATAGTTCGACATAGATTGGCCTTTGGAAGTTTTAGTGCAAACGTTTCTCAATCGAACAAAACAATCATATCACCAGACCTGGCGCTATCATGCTTGTGAATGTTGGAGCTGGCAAGCAGCCACACCATTGCAGGCAGAATTTCCCGTGGAAAATCTAGAACGAAGGCCAATTTATTAAACAAAGCATATCGATGTTATTTGACTTCCATCAAATCCTAGGAAATCGAAGAAAACAGGAGGTAAGTGAGCGGAAAAGCAACTACACAACTATGCAGGTGTCCCGGGCATATCACAGCCCTTCATTCCATCTATTTGCTTTGAGATTCATGTTACTATTTTTGAAACAACCACACTGAGCTATATCCATTTCTTGTCGGCAAGGCCCTCCCATTTTTTGCATCTTGTACTCGACATGCATTTCACATTCTAAAATAGTGTACACTCCACGGACATACAGATTACATTATATATTTTCATTTTAGATATATCAAAAAACTATATTTTTCACCATCCATACATGAAATGGAGCATTGCATTTGAGTAAAGAGGAATCCCTCAAACAATTTCACCTTCTCCACGGACTTCAACCACCCCACTCGTTGGTTTCCCTTCCGAAGATCAAGACCTTGACCTACCCCTTGCTCATCCATGTCACAAGCTCCACAGAACTACAACCGCCCCCCTCCGCTGCGTTCTGTGCCTAGGGTGGCTCCGGTAGTGGGCCAACGCCGGGGTGGCCAGCGAAGCGCAACTACTCGTTCAGCCCGGGTGTGCCCGATTCGGCTACTGGTCCGGGCGGCGCCGGCTCTGGCGGCGGCTTGGGAGTGGCGACGCCGGACAATTCAAACGGGGTGCACCGCACTCGCGTGGACGGTCCGGTCAGGACGCTGACGTCGGGGGCGGTGGTTGGTCCTGCTCCCCTGTCGCTACGCCAAAAGAAAAGGTTGTGGGCTCGGGCAAAAAGGATGGTTGTCCGCGGGCAGGGCGGCACTACTGTTGTGCTCTCTGCTTCGAACGCGGAAGACTCGGTCGTGGCTGCTGCTGCCCCCGCTTTGGCGCCTTCGCTGTGGAGGATGGGGCCCGCGCCTTGGCTGGTTCTGCGGAAGTGGTGGATGACAGGCTGCCGAATGGTGCCGAGGAAGGCGGGGACCGTGTCAGGCTGCCGCTAGGCGTCGAGGTAGCAGGGGACCAGGCCTGCGCGGCCGCTTGCTAGGGAAGGTGCCTACTCTCTTCTGTCGCCGTGTGGAGACACGGTAAGAAGAAGGACGAGTGGGCCCCGCTGCGCCAACAGTAGTCGTGGGTGAAGTGGTGGTCATGGGTGACGTGGCTTTGGCGGGACGTGGCGGCGCCCAGTTTGACCCGATCGTGGTGCAAGTGGCGACCTGGTCCACGGCGCGGGTGCGCCAGCCGAGTCGGATCCGCTGGCGGGCTGTGGGATGGGCTCCTCCCCTAACGTGGGCCGGTCACCTATGGTGGGTTGCGATGGTCCGCCTGTCGCGGTGGACCGCGGGCTAGAGGCGCTGACGGGCCTGGCGTCTGGCTGCGGGCCGAGAGACTCTGGTAACCGGCCGCTGGGGCCGGAGATGTCGTTGGGCCAAACAGCACATGTTGGGGCTACCTTTGGTCTGACCAGGTTTGAGCTGGGAGCCTGCTAGGTGGACTCGGGTTGGTCGCCCCCTCCTTCCAGGTTGGACATCATGGCGGGCTCGAGGCAGTAGATGTAGGGGATGGCCTCTCACCCGTGCTCCGCACACCCTCATCTTCCCTTGGGTCGAGCCCGGGTGAGGTGGGGTATCCGTCGGACACTATATGCATGGAGCCCTGCCCCTCAAACTTGGAGGCTGCTTCGGAGGATTAAGAGGACTCTAGCGAGGGCACGACCGAGAGGCGCTGATATGTCCAAAACGTATCTACTTTCTCGAACATATTTGCTATTGTTTTCCTCTATACTTGTGAGTTTTGAATACAACTAACACGGACTGACGCTGTTTTCAGCAGAATTGCCCTGGTGTCTTATTTTTGTGCAGAAATTCAACTTTCAGGAAAATGCCCGAAAAATATCGCAAAGTCTCTATTTTACCCGAAGACTCACGGAGCTAGAAGGCGAGACGGAGACGAGCCACTGAGGGGCCCACACCACGTGGCAGCGCGATCACCCCTAGGCCGCGCCTGTGGCATGGTGTGGCTGCCTCGGCCACTCCCATGTGCCCCCCTTTCGACTACTTAAGCCCCTTGACCTAAAATCACCGGGGGACACACACTTTTTTCACAAGAAGTTCCGTAGCTCCGCCGCCACCAAAAACCCCAATTCGGGGATCAGAAACTCCGTTATGACACCCTGTCGGGACGGGAATGGGAGGAGATCATCGCCATCATCATCACCGACGCTTCTCCATCAACCATCCATGATTCCCCCATCCATGTGTGAGTAATCCCCGCTGTAGGCTGAGAGGGGTGGTAGGGATTGGATGAGATCGTTCATGTAATAATTGCCAGATTATTAGGTGCATGGTGCCTAGTTGTTAGTGCTATCTATCGTTGTTGCAACTAGTTGTGCTTAATGCTTGTCATTAGGGCCCGAGTGGCATGATTTCAGATCTGAACATGTTATTTATTCACGAGGATAATTATTATTTTGATCTTACCTGCAAGTTCTATACACATATCGTTGTCGAGAACACGAGGCCCCAAAGTGACAGCAATCGGAATAGCCGGAGGGGATGGCTGTGATGTGAGGATCACGTGTGTTCATGGAGTGTTAATGCTTTGTTCCGGTGCTTTATTAAAAGAAGTGCCTTAATTACCAGTAGTTTCCCTTCAGGCCCCACTGCAAATGGGCTGGTAGGACAAAAGATGGTGTGCAAGTTTCTCAATGCGAGCACGTATGACTAAATACGGAACACATGCCTATGGTTACTTAGTAATTAGATGCTTTATCATTATTTACCTGCAATTGCTCATGTCTTGATTATTATATGAATTATCTTATCCATGCAACGCCCGTTCATTCCGTCCCTATGCCTACAGTATTTTAATCTTGTTGTCTACTACTACCTCTGTTTCAAAATATAAGCCTTTTTAGCAAGTTAAACTAGGTA
The DNA here is from genome assembly GCA_028641055.1 of Alopecurus myosuroides. Taxonomy (NCBI): domain Eukaryota; kingdom Viridiplantae; phylum Streptophyta; class Magnoliopsida; order Poales; family Poaceae; genus Alopecurus; species Alopecurus myosuroides. The sequence continues at coordinate 373,538,948 of CM054058.1, read as the reverse complement.
GATAAAAAGGTTTACATTTTGGAATGGAGGGAGTACAATTATTGTTGCTGTTTTTATTTCATTCCTGCTATTATTTCACTACTGCTATAAAACTGTTGCTACTGATAAACTGTTGCGAGCAAGTCTATTTCCAGGTGCAGTTGAATTGACAATTCATCAGTTAAGGCTTATAAATATTCTTTGGCTCCCCTTGTGTCGAATCAATAGATTTGGGTTTTACTTCCCTCGAAGACTGTTGCGAGCCCCTATACTTGTGGGTCATCAAGACTAATTTATGGTGCCGTTGCAGGGAGCATAGCTTTATTTGTAAGCTCACTTGAACGTGATATTGTTCGCTACAAGTTATTCATCATGGGTAAAATTCGTGATGAGAAAGTCTCTATATTGTCATCCACTACAAGGAGAGGTACAACTCTGAACACATCTGTTTCTCTTGCTTCACCATATGTAATGAATAAACTTCTTACACCAACACATACACATGCTACACATACTAATACTTCTGCTGAATCTGAAAATACTTCTGATAATTTTGATGATGCTTCTATTGTGCTTGTTGAGAGTGGTTCATTAGGTCCTTTCCTAGATGCTACAATTGCTAGATATAAACAAATTGAAAATACTGAAATTCCTAATGAAAATCCGGGTACACCTGTTAGTTCACCTGAGTCTAGAGATAGTCCTAGTGATGATCTTGAGGAAACTTACATTGAACTTAATGATGAATTTACTGAAGAATGTCATGTTGCTAGTAGTGCAAGTTCTATTAAAAGTCTTCTTACAAGACGTGTTGTTAGATATAAATTGCCTCCTGATGCGCTTTCTACATCCCCCATAAATATTAAAGATAAGGATTATGATTTCTCTCTAGATTTATCGTATATATCTATTGTTGAGGAATAACCTTTTTGTGGTACTGAAAATGAAAGTGTTATAGGACATATGAATGAGCTCTCATCTTTGAGTATCTTATTTTCAGATGATATTAAGAAACGTAGTTACTTTGTCGCTAAATTTTTTCCTTTCTCGTTGAAGGATGAAGATAAAACTTGGTTTAATAATTTGTCACTTGGGTCTATTGATAGTTCTATTGGTTTGGTTAATGCTTTCTTTCAGAAATATTTTCCTGCTAGTGCTCAACATGCTGCTTTATAGAGAATCTTTAACTTTTAGCAAATTGAAGGAGAGAAAATTCCTGAATCTTGGGCAAAATTTTGTTCGTTAATTAGAGCTCAGCCTGGACATCAATTAGCTAAAAATGAACTTCTTGATATATTCTATAATGGACTAACTGTTGAATCTAGGACATACCTGGATAGTTGTTCTTGTTGTGTTTTCAGGAAAAGAACTCGTGAAGAAGCTGAGGAATTACTGGCTAAAATAAGCCAAAATAATGATGATTGGGCTATACCTGAACCGACCCCTACACCAACACCAAAAAAGATGGGAATGATTGAGTTAAATTATGAAGTGATGAGGGAACCCAAGAAATCTCTTAAAGATAAGGGTATTAAATCTGAAGATGTGAAGAATCTACTACCTATAGAAGAATTATGTAAGACAATTCCGCACCCATCCAGAATTGAGGTATACTCTCACCAACGTATTGCTAATAGAGACATTCCCTATTCTAAACCTCATGATCAATTCTTTAATGAATTTGATAATTATATTGTTAAGCAAGATAACTTTACTATGAGAGTACAGAAACATCTAATGGAAAATTCTAGAGCTATTAATAATTTGCGTGGTATTATGGAGAGAACCTCTAATGATGTTAAAATTCTTATTAAACATTTACATATGGTTAAAACTCAAATTGATCAGCCCACTAAGGTGAAAAAATATTTGCTAGTTAATGCTTCTAGACAAAAACATGTTTATGAAATAAGCACTAGAAGTGGTGTTTCTACTCAAGATCCTTTGTATCCTGAGGGGCATCCTAAAAGAATTCAACAAGATTCTCAATGAGCTTAAGAAAATGGTACTCCTTCTAAGAAAAAGAAGAAGAAACATAAAATTGTTGTAGAATCTCCTGAACCTGCTAAAGATCCTAATAGTATATCTATCTCTGATGCTAAAACTGAAAGTGGTAATGATAAGAATGATGCTTTTGATAAAGAAGAAATTGAAGAGGAACCTGAAAACCAAACTAAAAATACAAAGTACACTAAGGAGGATTTCATTGCTAAGAAACATGGTAATGAGAGAGAACCTTGGGTACACAAATCAATGCCTTTTCCTAACAAGAAACACAAATCAAAGGAAGAAGAACATTATAATAAGTTCTATGATTGGATGAAACCTTTGTTTTTGCAAATTCCTTTAACTGATGCTATTGAATTGCCTCCTTATTCAAAATATGTGAAAGATATTGTCTCTAACAAAAGGAAGATTCCTAATGAGGAAATCTCCACTATGCTTGCTAATTACTATTTCGATGGTAAGGTTCCAAAGAAGCTTGGAGATCCTAGTATACCAACTATTCCTTGCTCCATTAAAAATAATTATGTTAGAACTGCTTTATGTGATTTGGGAGCATGAGTTGGTGTTATGCCTTTCTCTCTCTATAAGAGACTTCTTCTGGAAAAATTGACACCAACCGATATATCCTTGCAAATGGCTGACAAATCTACTGCTATTAATGTTGGTATATGTGAGAATGTTCCTGTTCAAGTGGCTAATAATTGTTTGATATTAACTGACGTTGTTGTGTTGGAAATGGCTGAAGATGATAATATGTCTATTATTCTTGGGAGACCTTTTCTTAACACTACAGGGGCTGTTATTGATTGCAACCAAATAAAAGTAACTTTTAATGTTAATGACAAAGAGCACACAGTTTATTTTTCCAAGAAGATTGATAAGAAATATGGTCTAAATTCAGTTGAAAACATTAATATCACCATTAAGATTGGAGAATTTTACTGTCCTATTCCAATGCCACAGAAATAATATGAAATTGTCATGATTGGGACTATGTCTATCAAAGTTGAGGTAACATAATCATTTTGTGAAATGCAAAGTTTTGCTTCATGTATATTGTTTTGGTAACAAGACTTGATCAACCTTGTTAACAAAGTGATTTTGAATGAAGGAAACAATATTTTCACCATGTTTACTTTTGTTTACTCATGTTTTCACCATCCCAAATTATGTTTTCACTACATTTTCCTATGTTTCCACTGGTTATTTGCATATTAGAGTGTCTTAGAACTTCTATAGATTTGGTTTTGAATTTGTTTTCCATGGTTCCATAATCGTTTTCCTGGATTATAACCATTTATTAAATTCTAGAAATTCCCCGAAAATAAAGTTTCTCGAAAAATTCAAAAAAACTTATATTAAATGTTTACGCTGAAAATGGGGCAGAGAGGCACCTAGGGCAACCCAGGGGGACCCACCATGTGGTGGTGTGGGCCGCGCCAGGGATGGTGTGGGTCCCCTGGCCCTCCACTTGCTCCTCCACCTACCACTTCACTCTCTCTCCCGACCAAAACACCACCCCTGCTCAAACTCGTGTTCTTGCTATTCTTGCTCGCGATTTTCGATCTCGTTGCTCAGCCCATCTTTGCTGCTGAGATTTGGGGCATTTGTTCCCCGGTATGTGACTCCTCCGATTATCCAAGTAGAATTTTGTTTAGTGGAGTATTTCTTGAGTATTTTGGTACTGTAGATGACAGTTTATGTGAGCTTGCATGCTTGTTCCATATGTAGATAAATTAGTTTTGATGCATATATAGTCTCTTACAAGTCTCTACAGTAGTTTCTTTCATATAGTTACTTCAAAATCATTTTTTATGATGCGTGTTAAAAAAATCAGAAATGGAGGAGAATATAACCAACTTGACCAGCATGAATTGGAGGTCCATGAAGTCATGAGAGTCCACCGTGAAGAGGGTGTATTCCCCTCCATCTATCCATGCTACGAATTCATGAATGTTGTAGGGATTATGCAGGATTTCCAAACCTTAGTGTCTAATGCAGGGTTGGAATATTTCGTTGCTGGTGAACCTAGCCAATATGAAAAACTAACTATGGTTGTGGTGCAGGATTTTAGTTTCAGTTGGTCCTTGCCTAACCCCATGGTTCACTATAAAATTTACAATAAAACTGTCAACTTACCCTTTGATGATTTTTGTGGAGCCATTAAGGTGGCACAGTGGGGATCGTGTGAGAAGATAAAAGGGCAGCCTAAGCCACTGATGGACCTGTATAAAGAAATCTTCCAAGGGAGGAGCTTCTTAGATGAGAGTGGTAAAACTCATAATATTAAACTCCCATCTATTCGATATTTTGCCTATTTCATTGCCAAGTGTGTTCTTGCTAGGAAGACTGCAAACAAATTATCTGCTTATGATTTAGCTTTCATCTCAGCTGCTATGAGATGAGATGGGACCTATAATTTTGGTGCTTTAATAGACTTCCGTCTTGCTGCTAACCACGAGAAAGGGGGATTTGTGGAGGTCTCATTGCCTCTCGTTTATTAGCTTTGCATGGTGTGGTACCGCACCGTTTAGACATTGAGTTTCCCATAGAGAGGCTTGATATTAATTCCATGATAAAACACAAATTTATTTCTACTTGGGCTAACTTTAATAACTTATCTTATGAAATAACCTTTTTCAAGAAATCAGGGTGGAGAGTAGTTAAGTCTGATCGATTAGTCAATTTGCCTTCGCCTCTTTTGTTTAACCTTGATGTCAGGGAAAGATGGTCATTCCTGGAGAATGAATTTTATGCATACATAGAGGAGCACTGCCAGCATGTAGAGGATGCTGGAGAGGGGGCTGAAGATAATATCGTCCATCCCTCCGACACTACGGAGCTTCCGTACCAGCACCCTGGTTATGATTGTGGGCCTTCTGCTTCCTCTTCTTCACGGGAGCCTGCTTACGATCATGCTAAGGACGATCCACTAGCATGGAGCTTGTACCCACGCTGGGATTGATCTACACTTAGGCCAAAAGCCTAAGCTTGGGGGGGGGTATACCGACATCACACTCATTTACATATCATAATTATGTCGGTACTTTGTATATCCATGTTTCTGTTTCTTTCTTTTCCATTGTTGTTCTTGTTTAGTTTCTACTTTCCAAAACACAAAAGACCAAAAATATTTCTGTTGTTTTTCTTTATTTGTTTCTTTAGTTTCTATTATTAGTTTGCGTTACTTTCTACTTCCAGTTTGTTATTCAAAAATCCAAAAAGATTTTGCTTTGTTTGCTTGTTTCCTTTTGTTCTTGTTTTAAATTCGAAAACCAAAAAATATTTGTTGTTCTTCTTCGGTTTTGTAAAGTTGTTGCAGAGTTCAACAGTCTTCCGTGACTCGATTGGAGCTTGGTTATCATTTCATATCATTCAAGCCACACAAGTGAAAAGCAATAATGACGATTTATGACAATTCAAGTTGTGGTGAGAGGCTGGTATGAACTCTATTTGTTTTCACTTTTGTACATATACTCATCCATGTGGACACGCTTAGTTTGTTCGTGTAAGGTGTACGTTATTTAATGGATGCTTAGTAGTTTGTGCTCTCTGATGATCAGTTCAAACTTACTAATAGTAGATAGCATGTCATATAAATGTTTGCTTGCATTGTTCTATCCATAAAAGGGTATGAGATTGTGGTATCCTCCTCTTAATGTTTTATTTGAATTGACTTGGCACATGCTCACGCATGCAAATGAATGAAAACAAAAAGTCAATTAAGCCTTGATGATTTATTTTACCTCAGAGTTATTGTATCACTTTTATGCCCCCGTTGATTTTGTTCTGTCGCAAGCATGATTATGACGGTTACTACTCTCTTGATTGTCACTTCTCAGTCTATTGCTAGCCTTAACTTTTACTGAGCGGGAATATTTGCTCGTGCTTCCATCCCTGAAAACCATGTAATTCCAAAGAGTCCACTATAAATTCCTATGCATGGTATTTCAAGCCATTCCAAGTAAATTTTCATGTGCTACATTTAAAATCTTCAAAATACTTCTCATTTTGTGACACTGTTTTAGCTCATGAGGAAGTAGTAGTTGGGCTTGTTACCTTCCATACTAAATTAAGTACCCCCTGACTTGCATGCTTCATCTTCTTGTCACTAATTTTGCAAAGAGCTGGTTAGTCCACTATAACATAAAATAGGCACTCCTCCATGGTATGTTATTGTTGGCAGGCACCCGAGATTCGGTTAGCCATGGTTTGTGATAGGCAAAGGTTGGGAGGAGTGTCAAGCTATATATAAAAGTGCATACCATAAATAATTCGGAACCACTCTCAATTTGCTTAGTATCGAAGATAATAAGAACTCTATTAATATTCGTTGACATAAACAACCACCTCCCAAAATTGTTTTACTTCTGTTTTTAAAAGAAAATAAAAAAGCTCTAGCCCATGTTAATCCCTGCTCCCCTCTACGAAGGGCCAATCTTTTACTTTATTGTTGAATCACCATATTTTCTTTGAGCACCTTCTCGAGAGCATAACTGTCAGTCTTAGTGTAATGTGCTTGTCCCAGAACATGGTTAATTGTGGTATAACTTTGATGCTTTTATCTTTGATATCTGTCCTTTTAGTCTTCACTTAAACTTCATAGGTGCCCTAGCATTTATGTTTTGCTACACAAATGAGGGCAAGCGAGATACCACTTTATCATATCTTATTATGAACATTCCAATCCTGCAAATAGATATACTTCATGTTGTTTATTATTAGTCTGTTGGTATCTCTTCATGGTTTGCATAACTATTAGGTGCCTTTATTTGCATATTTCTTATTATGAATTTCCTAAGTGCTTTATCATATAGTGAGAATATATACATCCTATGAAGCAAATGTGTTCATAAAGTTCTTTTATCGCACTCAGTTGTTAACTCAATTGCTTGAGGACAAGCAATAAGCTAAGCTTGGGGGAAGTTGATACATCCAAAACATATCTACTTTCCCGAACACTTTTGTTGTTGTTTTCCTCTAAACTTGTGAGTTTTGAATACAGCTAACACGGACTAACACTGTTTTCAGCAGAATTGCCCCGGTGTCATGTTTTTGTGCAGAAATTCAACTTTCGGAAAAATGCCCGGAAAATATCACAAAGTCCCTATTTTACCCGAAAACTCACGGAGCCAGAAGACGAGACGGAGACGGGCCACGAGGGGCCCACACCACGTGGCGGCGAGAGCACCCCTAGGCCACGCCGTGGCATGGTCTGGCCGCCTCGGCCACCGCCTCGTTTCCCCCTTTAGACTACTTAAGCCTCTTGACCTAAAAACACCGAGGTATGGGTAGTTTTTCCACAAAAAACTTCTGTAGCTCCACCGCCACCGAAAACCCAAATTCGGGGATCAGAAACTCCATTCTGGCACCCTGCCGGGACGGGGAATTGGAGGAGATCATCGCCATCATCATCACCAATGCCTATCCATCAACCATCCATGATTCCCCCATCCATGTGTGAGTAATCCCTATTGTAGGATGGGAGGGATGGTAAGGATTGGATGAGATCGTTCATGTAATAATTGCCAGATTGTTAGGCCATGGTGCCTAGTATCCGTTGTTAGTGCTATCGATCGGTGTAGCAGCTTGTTGTGCTTAATGCTTGTAACTAGGGCCCAAGTACCATGATTTTAGATCTAAACATGTTATTGATTTATGAGGATAATTATTGTTTTTTTTATATTACCAAGAAGTTGTACACACATATCGTTGTCCGAACCCCGAGGCCCCAAAGTGACAACAATTGGGATAACCGGAGGGGGTGGCTATGATGTGAGGATCACGTGTGTATACGAAGTGTTAATGCTTTGCTCTGGTGATTTATTAAAAAGAGTACCTTAATTACCAGTAGTTTCCCTTGAGGCCCTGCTACAAACGGGCTGGTATGACAAAAGATGTTGTGCAAGTTTCTCATTACAAGCACGTACGAGTAAATACTGAATACATGCCTATGGTTACTTAGTACTTGGATGCTTTATCATTATTTACCTGCAATTGACCATGTCTTGGTTATCATATGAATTATCTTATCCATGCAACGCTCGTTCATCCGTCCCTATGCCTACAGTATTTTAATCCTAATGTCTACTATAATTCCTCTTGTTGTCTTTATTCCGTTCCTGCTATTATTTCACTACAACTACTGCTATAAAATTGTTGCTACTGATAAACTGTTGCGAGCAATTCTATTTTCAGGTGCAGCTGAACTGACAATTTGGATTTTACTTCCCTTGGAGACTATTGCGAGCAATTCTGTTAAGCTTTATAAATATTCTTTGGCTCCCCTTGTATCGAGTCAATAAATTTGGATTTTACTTCCCTTGGAGACTATTGCGATCCCCTATACTTGTGGGTCATCAGGCGCGACACGTTTTGCCTCGCCACCGGCCACATTTACAAGGACTTGGGTGGGGGCGTCTAGGTCACTTGCGGAGGCCGTTCCCCGCACTATTGGAGGTTTCTTGGTTGCGGCTAAGGCTCGCGTTGACGCACTACTTCACACCCCGGCGGTCCGGAAGAGGCTAGCCATCAACTTCCTGCCACGACGGAGTGCACAGACTACGAGGCAGTTTGGCGAGCTGAACACTAAAAATAGGGCATAGAGGAATCTGATGCGCAAGATGGGGCTGATCGAGGCTAAGGAGGAGGAGGGACTCTCCATAGTAGCTGTGGACGCCTTCCATAAGCTTTTCGAGGTGCCGCTTGGCGATGACATGGTGGATGCGATTGGCGACCTCTACAGGTGGACGGTGTCGGCACTAAGGAACAGTTGCTCCCCGCCGGTGCTGGATAGGCCAGGAGGTTGCCTCGTGGAGGTCTGATCCATGGAATCTCACAAGGGTGTAACAATGTTTTTAATGTCTACAAACCTAGGGTGTTGGTGCTAAACGCACGGGGTCTTAATGACCACGCACATAGGTCTAATGTTAGGAGTGTCACTGGCTCTATGGGTGCGTCCATTGTGTGTCTGCAAGAGTCCAAACTTGCGGTTGTAACTCCTTCTATTTTTATGGAAACCCTAGGCGTGGAGTTCGATGGTTATTTCTGCTTGCCTGCTATTGCTGGCAGAGTTAAATCCTTTCTCTGCGTTGTTGGGAACCCCAAGAGGAAGGTGTGATGAGCACAGCGGTAGGAGTTTTCCCCTTAGTTAAGAACCAGGGTTATCAATCCAGTAGGAGAAAGAGAATCTTCGGAAGGTTGATGCCACTAACGGTGGTGTTGGCGCTTCACCGGTGTCAGCAACAACGTGGAACCTGCACACAACACAACCAAAATACTTTGCCCCAACGGTATAGTGAGGTTGTCAATCTCACAGGTCTTGCTGAAAACAAAGATTAGACGTATAGTGTGGAAAAATAGTGTATGCTTGCAGGAAGTAAAGAGAGCAGGAAATTGTTGTGGTTTGTTTAACAGTGTGGAAAATGGACCGGGGTTCGTAGTTTCACTAGTGGTGTCTCTCCATAAAAGATAGCATGCTGGGTGAACAAATTACAGCTGGGCAGTTGACAAATAGAGGTTGCACCGTAGTGCACAATATGACACAAAGATTACTATGCTATTTAGTGCGGGCATTACAACAAGATACATAGACTGACATCCATCTGCATCTATGACTAATAATCCACCATCAGGTTATCATCCGAACCCCCTCAGGTATTAAGTTGCAAGCAACATATAATTGCATTAAACAAAGTGTGTAATGTAAGCAATGATTATGCACGCGGTCACCCTCACCATTGTTTTCTCCCTAATGGTAACAGCACATCCTCCCCCTTCACGTTTCTGTCACTCGAGCAAGGCAACAAGGAGGCATGAACCCACTATCAAGCATAAATACTCCCTCTTGGAGTCACTAGCAACTACTTGGCCAGAATAACCACTAGCAACGGAGAGCATGCAAGATCACAAATAACATATGCAAATAAAGACTATAATCAACTTGGCATAAGGTGAATATTCATCGGATCCCAGTAAACACATCACAGAGAATTACATAAGATCAATCTCGATCATGATAGGTAGCTCACGAGATCTAAACATGGAGGCATATGAGGAGAAGACAACCATCTAGATACAGCTACGAACTCGTAGTCCAAGGATGAACTACTCACACATCACTACGGAGGTAGGCAAGGTGATGAAGAGGCCTCCGGTGATGATCTCCTCTCCGGCAGGGTGGCGGAAACACCTTCAGAACCCCCTGATCTGGGGTTGACGGTGACGACGGCTGCGGAACTTTTTGGGGGTTTTGATCAGGTCTTTAGGGTTTTCCATCCGGGGGGCTTAAATAGGCGAAAGGTCAATGGCGGTGGAGGCCGGGGGGCCACACCTATAGCTGGCGCGGCCAGGGGGCGCGCCACCCTATGGTGTAGCCCCCCTGCTGCCCCTCTCCGGCTCCTCTTCGGTCTTCTGGATGCTTCCAGGGAAAATAGGACTTCCGGGCTTCGAATTTTCCAATTCCGAGAATATTTCCAGAACAACTTTTCTGAAACTAAAAAAACAGCAGAAAACAGGGAACTGGCTCTGTGGCATCTTGTTAATAGGTTAGTCCGGAAAATCGATAAAAATGACATAAAGAAGTGAGAAAACATGTAGGAATTTTCATAATATGATCATGGAGCATCAGAAGTTAGGGATACGTTTATGACGTATCAAGCATCCCCAAGCTTAGTTCCTACTCGTCCTTGAGTAGGTAAACGATAAAACAATAATTTCTGAGGTGGCATGCTACTAACACAACTTGATCAATCTAATGTAAAAGCATATGCACGGTGAGATCATAAAACTTTAAACACAGACATGATAAATAAAAATTTAATAAGAAAGCATAGCAATAACTTTGCATCACGAAGAGTAACTCAAATAAAGGATCATGAATAGTAATGCAAAGAAAGGTAAACGTTTGTTTCAGGTATAGAGAAAGCATGGCAAAGTGATATTTCGATAGTCCTTAAGAGTGGGGCAAAACATAAATGCCAGGACACTTTCAAAGTTCAAGAGGAAGACTAGAACAAATAATTTAAGAACAAATGATATCACATCATGAAGTAATTATTGATGCTTATGGGACAAATGCACATAGAACTCAGAATGGCAAAAATGCTCTCTTAATTGTGCATAAAGTTAGAAGATGGAGACTCAACATAAAAGTAAAAGAAAGGCCCTTCGCAGAGGGAAGCAGGGATCACTCATGTGCTAGAGCTTTTATTTTATTAAACAGAGGTATTAAAAGTTTGACATTTGTGGAGGAATGTCTATATTTTGGGAGATGTATGCTAATGTCAACGAATGGTAAACAGAAAATACATTACGTCACAAGCCAACTGGATTCACAAGAGCGGCTCCCATGGTGAAGGACGCAACTGGTATAGAAGGTCATCCCTCTTTCTCTTTTGTTTACACAATTATGCTTTGACTAATAAATCAGGGACAAAAATAGTGAAGAGAATTAGTATGCATTAATTTGGGGCTGGGCACCCCGCTGCCAGCTCTTCTATCATTTGGATAAGCGGATGAAGCCACTAGTCCAGGGTGTGAAATCCAATCAACAAGTGAGATAAAGATTCTCTACTTACGTCCTCATGAGCAAAAACAGGAACATAAAGCAGGAGTAATTTTGAAGGTTTTAAAGGTAACACATGAGCAATTTACTTGGAGTGGCAGTTAAATACCACATGTAGGTAGGTATGGTGGACACAATGGGAAAAACTTTGGTTTAAAGGAGTTTGGATGCACGAGTTGAGCTCATACTCAGTACAGGTGGAGGCTAGCAAAAGACTGGGAGCGACAAATCAAGAGAGCATAAGAGCCATAATTATGCATAGGGACGTAAGCATCATTAATTAAAACATAAGCAGCATCACAAGTTCAAAAACTAAGTGTTCATGGAGGCTATTCGTGACTGGTTTGTAGTCATAAACATTGTGTGAGCATGCGCCAAATCAACCAAATAAAACATTCGAAAGAGAATACCAAATATTGATGCTTTACTATGACAAGAACAACTCATGAATCTTTCAATACATATTAAACACTCTCAGCTATTTGAGGCTAATCATGCTACTCAATAACCACAAGGATTTAAAACTAAAATAACATTTAGCATGGCATGAAAAATTCCTAGTCACAGTCTATACAAGCTTCTACTAGTACTGTTATAAATTCTACTTCAAGCAGCAGTTTTCTTTTGTTTCTCGCAACAAGCACCATACAAAACATGCTTTAACAAAAATACTCTTTATGATACAGAAAGCAAACATGAGAGTACTAAAATAATTCTACTAAAACTAACAGCTCTAACAAGAGATGCATGCAAAACAGGAGCTGAATAAATGGAGCAGTCAAACAGAGACTAAGCATACAACGTATTCTCAAGAAAAAGCGGAGCGTGTCACTCTCCAATAAAAGAATGCTGGGGTCCAACCAAGCTTATTATTAAAGTAAAAACAAACTGAAAGAAAAAGCAAAAGCAAACTGAAAACAAAAATAAAAGACGCTCCAAGCAAAGCACATAAGATGCCACCGAATAAAAATATAGTTTCATTAGAAGTGACCTGATAATTTGTTGATGAAGAAGGGGATGCCTTGGGCATCCCCAAGCTTAGACGCTCTAGTCTTCTTGGAATTTTCTTGGATGTACCACCGGGGCATCCCCAAGCTTAGGCTTTTCACTGTTCTTGATCACATCATATCATCCTCTTCTCTTGACACTTGAAAACTTCCTTCACATCAAAATTCTCACAATCTTCATTAGCAACGTTAGTGCAATTGAAATAATAAATCCACATGGTTCAGTTTCAACACAAGTATAACACTCAAAAAACATTAGCTAAATTCTTTCAAAATTCTTTTTCTCAAAAGACCACCAAAAGAAAGAGATTAAAATGCAAATGCGATAAATGGCACAAATCTGTCAAAACCAGAACAACAGGTAAAGATCGATTTTTTTCAAAAATCTTATGTTGCTCAAATCAAAAAGTGGTCTTCTGAGAAAAGTTGCGTATATAACTCAGGGTTAAGCACAAAAAAGATCAGGTCATTTTGAATGTTTTGTGATTTTTAACGGAATTCACAGTGGACAGCAGAAATCTGTTTCCTGCGCAGAAATCCGAAATATCGGCTCAACTTTCCACTAGTGGCTTTACTTGGCTCAACAAAAACTCAAAATAAAAGATACATCGGGGTTTCTAAGGAAATATACAACACCCAGGTGCAAAGCACACCAAAGAAACTAAGGAAAACAGGTTGAAAACAGCGAAATAAAATGGGTTGTCTCCCGGTAGCTCTTTTCTTTAACGCCTTTCAGCTAGGCATATAAGGGCAAAGATGCTCACATAAGAAATATGGATTAAGCAGAAGAGAGCATCAATCTCACCGGTCTTTCTGAAAACAGTGAGGTTGTCCCAACGGTGCAGTGAGGTTGTCAATCTCACCGGTACAGTGAGGTATAGTGAGGTTGTCAATCTCAACACAACCAAAATACTTTGCCCCGGCGGTACAGTGAGGTTGTCAATCTCACCTGTCTTGCTGAAAACAAAGATTAGAAGTATAGTGTGGAAAAACAGTGTATGCTTGCAGAAAGTAAAGAGAGCAGAAAATTGTTATGGTTTGTTTAACAGTGTGGAAAATGGACCGGGGTTCGTAGTTTCACTAGTGGTGTCTCTCCATAAAAGATAGCATGCTGGGTGAACAAACTACAGCTGGCCAATTGACAAATAGAGGTTGCACCGTAGTGCACAATATGACATGAAGATTACTATGCTATTTAGTGCGGTTATTACAACAAGATACATAGACCGACATCCATCTGCATCTATGACTAATAATCCACCCTCAGGTTATCATCCGAACCCCCTCGGGTATTAAGTTGCAAGCAACAGATAATTGCATTAAACAAAGTGTGTAAGGTAAGCAATGATTATGCACGCGGGCACTCTCACCGCTGTTTTCTCCGTAATGGCAACAACACATTCTCCCCCTTCACGTTTTTGTCACTCGAGCAAGGCAACAATGAGGCATGAACCCACTATCGAGCATAAATACTCCCTCTTGGAGTCACTAGCAACTACTTGGCCAGAATAACCACTAGCAACGGAGAGCATGCAAGATCACAAATAGCATATGCAAATAAAGACTATAATCAACTTGGCATAGGGTCAATATTCATCGGATCCCAGCAAACACAGCACATAGAATTACATAAGATCAATCTCGATCATGATAGGCAGCTCACGAGATCTAATCATGGAGGCATATAAGGAGAAGACAACCATCTAGCTACAACTACGAACCCGTAGTCCAAGGATGAATTACTCACGCATCACTCCGGATGCAGGAATGGTGATGAAGAAGCCTCCGATGATGATCTCCTTTCTGGCAGGGTGCCGGAAACAACTTCAGAACCCCCCCGATCTGGGGTTGACGGTGACGGCGGCTGCAGAACTTTTTCGGGGATTTTGATCAGATCTTTAGGGTTTTCCATCCGGGGGGCTTAAATAGGCGAAAGGGCGAAGGCGATGGAGACCGGGGGGGGCCCACACCTATAGCTGGCGCGGCCAGGGGCCGTGCCACCCTATGGTGTGGCCCCCTACTGCCCCTCTCCAGCTCCTCTTTGGTCTTCTGGATGCTTCCGGGGAAAATAGGACTTTCGGGCTTCGAATTTTCCAATTCCGAGAATATTTCCAGAACAACTTTTCTGAAACTTAAAAAACAGCAGAAAACAGGGAACTGACTCTGTGGCATCTTGTTAATAGGTTAGTCTGTAAAATCGATAAAAATGATATAAAGAAGCGAGAAAACATGTAGCAATTTTCATAATATGATCATGGAGCATCAAAAATTAGGGATATGTTTGTGACGTATCACCTGCCTCCGGTACGAGAGGTGGTATCATCATTGCTTGGGTGGGTGCAAAAGTGCGGATCGGGGACGTCCACGTGGACACCAACTCGGTTCCAGCTAAGGTTTACCCGGGGGATGAGTCTACTCCGTGGTGGTTCACGAGGGTATACGGGTCGCATGCTAAGGTGGCATTCCTCTCAGAGCTGCGGAATATACGCACTAACTGCCTTGGTCCCTGGATAATCTACGGAGACTTCAACATGATCTACCGGGACGAGGATAAAAACAACGGGAACCTGGACCCGAGGATATTCAGGCGCTTCCTAAGCAACTGTCAACTCAAGGAGGTTTACCTTCAGGGCCAAAGATACACTTGGTCCAGTAAGCCTAATCCGACGACTCTCGTCCGACTCGACATGGTGTTCTGCTCAGAGGATTGGGAGGAGCTTCATGAGACCTGCTCGCTCCATTTCCTGGGATCGGTCATTGCGGACCACTGCCCCCTCCTCCTAGACTTCACCTCTTACACTGGGGGAGGAAGCGCTTTCAGTTCGAACGCTTTTGGCTGAAACTTGATGGATTCCAAGAGGTGGTCAAGACTGCATGGGGATCTATAGATGGCGACACGGATCCATTCGGCGCCTAAACTCCAAGATGAAGCGCACGGCAAGGCACCTGATGAGTTGGAGAGACAAGAAGGCTGGGAGTGTGAAGTTGCAAATTATCACTGCTAGGGAGGTGGTGTTGCGCTTGGATATGGCCATGGAGTCACGCCAACTTTCCGAGTTGGAGCGTACCCTTCGTGCCAAACTCAAGATGGTGCACGTGGGTCTTGCATCTCTCGAGTGCACGATGGCCCGGCAGCAGGGAAAGGTGTCATGGCTCGCGGAGGGAGATCTGAACACCGCCTTCTTACACCAACACGCTTCATATCGAAGGCAAAAGAAGATGATTCGTGGGCTTCAGGTCCATGGTACGGTGCTCTCGGATCACACGGCTATGGCGATGCCGCTTTCTCCCACTTTGAGGGGTTGCTTGGAACCTCGGAGGTGAGAGACTTCACACTTGACCTTGTGTTTCTGGGCCTGCAAACGGAGGATCTTTCCCGCCTTGAGGAGCCTTTCTCGACAGAAGATGTGTGGGAGGTGGCGTGGCGGCTACCCCACGGGAAAGCGCCTGGCCCAGATGGGTTTACCGCGGAATTCCCGCAGTGTTGTAGGGATACGGTGAAAGATGACTTCATGGCAGCATTCAATAAATTCTCTTCCATATCTGGAAGAGGGTTCCAGGGTGTGAATCAGGCTTTGATCATCCTCCTAACAAAGCGCCCAGACGCGATTGCTATGGGAGACTATCGCCCTATTAGCCTGGTCCACCTATTTGCAAAGCTCGTCGCGAAGACTCTGGCTCTGTGTCTGGCCCCTTTCATGCAGAACCTGGTGGATGCCAACCAGAGTGCCTTTATATGCAAGCGCTGCATCCATGATAACTTCATGCTGGTGCAACAAATGGCCCGACTGCTTCATAGGCAGAAGGAGCCCAGGGTGATGCTCAAGCTGGATATTGCACAGGCTTTCGAATCCGTTTCGTGGGGTATTCTTTTTGAGGTGCTCTGCAAGCTTGGTTTCGATCCTCATTTTAGAGAGCGAGTGGCTATTCTTCTATCCACAGCTAGCTCGAGGGTGTTGCTCAATGGCGAGCCGGGTCTCCCCATCTGGCACGCGAGGGGCCCGAGATAGGGTGATCCTGTCGAGACATCGTAGTAGTTTTCATAGACTGGGGTGCCATGAGACTACGGTAGAGACGTGGGGTAACGGGATAGCGTAGTAACACAGAACACGGGATTTTACCCAGGTTCGGTACGTCGCGACAGTACGGCGTACCTACTCCTGCACTTCTCACTATGTGGGACTAAAGCCCGTATAATAAGGTTACAATGTAAGGGAATAGATCCAGCTACTCGTCGAGGATGAACTTCCCGGCGAGTTGCGTAAGGCTTTGAGCTTGAACCTAGAACCTTGGAACATAAAAGAACTTATTGAACTTATTGAACTTATTGGCCTTATGAAATCTATCTCCCGTCCGCTTTATATAATAGCCGGAATTAGGGCTTACAGACCAGAAACCTAGTAAGGGACTACGTTTTAACTTGTAACTTGGAAAGTAAGGAAACCGTCCTCCTCCTCCAAGCCAGATCAGCGGGCCGTGATCCGGGTCTTCTAGAATCCCGGCTTCTACGCGTTGGACTACTGGGCCGCCCAATGACTCTAAGGCCCATTACCCTTGTAGGCCTCCCTGGTAGTCCAGCTCTTTTGTCTACCATCTTCTATACCCCTATTCGGTTATATATCCGACAGTAGCCCCCAGGAAGGATCAAAACTCTGAACCTCCACCTTTCGTCAAATACATTTTAGTCCGGGGAAACGTGATTCAGCAAGTCTTGATTCTTTCTTCTTCCCTTTTGAAGGAGATGGTAACATAAAACTCGGAACTATGAAATTCCGGCTCTTTCTTCTCGCGATCCTTCGCGGAAAAGGAACACGTGACATCAGCGCTTTAATCATACTGACGTAAGCGCCGCTTGGTTTCACGCGGGAAACCCTGCAACGTATCTCTGACAGATTCTCACGAGAAACGAGGAGATAGCCATCATTCCTCTGTCGTTCCGTTTCCCGGATTTTCCGGCGAGCGACACGCGTCGAACATCCAACGGTCAAAAGAGCCGTTAGCGCGTATCTAGAGGGTTTTTAGGCTATAAATAGCCGTCTTCATCCTCCTCATCAACCTTCTTCACTCCCTCACTGCCTTCACCATTGGTGCGAACGTGAGCTCAAGAGCGAGAACGATTCCTTGCTCCGACGAGCCCTTCCCACGCCGGAGCGCACCAACACCACCGAGAAAGATGGCATCTCTGCAATCATCGCCAGTTCGCGCTTCCGTCGACGAGCTCTTGAGCGATCTAGATCCCCAACTTGGGTCGCCCAAGCACGCCGGCGGCGAGCTGGAAAAAGCTACGGCGTCCGCAGCGGGCAGAGGAAACGTCTCCGCCACCACAGATGCTGCGGGACCAAACACCACATCGACCCCGCCGTTCGCTCCCGAAACGGCGGAGGAAAAGGTAGAGCTCCTCGACGAGCAGCTTGCCGCCGCGAAGGCCGCCACCACCGCCGCCGCCGGAGGAGATGAAGAAGAGGAAACTGCAGGCAACTGGATTGCCTGCAGTATTCCCCCGGCTCTTCTTCCCAACTTGGAGAAGGAAGGCCTGGTTTTGAAAAAGAAATGGCGGCTCCCGGAAGAGGAGACCGAGCCCGCGCCGCAAGAGGGCGAAAGGGTGCTTCTCGCCTCCCACCTTCTACGAGGTATGGGGCTTCCCCCTTCTTCTTTCTTCCTCCAAGTTCTAGCTCACTACAACATCCAACCTCATAATCTCCCTCCCAATTCCATTCTGTATATGGCCGGCTTTCAGGCCTTATTCGAGGGTTACCTAGGAATAGAGCCTAGGTTAGATTTTTGGTTGTACTGCTTTGGGGTTAAGCGTAACTCTTCGGAGGGCGCACTCCCAAATTGCGGAACCATTTCCTTTACTCTTCGGAGATTCCGAGAGGATTGGTTCCCCAAAATAAAAACCTCGGAATCCGTCAAATTCTGGACGGGTTCCTTCTTTTATCACCCCGACGTGCCTTTTCCTAAAAAGCCG
Source organism: Alopecurus myosuroides (assembly GCA_028641055.1). Classification (NCBI taxonomy): domain Eukaryota; kingdom Viridiplantae; phylum Streptophyta; class Magnoliopsida; order Poales; family Poaceae; genus Alopecurus; species Alopecurus myosuroides. The sequence goes on along the minus strand of CM054058.1, from coordinate 373,520,422 downwards.
TCGGGGTTCCACCTTTTGTGAACTCCGCCGCTGTTCCCCAGGATAACTGGGTTACAGAGGCCGTCCAGGTTCTGCCTCCAGATCTACTAAGGATCAAGAGGCGCATCGCCAAACTCACTTCCTCCAAACCTCCTTTGACCGGTATGGACACGGTCTTTTGCTGGCTGAATAGGCGGATTCAGCCATTAGCAAACCACGGAGGCCGTCTCCTGTGTGAATACACAGGAGCCAAGGATCCAATGCGGACAACCGACAAGGATTGGCCCGCAAAGGAGCTCAGGCGGCGCATCAATCAGTTGGTCGCTTCGCGCGATCAATACACGGAGAGTCGGCCAATGTACACGGCCGACAACCCCGCTCCTAAGGTAATTTTCCCGTTATTTGGGTATAATCTTACTTCCTGGATAATCTACCTTTCGAATCTGATTGGTTTTTTCCAACAGCTTGTGGATCTTCCAGACTCGGAGTTAGCCTCCGAGGCCGAGCTGGATGCGCTGCGTACCGCCGCTACTGGTGGGCGCAAACGCAAGAAGATAATTTCTTCGGATGAAATTATCGACCTTGACGGAATCCCCGTCGCCACGTCCAGGTTATTTTCTTCTGGGTTTTTTCTTTTTATGGGATCTTTTTCGTCCATCTTCGGTGTTTTAACCTTTTCCGGGTTTTTGGTTTTTAGCTTGCCCCCCTCCACCTTGAAGCCGAGAAAGTTGAAGAAGCTCAGAGCTTCTTCCAACCGAGGCAACCAACCATCTCCCGCCGTCGCCCCGGACACACCGCAGACAATGGCGGAAGAACCCACTGCCGCCACCACCACCAAGCCCCCAGAGCCCAGCCAGCCCGTTGTGTCCGAGTCGGACACGAGGGAAAGGGCGGCTCCAGAGGTGGGGAAATCTTCTCGGACTTTTGACGAGGAAATCCCCACCTTTGACAAGGATTTTAAGGCTATAAATGACGGCTTGAACGCGGCCGAAAATCACTTCGCGGAATACGCGAAAGAATTCCGGGAAAACTTAGCAGGTTTGCAACGCATGAGCCAGGTATGTAACTCTAGCCCCCAAGCATTAAACAAAATGCATGCTTTTTTGCTTTGATGTTTTTATTAACCATACTTTTCCTTGCTGTGTTTCAGCAAACCTCCGAGGCCATAAACCTTGAAGTTTTCAGGAAGCTCACTATCAAGAATAAAGAAGTTCGAAGTCTTCTTTCTATTCTTGAGGAGAGAGAGGCGGAGCTGGAATCGTCTCAGCTCGCTTTGACGGAAACGAAAGGTAGGCTTTTTCGTTTTGAAATTTCCGATTTAAGACTTTGTCTAAGTTTTTTCCCGAGGAAATTGATCAACTCGGATTTTCCCTTGCTTTTCAGCTGCTTTAGCTGAAGCTAAACAAGCAGCGGAAGATTCCGGCAACGCCGAGATTCTCCGCAATGAGAACATTGAGCTTCACAAGAATCTTGTGAAGGCTCAACAAGACCTGGAAGCCAGCAATCTGGCCCTTGGAGTGGCTAACTCCAAGGCTTCCGAGCAGGCGGAGAAAGACAAATCCACCATCCAGGAGTTGACTGAAGCTCTGAACCTTCGCCTGGAGGAAGTTTCCGAGATCGATAAACTCATCGGTAAATTTTTTACCCTTGTCTTCATCTTTCCATGTTTTGCTTTCTCTGTTTGTCTCCTTAACCCTTTTGTATGCTTTATCGGATCAAACAGGAGACACCCCAGATGGCACTCGGGCTGCAGGCATCCGAGCTTTCGGGGAGACATGGAACTTGATGAAGGCTGCTGCAACGCAGCTAGTAGGCAAGTTTCTTCCCGAAAAATCTGGGGAATGCTCGGAGGTTGAAAAACTTCCGGGTATCATCATGGAGGTGGCGGAGTCCAAGGAGTCTGTTCTCCGCTCCGCTGCACGGGGTGGTGCGCGTATGGCCTTAGGCCTTATGCGCATGCACTACCCTAGTGCCAAATCCTGGCGTGTGGCCACCGGTGTCCCTCAGGGATACACGGATGCGCAACGATCCACCATCTTTGGTGAAGTTAAGGGCCACGCCACCCAAATTGCCGCCATGGTAAATGTCGGCGTCCACTATCCAGAAGAAGAAGCTCCTCCAATTCCCGATGAAGAAAGCAGCGAGGAGGAGTCGGATTCTTGAAGGGTTTCCTGGAACCTGGATAGAAAATTTAGACAATAGGAGCATTACTGTTCTTTCATCTGTAATCCAAAATGTAATGCTTCTTATGTACTAATGAAAATTCCGTCTTTTGCAGTTTAAACTATGAAATTACTTTGCAAGTTGTTTGAATTTTATCACTCCTTTATCTTCTAAGTTCTCTGGTGTGTATGCTTTAACTGTCCTTAGTGTTTGAAATGGCTCAAATAGCATTATGAATCGTTATGCCGAGTAACTGGGGACGAACCAAGCAGTTTTGAAACTCGAAAACATGAATCATGCTAAAGGCATTTTTACTAACTAGTTCCAGTAACCCAGCATACGCACGATCAGATAAGACTTAGAGAAACAAGGAAAGTTTTAAGTGAAACTTGGGCACGCAGGCAATTCAAGTTTCCTTTAGCCGTTAAAAGGCTGAAAAATCATTCAGTTATGTAACGCCGAGTACGCAAGCACAATTCGGGTTAACATTGAGAAATTTGTAAGATCATTGGGAAATAGATGAGGCGGAAACACTTTGCACTTATAAGAAAAATGGATGACAGCATTCCGACAACTTTATTTCATGATCTCAAAAGATGTTTACATAGATTTGAACTAAGTACAGAAGGGGACATAACTTGCTAGGTGTTCCCAGGCTTCCGCAATCCACTTGACCTTGTCGAAATTTTTCAGCAGCTTGAAGAGTGGTAGGGTTTTAGCCCCCAGCCAACTAAGAAATCTTTTTATGGCTGTGGCGGAACCCGGCAATTCTGGGACATCTTTTTCATACGTATGTTCTGAGATGTTCGAGATTGCTTTCATCTTTTCCTGGTTAACTTCTATTCCTCTATGAGAAACGATGAAACCCAGAAGTTTTCCTGAGGGAACCCCGAATACGCACTTAGATGGATTCAACTTCATCTTGTAAGTGCGCAAATTTTCGAAAGTTTCTCGCAAATCCTCAAGGAGTGTATCTTTTTCCTTGGTTACGACAGCAATATCGTCCACGTAAACATGGACGTTTTTTCCAATCTGACTATGCAAACAACGTTGCATGCAACGCTGGTAGGTTGCACCTGCGTTCTTCAGGCCAAAAGGCATGGTTACGTAGTAATACGTCCCGTACGGGGTTATAAAAGAAGTCTTGATTTGATCTTCCTTTTTCATGCGTATTTGGTGGTACCCGGAGTATGCATCCAAAAAGCATAAAAGCTCAGAGCCTGCAGTGGCGTCTATTATTTGATCGATTCGCGGCAGCGCAAACCTATCTTTCGGACATAACTTGTTCAATCCTGTGTAATCTATACACATTCTGAGGGCAGTTGTGTCTTTCTTCGGTACTAATACCGGATTTGCGGACCAGTCAGTATGGATTACCTCCTTGATGAAATCCGCTGCTAAAAGCCGGATAATTTCCTTGCCAATAGCCTTCCGTCTTCTTCCGTCAAATCGACGGAGACCTTGTTTGACGGGTTTTGATCCGGGAATAACCTTGAGTTGGTGCTCAGCAAGTTCCCTGGGTACGCCTGGCATGTCAGCTGGACACCAGGCAAAAATGTCCCAGTTCTCACGGAGGAACTTGATGAGCTCGCCTTCCTATTTGTCGGTCATCCCAGTCCCTACAACGACAAATTTTGTCGGATCTTTGGGATCTAGGATTACCTGTCTTGTATTCTCGGATGCCTTGAAGCTATCTGTTGGCTTCCGAGTTTCTTTTCCTGCCGGCATTTCTTTCGGCGATACCTCCTTGGCTAACTCCTTCAGTTCTTCCTGAGCTATAACTCTTTGAGCGCAAAGGGCGTTTTGCTTCTCCAACTCGTTTGCCAGCTTGAAATCACCGGCAATGGTGATTACTCCTCCTTTGGGTCCTGGCATCTTCAGCTTGTTGTAGATGTAGCAAGATCTTGCCATAAACTTGGCGAAAGCCGGACGTCCGAGTATTGCGTGATACACGCTCTCGAACGGCACAACTTCGAAGGATACTTTTTCCTGCCGGAAGTGATCTTTATCTCCGAAGGTGACATCTAGGGAGATTTCTCCTAGGGATCGTGCTTGCCTGCCAGGAACGATGACGTGGAAGCGTATATTGCTGTAGTTGAGCTGGGACTCGGATATCTTCAAGTGCTTCAGTGTATCCAGGTACATTATATTGATGCTGGATCCTCCGTCCATCAGCACTCTTCTTAGCCTAGTGTTTTGGACAATAGGGCTTACAACAAGAGCTTGTGTGCCGGGTTCAGGGATATTTCCGGGATGATCAGACTGATCCCAGATTATCGGTGTGTTGGAATACTTCAAGAATTTTGGGGTTGCAGGAACAACCGCGTTTATTTCTCGAAGTGTCCTTTTGGCCACCTTTGCTAACGGGGTTGCTAGGAAAGTTAGCATTGCTTCTCCGTCAACTCTCGGAAATTTGGGTTCGCCTTTTCGCTGTTGTTCCTGGATTTTGTCATCAGTGTCCGATTCACTGTCTTCTTTTTCAGCTTCTGGCTTTTGTTTGGCAGGTTTCCTCTTGGAACCCTTCCCTTTACTTCCGGATCCTGCATTGCCTTTCATATGCTTGTTTAGCCGGCATTGCGCGTTCGTGTGGGTTGGTTTCCCAAACTGGGAGTGGTGGACGCAGGGTTCCGACTTAATTCTCTCCCATTCTTCAGGAGTGTAATTGATGGGATCCGGACTGCGGCCTTTCCACTTGTTCCCTTTTTCTCCTCCAAAGGCTAAGTTAACCTCCTTGGGCTTTGTTGTTGACTCCGGAGTTCCTTTTTTATCAGAACGAGGTGTTTTCTTGGCCAGTATCAGTGACTCAATATTGCCTCCTCTTGCTCTGATATCGTCTTCGGCTGCAGCATGCTCATTAGCGGTTGTAAGCATAGATCCGAGATCTTTGTGCTTTTTAGAGCCAACCATGAACGGTACAAGTCCGGGTTTTAGGCCATTGACGAAAGCATGCATTGCTTGTACGTCAGTTACTCCAGAGCAACTATTCTTCATTGCAGTCCATCTGGAGATGAAATCCACGTATGGTTCGTCTTCAAATTGGGTGCAACGGTTCAGCTGGTTGATGCTATTTGGGCGTTTGTATGTTCCTCGAAAATGTTGAGTAAATACCCTTGCCATATCATCCCAACTGTCGACAGTTCTTGATGGTAAACCATTAATCCAATCTCTGGCTCCGTCTAGCAACATTAGGGGAAGAAACTTGACAGCTTCCAGGTCTGTCCCGTTGTTGATCTGGACGGCTGTGTAATAATCTGAAAGCCAGGTATCCGGGTTTGTACTGCCGGTATATTTTTGGTAGGTTGGACCAACTTTGGCAAAGCCAGAATGCAGGGTTATCCTTCGGATCCTGTCAGTAAAACACTTAGGACCAAAGTATAGATCATCCTTTTCTGCTCTGTCAATATGTGCAGAATATCTCCCGGCTGAATGGACAGAAGGGGATCTGCTCCTTTCTTTTCCATTGTTACGCGGACGCGTTTTTCCGAGGTTATCTCTATCTCTTCCGTTGTCACGCCCTCTGGGATTAGGTGGAGTCCTGCTCCTGTACCTTTCCTTATCTTTGGGCGGTGTCCGAGATCTTTCACGCCTGTGAGGTGTATCGTATCTTCCAGCTTTTTCAGCTGGGTTTCTTGGAGGTGGCATTATTTTGCCGTCATTCCGGTGTTTGTCTTCCCGATCGTGTGGTTTATATCCATCTTTCGGGAGATGAGGTCCGGTTCTAGACGCTGCGTCCCGGTTGTCGGGGTTTTTCTTGTCTTTTCTCGGATCCTCTTTTTTATCCGAATCTCCGGGTTCTTCCGGTCCAGGTGCTCCAGCAGCGCAAGTAACAGTTTTGCAGAGGGCGGAATTATCATGCAGCCTCCCTGATCGCTCTTGTCCTAGCTGTTGCTGCTGTAATGCTTTTCCTAGGAAGGCATACACCCCTTGGAGTTTTTCCCCGTTGGAGTACAGATCATTGTTCAAGATGGCGAATGCTGCTTCCGCGTTTTCGGCTGCGGTTTTGTATATTGGTTCGCCCTTAGCATCTTTGCCGTTTAACTGCTTTTGCCAAGATGGGTTATAGAACCTTTCTTTCGGCGGCAGTTCTTCCGGTTTTGCAATTCCGGGTAACCTTGTAGGTTTTAAGGCAGATCTGTGCTTTCTCTCGTACTCCTCAATTTCTTCCTTCATAATTTTGATGTCATTATGGGTTTGTTGGAGGTGTTGCCGAGATCTAAGCAGTTGTTGCTGTTGCCGTTGGAAAGCTTGTCTCCTGGCTTCCAGCATCTCAGGGGGTTCATTGGGTCCCACTGGAGTTTGTAATAGTTCTTGCTCTTCCAGTTCTGTCATTGGCGGAGCAGTGATTTCCTTAGATTTCTTTTCCGTAGGCTTTGTGCCACTAATATCTCCAACTTCCAGGTTTTCATCAGCGAGATCAGCTGACTTTTTCTTCCGGAGTTTGTACTGGAGTTTTTTAGAAGCACGGTGCTTTTTCTTGGAAGAGGGAGGTTTTTTGACAGGTTCATCCTCTGTCATCTCCTTGACATTAGGAAATATCGGAGAAGTTTCTCCGTCTTCCCTCTCCTCTGCTGGCGGAGGGGTTTTAGGGCTTTCCTGGCTATCGGCACCCGTTGTATCAGCTGGTTTTGCCATTAGCACTTCATGGAAACCCTCTTGAAAGGATTTAACTTTTCTTACGAAGGCATCATCATCTTCGTCTTCGGAGAAGTTATCCGATCCGGTTTCCGACTCCAATCTCGCCTCAATGGCGGCAAGCACGGACTCTGTTTCCGAGTTCATCGTCTGGTTGACGGATGTCGGATCTTCCATCTCTGTGACGGGTATTGGTTCTTCCGTCTCTGTGACGGGTGTATCGTTGTCTGCCTCTTGCACGGGATTTCCGTCATCCGTGTTTTCGGCGATCTCGGATTGCACCATGCCGATAAAGTGCGTATCACTGTTTTGTCGGCGATCTGAGCAAAATCCGGCATCATAGTCGTCTTCGACTGGGTATAGGGCGGGTGGGAGATAATTGCTTTCACCGCAAAACCCCATTGCTTCCGCGGTTAATCCGATAAAGATATTAGCAGATCCAATCGGTAAAACGCAGGCACTTACCAGATGGTTTTGCGCCGGGATGTAGGATCCGTTGTCGAGGAAGCGCCCGACGTCGTCGTCGAATTCCAAGCTTCCGACAGTGATCGATCTTCCGATTCCGCCTAATATCCCAGATCGGAACTTCACGCCTGACGTCGTTTGCCCCACGGTGGGCGCCAACTGTCGAGACATCGTAGTAGTTTTCATAGACTGGGGTGCCATGAGACTACGGTAGAGACGTGGGGTAACGGGATAGCGTAGTAACACAGAACACGGGATTTTACCCAGGTTCGGTACGTCGCGACAGTACGGCGTACCTACTCCTGCACTTCTCACTATGTGGGACTAAAGCCCGTATAATAAGGTTACAATGTAAGGGAATAGATCCAGCTACTCGTCGAGGATGAACTTCCCGGCGAGTTGCGTAAGGCTTGAGCTTGAACCTAGAACCTTGGAACTAAAAGAACTTATTGAACTTATTGAACTTATTGGCCTTATGAAATCTATCTCCCGTCCGGCTTTATATAATAGCCGGATTAGGGCTTACAGAACCAGAAACCTAGAAGACTACGTTTAACTTGTAACTTGGAAAGTAAGGAAACCGTCTTCTCCTCCAAGCCAGATCACGCGGGCCGTGATCCGGGTTCTTCTAGAATCCGGCTTCTACGCGTTGGACTACTGGGCCGCCCAATGGACCTAAGCCCATTACCTTGCAGGCCACCCTGGTAGTCCAGCTCTTTTGTCTACCATCTTCTATACCCCTATTCGGTATATATCCGACAGATCCCATGTCGGCACAATTGTTCGTTCTAGTGATTAATACGCTAGACATGCTCCTGGCATGGGCCGCAGATTTTCGGATCTTGAGGAGGGTGGCTTGGCAGGACTTGTTCACGATGGTGTCCCTCTATGCGAATGATGTGGTTATCTTCTGCACCAGAGGTGTTGGAGCTGCAATGGTTCCCCAGCATCCTTGCGCTTTACGGGCATGCGTCTGGCCTTCATACAAATTTTGCAAATGGGCAGTCTCTCCGACTGGGTGTGAGACGGAGGTTGCGGAAGGGGAGGCCCCTACAATGGGCTGTCAGCTGGCGCCGTTCCCCGTGCGTTACTTGGGCATCCCCCTTGGGTTGAGAAGGCTCCCGAGTGAGGCCCTTCAGCCGGTCATTGATCGCGTGACGGACAAGTTACCTACATGGAAGGCGACAATGATGCCCAAAGCTGGGAGGCCCGCACTCATCAAATCTGTGCTCGCAGCTATCCCCTTCATCAACTTGTGGTTCCTAGTATCAACAAAAAAATGTTGAAAAATTAAAGAAGATCTTCCGTGGCTTCCTTTGGGCTGGGCGAGCGGAGGCAAACATGAGGCATTGTCACGTGAACTGGGCTAGGGTGTGCCGGCCGCTCCGATTGGGGGGTTGGGGGGTTGGGGATCCCTGACTTAGCGCGCACGTCGATCGGCTTGAGAGCCTGCTGGTTGTGGAGGATGCGCACTGATCCCATGCGTCCCTAGAAAGGTTTGGACTTGAAGTTCACGAGGGAGGAGCATAAAAAAAAATTGGCCTCCACGGTTATGAACTTGGGTGATGGTTCCTCGGCTATTTTCTGGCTGCACAAATGGATGGAGGGAAAATCCATGAAGGAGGTGGCGCCCTGCCTCTTCGCGCTTAGTTCCAAGAGGATTAGAAAGAGAAGGATGGTGAGAGAGGCGTTGGCCGATCACCGTTGGATCACAGACATATCTAGGGCCATGAGCCCGCTTTCCCTGATGCAATACACCCAGGTTTGGGGCTTCATGCAGAAGGTGTGGCTCGCTGGGATTCCATACCAGCTGTGTTGGAGGTTGACGCCAGACGGACAATACTCCTCCAAATCTTGTTATGAGGCGTTGTTCTACAAGGCGATCATTTCAGGCTCGTGGAGGCTCAATTGGAAGATGTGGGCCCTCCGAGGGTGAAGTTCTTTGTCTGGATGGCATGAATGGATCGTTGTTGGACGGGCGAGAGGCTTGCACAACGAGGCCTTCCACACTAGGGACAATGCCCATTATGCGATCAGGGGGAAGAATCGATGGCTCACATTCTCACTGGGTGTTCGTTCTCTTGGACGATCTGGCACGAGGTTTTGTCCTGGATCCGGTCTACGGCGAGGCCACCGGTTGTGGGAGATGATTTTCTGCTTTGGTGGAAACGGGCGCTAAAATCCACGCCCCGTCTGCTGCGTAAGGGAACCTCTTCGGTCATTATTCTCATGGCGTGGTGGATTTGGAAGCGCCGGAACGCAATCGTCTTCGACAACACCCATCCCTCGGTTGGCGCTTTGATGGAAACCATCAAGGCCGAGGCATGCTCTTTTGGTGTTAATGACCATAATATTAAGAAACTAATGATTTTACAAGTTTTATACACAGATATTAGTTTCGATCGTTGAAAAGGCGGGGGTGAAGGTTACCCCTATTTGATAGGACAGTCGAGGACATGACGTCTTATTTTTGGACGTTTATTTGCCTCTTTTTTAGTTGTAGGGAAGCCATATTATCAAGAAGGGATGAAGTTTGAAAAGTATGGGTACCAATAAGACTAAACACACACCACAAAAATTCTTTTTTCATCAATAAACCAAGAAAAATTCACCTCCCAAGTCTGGGCGGTAAAAAATAAAACCTGGACCACCCTCAGGTTGCGTAGCCAGGTCCGAGCTGACTGAGTTTCCTTCAATGGCCACTTTTTCGGTTGACGTATAAATATATTTCTCCTTCCTTTCAAGGGGTACGGCCTTCATATCCACTTTGCCTCCGGCATTACTGAGCAGGGCAGTTGTTTTCTACTGGTGCATATTGCAGAATTTAAAATTCGATGTCCAACGTAACCGCCAGATTTGCTATGAAGATAACGACGCATGCCCATACATGCGATGATCTAATACTTACGAACACCGGCAGAGGAAGAACAGTGTAGTCGTAGAAGATTCTGAAAAATCGTAGATCCTCACAGCTAGACCTAACTGTAAGGATGTTGTTAGCTCCCTCGTCAAGGATCACACGTGTAATAGCTCTTATATTATACACACATCCACTTGTGTCAACCCACCAGCTCTGCCGTCCACGTCATAGCTTTGATGGTAGATCTAATCAACTAGATTAGATCTATATGAGACGTATGTTCTCAACACATGAGAGGGAGATAGAAAGGGAGATTAGAGCTAGGTCTAATTGGGAGAGGACAGCTCAAAACGCAATTACAAGATGCTCTAATTCAACTAGGGAGAGAGGGAGAGAGAATAGGCACGAGACCAATTGTTGTGTTTTCTCCCATGAGGGGGTGTGAGTATATATAATGGGAGGCAGGGACACCTGCCAAAGGGGGCTGGGTCGGTTGGGAGCAACCAAGCTAGCCTTACCCTTCCCCCTACCTCAATTCGGATTGGACTCCCTGACCTTCCCTTTCCACATTTTTCTTTACTTTTTTCCTTCTAACTTTGGCTTTTTTTTTCTCCAAAATAAAACATAAAGAAATATCTAGGAGGAGCAATGCGCCTACCCTATAGGGCCAGGGACCAATGCAGTCATGATACGTCATAAATGTATCCTTAATTTCTGATGTTCCATGTTGTTTTCTTATTATTTCCCACATGTTTGCTATGCACTTTATGTCATTTTTATCGATCTTCCGGACTAACCTATTGACAAGATGACACAGAGCCAGCTCCCTGTTTTCTGCTGTTTTGGGTTTCAGAAAAGTTGTTATGGAAATATTCTCGGAATTGGAAAATTTGAAGCCCGAAAGTCTTATAATTCCCGAAGGTTCCACGGAGTCCCAAAGAGACCCGGAGGAGGGCCTCAGGGGGACCACACCATAGGGCGGCGCCCCCCTTGGCCGCACCGGGGGTGGTGTGGGGCTCCCAGGCCTCCACCACCTTTGCCCTTTCGCCTATTTAATCCCCCCGATACGTAAACCCTAGATATATTCCACTTCATCCCAAAAAACACCCGAGGCCGCTGTCATCGTCATCCCGAGATCGGGAGGGTTCTGGAGCTCTCCCCGGCACCCTGTCGGGAGGGGAATTCATCACCGGAGGGGTCTACACCACCATGCCCTCCTCCGAAGTGATGCGAGAGAAGTTCATCCCTGGACTACGGGTCTATAGCAGTAGCTAGATGGTTGTCTTCTCCACTGTGTACCTCATGTTTAGATCTTGTGAGCTGCATATCATGATCAAGATCATCTTTATGTAATGCTACATGTTGTGTTTGATGGGATCTGATGAATATTGAATGCTATGTCTTCTGATTATCAATCTATCATGTTATCTTCATTCTTATGTTATTTATGATCTTGCATGCTCTCCGTTGTTAGTAGATGCCCTGGCCAAGTAGATGCTACTAACTCCAAGAGGGAGTATTTATGCTCGATATTGGGTTCATGCCTCCTTTTCATCTGTGCTCGAGTGACAGAAACGTGACAGATGGAGGATGTGATGTTGCCATTAGGGAGAAAACAATGGTGTTTACCTAGTTTACATTGTTTACATTACACACTTTTCTTACGGCGATAATCTGTTGCTTGCAACTTAATACCCAACGTTTGTTCGGATGATATTCGGAGGGTGGATTATTAGACATAGATGCAGTTGGATGAAGGTCTATGTATTTTGTTGTAATGCCCGCATGAATCACATAGTAATCAGTATGTCTTGCATATGCACTACGATGCAGCCTTCATTTCTGTCAATTGCCCAGTTGTAATTTGTTCACCACACATGTTATTTGTCTTTCATGGAGAGACACCACTAGTGAACTGTGGACCCCGGTCCATTTTTCTCATACTGATAAAACACCTACTGCTTTCATATTGCTTTCATACTGCTCTCATATTGTTACTACTGTTTTCCTACTGTTTTCCACACCATACGTTTAACCTCTTGGTGTTCAGCAAAACCGGTGAGATTGACAACCTCACTGCTTCATTGGGACAAAGTGATTTTATTGTGTTGTTTAAGTTCCACGTTGTTAATGAACCGGTAGTGCGCCCTGCCACCTCAGCTGCATCAACCTTCAGAGATTGCTTGTCCTCCTACTGGTCGATTCAACCTTGGTTTCTTTTCTGAGGGAAAATTTGCTGCTACACTCTTCACAACCTTTCTCTTGGGGTTTACCAACAAGGGCATTGAGGCCAGCAGGCCACACAACAAATATTGTGGCGCCAACTCAGGAAACCTCTGGCACTCCCCACCCTCCTATTAGGGTTTTGCCCGAAACTCTTCTGGAACCCTATAACCTCTATAGATAAAATCATATATCTTATCCACTAGTGTCAGAAACATATTTCTCACATCCCGGGACATCTGACGTCCTACCGTTTCTCCCATAAAAATGTCTTCTCTCTCCCGACAGTATTTCACTCTCATACTAAATTCACCGGAACACCTCCGAATAACTCCGGAATTGTTCCTATGACATCGAAATGAATCCAACCTTTATCTAAAACACTAAGACTACTATAACACTCCCAATCAAAGGTTAACACAGTTTAAGCGCGTGACCTACAAAGATTCGGCAACACATAGACGTGTTCGGAAACTTACCGAACAAACCAACATCGGAACCGTGGACTCCCATGATGGCTCCTATGAGTTCAAGAAGGACGAAAGAATCTTTTAGTTACTCATTGCACTTATCCCCTCAACTACATGATACCAACGATATCACGAGGTGAGACAATATGCTCTAGTTTGATCAAACTCTTTGATCATAACACATATAAAACTCGTACCAATATTGTTCTCTTTTCTCATACATATCATCGATGTCCTTGTGATAAATCATATTATGTCTGGCCAGACGATTGGTTGGCATCGGTGATAATAAGAGATCCTAGAGGATGTATCTCTCCATTGTCTGGAGGAGTTAAGTAATACTCTTGAACGATCTCGGTTCCATTACACATCTTAGGTTATACTCAAATGTCAACGTTATAATCTCCTCTTACGGTAGATGGTTGAAGACATTCAAATCATAACTATCGAATGCGCAAAAAAGAGGCAAATATACTAGACATTCAAATAATAACCATTACACATCCTAGTTCACTAGATATTCTCATAGTATTGGAATCTTAGCAAATGAAAACTTCAAACTCACTTTGCTAATCATAACACAAATGTTTGTCTCTTAGCAATAGCATATACTTGGGTCAGTTCAGTACTATTTTTACCCTAACAATAAACCATCATGGTTGCTGGACTTATCGAAGTCCATGATCAGGAAAACGTGATCATCTCAAAACACGAAAGCTAATCTTAGAGACAATATTAGGAACACTTGTTTTTTCATATCCTCACAAAAGCACAAAGGTTTTCCGTCAAATACTCACTATTCAAATACCATAGCGGTTATAGCACGAAGATGTAAACTTAATAATGAACTTGCATATCGAATAATAAATGAATATTATTGTATCTAGGGCATGATACATCTCATACGTATCTGTAATTTGTTATACCTCCATGCTTGTTTTCTATCAATTTTCCCATGTTTTCTACCATTTTAAGATATTTTTCAGGACAAACCTATTAACCAAGTGCCTAGAGCCGGTTCCCATTTTCTGCTGTATTTTTGTTTCAGAAAATTTGTACATGAAATATTTGTGAAAAGTCCTGAAAATCCATGGAGGCAAGTTGTTATTGCAAGCACACACAACAATTTCTGGGGTACATGCCTATGATTGTTAGTGACTTGGATGCTCTCTTATATATTTGTGTTTTCCTATGTTAAAAGTCTATTACATGGTTTATTTCATTCATGCAACACCCTTACGTCCATCCCTTTGCCTACGGTGTTTTTAGCACAGCTGTCCACTCCATTTACATTTGATGTTACTATTCCTACTGTTATTTTGCTGTTGTTGTTACTATCACACTACTTCTGCCACCATATCACTGTTACTACTAATAAATTGTGTCAACGAAGTTATTTTATAGGTGCAGCTGAATTGATAACTCAGTTGTTAAGGCTTATAAATATTCTTTGGCTCTCCTTGTGTCAAATCAATATATTTGTCTATATTTACTCTCGAAAACTGTTGCGATCCCCTACACTTATGGTCATCAAGACTATTTTTTGGCGCCGTTGCCAGGGAGCATAGCTTTATTCATAAGTTCAATTGGGAATTATTATGTCAGCTACAATTTATTATCCATCATGGGAAATACTACCGATCCAAAGGTTTCAATATTACCTTTCACCGCAAGGAAACGTATGACTCTGAACACTGTTGTTGCTCTCGATTCACCTTCTATTTTAAGTAAGCTTGTTACTCCATCACATGCTTCGCGTGCTATTTTTTTTTGAAACCTTAAGACTGTGAGGCAAAAGCCCCACAACAACCCACCTTTATTGAAAGAGAAAACTTACAAGAGAAAAAACATATGTACACAAGCACTATACAAAGGCCACCAAGAAGGTGAAACCTCAAAACCTAAGGCAGAGCCTTAACCCAATCCAGCAGATCCTTCTTGACTACTTATTTACACCTATGCCTTAATAGTATTACATCATGTATAAAGGCCCCCTTCCACTTAGCAAAAGAGGGTCTCTCATGCCTGAAAATGGCATCATTTCTTTGAGTCCAAATGTGCCAACAAGCCAACACCAACACCTCCATGAAGAAAGCATGACCAAAATATCTCCTAGCATGAAAAACAACTGCCTGTATGTCATCTCCAGTGTCCAGCCACTCGAACTGGAGGTAATTCCAAACCCTTTGGCTAAAGTTGCACGTGAAAAACAAGTGCTTTCTATCCTCATAAGAAGTTGTAGGACAGAGAACACAATTCGTGCAATCAGAACAATCCAATTCCTCCTCTTGAGAAGATCATGTGTATTAAGCCGATCCCTCAGTAAAAGCCAAGCAAAGACTTTAAACTTCATAGTGCAAGCCGACTTCCAAATCGAGTGAAACACCAGGGGCACATAAATATGGGCATGTATTGCTTTATTAAACTGAGCAGGTGTATAACTGGAACCCCACTTATAGGTCCAAACACCAGGCTCATCATAAGGAGGAGAATTCTCCAGAATATTCAGAATGCTCAGTCTCTCATCCTCTGCCTGCCTTGAGATGGGCAGGTGGAAAAAGGTTCATGACATCGCTAGCTTGAAAAACAGATCGTGCAGACTTTAAGCTTTGCGTGCTATTAGTGTTGAGTCTGAAACTATGTCTGATGAATTTGAGGATGCTTCTACTGTGCTTGAAACTTCTGGTTCGTTATGTTCCTTTCTTTAAACGCAAATTGCTAGAGCTAGAGAAATTGAACATGCTGAATTTTTTGATAAACTGATGTTTTCACATGAACAATCACCTGATTGTCCTGATCCTAAGAGTTGTAAGAGTGATTATCTTTATGATACATATGTTTCACTTGATGATGAATTATTTAAAGATAATATGAGTTATGAAATTTCTCCTGATCCTGAATCTTTTAAGAAGCTGCTTGAGAAACATTCTATAAAAAACAAGTTTGTTCCTGATCCTGAGTTTGCAAGGTCACCTGTGAACATTAAAAATGATGATTTCAATTCCTATATTGATCTCTCGCTTATTCCTATGGTTGAAACTGAGCCTTTTTGTGGTAAAGAAACTGATGATGCTATTGCTCATTCGACTAAACTTTTTTAGATTGGTACTCTGTTTTCTAATAAGAATTTGATAAGAGGTTATTATGTGGTTAAGTTGCTTCCTTTCTCGTTAAAGGATGATGCTAAGATTTGGTATGATAATTTTCGTTATGGTTGTATTGAGAGCCCTTAGTGCTTGACTCATGTCTTTTGCGAGAATTTTTTTCATACTCATATGCAACATGCACCTTTACAGAAGATATTTGATCTTAAACAACTCGAGGATGAGAAACTTTCCAAATCTCGGGGGAGGTTTTGTGCTACACTTAAGGGTATACCTAACCATGGTTTACCTAAAAATGAGGTTATTGATATATTCTATAATGGAATAACTGTTGAATCTAGGACATATCTGGATAGTTGTGCTGGTTGTATTTTCAAGGAAAGAACTTCAAATGAAGTTGGAGAATTAATGGGCAATATAGCCAAGAACCATGATGATTGGAATATTCCTAAGCCTCCACCATTACCCACACCAAAGAAGAGCGGATTTCCATTCCTTAACCCAGAAGATATCAAAGAAGCTAAAAAATCTATTAAAGAGAAGGGTATTAAATCTGAAGATGTCAAGAATCTAACTCCTATTGAAACACTATATGAGCCTACCAGTCACCCTCCTATGGTAAAGGTACACTATCTTCATGAATTTGATGCTAGTGATATCCCTTGTAATAAACCTCCTGATCAATGCTTAGATGAATTTGTTGATTTTATTATTAAACAAAATCATTTTAATGAGCAAGTTCAAAACAAACTGAATGAAAATTCTCTAGCTATTAATAACTTTCATGATACTTTGGGAAGAACTGTTAATGATGTTAAAGGTACCGTTAAGAACTTTAAAATGATTCAAACTCAAATTGAACAACTCACTAAAGTGTAACAGGATTTATTTGCTGAGCTGCCTAATGCTTATAGTGTTAAAACTAGAGGTGGTTCTTTCACTCAGGATCCTCTATATCCCGAGGGACACCCAAAAAGGCTTGAACAAGACTCTCAATTTATAGATGATAATGTTGTTATCTCTCCTAAGAATAAAAATATAATAATTAGGGAGTCTAATGATAATGGGGCTAATAAAGAACCTATTAAAGATCCTAACAGTATATCTATCTCTGATGGTGAAACTAAAAGTGGCAATGAACTTGTTAATGATAATGATACAAATGATGCTTTCAATAAGGAAGAAAGTGAAGAAGAACCTGAAATACCTCGTAATCATAAAAAAGAATGATAAGGAAGATTTTGTTTCTAGGAAGCATGGTAAATAAAGAGAACCTTGGGTGCAAAAACCTATGTATTTTCCTGGTAAGTCTCTAAATACTAAAGAAAAAGAACACTATAATAAATTTTTTGAGTGGATGAAACATCTCTTCTTGCAAATTCCTTTGATTGATTCTATTAGGTTGCCTCCTTATTCCAAGTATATGAATGGTATTGTTACTAATAATAAGAAAATTCCTAATGGGGAGATTTCCACTACGCTTGCTAATTATTCCTCCAATGGTAAAATTCCTAAGAAGCTGGGAGATTCAAGTATACTTACTATTCCTTGCTCTATCAAGAATAATTATCTGAGAACTGCTTTACGTGATCTAGGTGTTGGAGTTAGTATCATGCCTTTATCTCTTTATAAGAGGCTTTATCTAGATAAATTGAGACCTACTTATATTTCTTTGCAAATGGCTGATAAGTCTACTGATGTTCCTATTGGTATATGTGAGGATGTTCCTGCCCACGTTAATAATAATTTCTTAATATTAACTTACTTTGTTGTGTTGGAAATGTCTGAGGATGAGAATAGTCGATTATTCTTGGAAGACATGAAGAGGGGGTGACCTCAACAATCCCCATGGTGAGGGACCTAGGGTTTCGTGAAGGAAAAGACGCTGGTGGACTACTTGACTCGACGGTTTGTTGCCCACTGGATTTTATTCTCATGAAGGTGAAAAGTATCGATTCTAGGGGGTGTTGTTTTCAGATTGAATCTGGCACAACTCTGAATCTAGGGTTGTCTGTCCCGTTTGTGACCCCGTCCCGTTCTTTATTTAGGTAGCCGGGTCCTAGGGGCGGTACATGAGTTGGAATCGTTTTTTAGTCGGTTACTATATTTTGTTATTCTTGCTGTCTAAGTCCTTCCTTGTTCTGTTCCTGCGTAGGCTTCTTTCCTGGTCCCCATGCAGTTACTTGAGCAGCCTGTTAAGGCACCCCTTACTGGGCTTGATATGGGGTGGCCCGATCTTCTCTTGTGAGCAACACGAATTTTGGTGGATGATATAATAACTAGTGCTACACTGAAAACTCTCCTTGGATAATCCATGCTGCTAATGCGACAACAATCAACCCCTTTGGATATTCTCAACTACACACTCTTACACAAAGTAGCCACTGACTACGAAGTGATCTTGTATCCCCTTATTCCCAATGGAACAACAGATAACACACAGAATTTGCAAATGTATACTTCAAGATGAATGCTTCAAGCAATACAATCTAGAGGTTCTAGGGTTTTTGGTTTAAACGTAGTCTAACTTCTAATTTCGTGGATCCTAGGTATATATGAGGGAGGGGGATGCCTCCCACGAAATTAGCCTATTCCTACTCGGTTGGACTCAACCAACTTGGATACAAACTGACCCAACATGGGTGCAGCCAATTGGACTCTATTTGGAAACTGTCAGAAAACGACTCGTGCCTTGTACGAGTCGAATCGGTACATGGGGCCGAATCCATTGGAAAGCTCTTCAAATTTCCTCTTTGTATTGTGCTTATTTGCTTTATTTGGAGTCCGTATGAAGATTCCATGATTATTTAAAATTCGGGACTTCTGCGAGTCTGAACTAAAATATTATTTCCTTGATGTTGTTTTCCACGGCAGCAACTTCTTTTTTCACGTCTCCCTCTTGTTCTCCTTCCCCCTCCTCCCTCAAGCACTTGTGGTGAAATATCTTCATTGTTTTCTACTTGTTTCCTCTTGTTTTTCTAGCAGGTACTTGTTGTTTTCCAGCATGTCTTGAGGCCCCCCCTCCACCAATGTTTGTGTTATCAATAAACCTACTCACACATAAATGCATAGGTTTAGGTAGTATAACATTCTCATAAAAAAAACATCACACTCAATTAATAAGGAATTCACCTTATAAACACCATCAATTAAATTCAATATTTCCTTCCAGCTCAAGCATGAACAAGCATCATATTCCCCTATGATATCCTCATCAGAGCCACACCGGGTACACCAATCGTGGGGGGTCTCTCGGGTACCCCCGGCGTCAGTAGCCCCCGAGTTCCTGATGGAGTCAAAGACTTGATATAGGGACTTAAATCCCAGGACGGGTTGACTCACGTGCTTTTTTGTGAACAATTTTTGAAGGATATGGCTCGATGGGCTCGATCTACTCAACTGGTCGAGGCTGACTAATATCACTCGGGAGAAAACACCATCAACCTACACAGGCTTCGAGTCCTTAGGATCGAACCCAAAAAAACCTCGGGTAACTCGAATCGCGCTGCTGAAGCCTTACCGAGTTGAATTCCAGTTATCAGTTATTTTACCCAACGCGTACGTCGGGATTTTCATCACACCTGTTGGCATGGAAATGTACCAGGTAGTGTAGTAGTGGTGCAACTCCCGGACCGTTGGAACTGATCCGTAGTTCTTACCTTCATACAATGAGTATGACATCCAAAGTTCTAACACGGCTGGGCGACCTGGGAAAATTGAGTTCTCTGGCATGATTCATTCGATTCAGTTTTTTGAGTGACAAAGGAGGAAACCTTGACTTGTGTACTTTCTCAAAGAAAATTTCCCTCATCAAAAAGGTCCTCACTGAATTTGAGTGATATTTCCGATCACTCGCGTACTTTTCCGTACGAGTATGTCAGCCAGTGACGCACCACCATGTTTTTGCTGTCAGGGACTAGACGTTTCCCGAGGTGAACTTTTCCTACTAGAAGATAACTTGCATGAGTTGGGTTTGACCACCTTTTGACCGTTCAGTGCGCGGTAATCTAGGGATTTCTCAGTAAATGCCCAGATTCCCGCGTGTAGTGGGCGGCGTGGAGGCGTACTGGTTAGCCTCCTGCGCCACGTGTAGGACTGAGCCAAATCCATAGAATATCAACGATGGGGGTCATTTTACCCCTCATAAATGCTGTGGGGGGAGGGGGAAGTAAATTTTCCTCTTCTTTTTCCTCGCGCCCATAGATCCTTCCTCTCTCCAATCTCCATTGTCGCGCTCCTCAAGCTCCGCCATCTTCCCGCCATGGTGAACACCCGCAAGAACAGAGGCGCCCCTGCGGCCGGTGGCGCCGAAGGACGGAGAAGAAAGGGGGAAAGTGTACCAAATCCACCGGAACCGCTAGGCTCCTCACCGCCGCTGAGCGCGAGGGGCTCCTTCAAGATGTTTCATGGAGGCGTCCAGGGCTGCAGAACCATCCTGCCCCGGAGAACGACGAGCGGGTGGTGTTCACTGATCACATCTCCAGGGGGAGTCTTTTTTCCCCTGCACCCTTTTATCCTCCCTCTCCTGGCTGTGTACAGCGTGCAGCTGCATGACGTACCTCCAAACTCAATCCAACACATTGCCTGCTTCATCATGACGTGTGAGTGCTATCTTGGGATAGCATCGCGCTGGGCACTCTTCAAGTGCTTCTTCAACATGAAGGCCCAACCAAGTAGCAGCGATCCTCATGAAGTCGGGGGCTGCAACATCCAGATTAACCCGAAGGAGGGTTATTTCAAGATAGGTTTTGTCGACTCCGTCAGCGGGTGGAGGACTCAGTGGTTCTATGCGAAGAACTCGCTCAACGCTGACGGCACTCCTCTGGTTGACCTGGAGAGCAAAGTGGTGCAGACAAGCTCGTGGAAGAACCAACTGACTGAAGAGGAGATGGATCATACTGAGGAGTTAGTGTCCCAGATAGCCACTCTGAAGGCTAGCGGGCTCAATGGGAGTCACCTTACTGCGGTGTTTTTTAAGCGCCGAGTGCAGCCACTCCAGGCCAGAGTGCAGCCCATGTGGGTGTATTCGAGCACCGACTCGTCTCATCGAATGCGCAGAGAAGAGCTCTCGAGTAATGAACTTGCGGATTGCATGCGAGGTATCACTCGGGTCAAGGAAAGAGACCCCGTTGACTCGATTCCTCCCATATCTCCCCTCTCCTCTGCGAGTGAGCATACTGTGGTAAGTTTGTCTTTCATTCCACTTCTCAATTATCATACTGCTCTTCTGTTGTATTTTTTGAGTTCTTCACCCCCTGCACTTTTTTTTTTGCTTCTTCTTCTTTCATATTCGAGTGAATTTTCCTGTTTCCGTCGCCTAATTTCAACTTCGATTTCCTCAGAACTTGGACATTCTCCCCAAGGCTGGCACCGTCACCTTTATGGAGGGGTTGACTGTGGCTTCAGCCATGGATTTGGACTCAATCCCTTCCATTGCTATGGCCCATTCTTCTCGGGATGCCGAGGACATGGAGGAAGGCGGTGAGGAGACTACCGATGAATCGCATGTTCCCTCCAATCGCACTCGAGCAGATAGTGCACATGAGGAAGCTACCTCGAAGGACTCGAGTTCGTAGAGCGCTACTCGAGGGGACGAGCTGAGGAACCCGATCTCCATCGTACCCATTTCTTTGATGCCTCCACTCATTCCTCGGCCTATGGCTGCTCCCTCACAACCTCCTACCGCAAAGAAGTCTCTCCGCATGTACGGCCCGAGGTCCTTCAGCGGGTAAGTTTCTCTTCTTCTTCCTTTGATTTCTTCGAGTATTAATTTTGATTTAACCCTTTACTTTTTACTAACAGTGTTTTTCTTCACTCATCCTCCTAAGGCCCCAACTCCTCCTCCTTAAGGAGGGGATGGTTCGGGTGCTGCCCCTGCTTCTCCTCCTCAAGGGGGAAACGACTCAGGTGCTGCTCCCGACGCTCGCACTCCTACTGTTTCGAGCTCCTCTCGGGACATGTAACATCCCAGTGTTTGGGAAGTTATAAGGATCTAAATTTGATATGTGCATTTGCATAGCATGCATCTAAAAGTACGGGAAATTTTGGCGCGAAAGTTTAAACGAATCAAAGTGACCAAAGTTTCACTTGACTTGATGAAATAGGTCTAGTTCATCTAGTCAAGAGTACATCTGGAATGATCTTTATAACAAGTATCTTAAGAAACCAAATCATTTGGTTACACAAACCATAAATTGGTTTTGACTAAAACAAATTCTCAACAACTTTAGCACAAGTCTTTAAATGACTTGGGAGAATTCACTAGGTATCCAGAACTCAAAGAGGGGTGAGTATCTAAATCACATATCAGATGATCATATTTCCACCAATGAGTAATACATCATTGAACCATCTCATCAACAGATATCTTAGACTCTCCAAAACATGAACTACTTAAGTTATCAATCAATATACATAACATCTTTATAAATCATCTCATAACCATTAAGTAAACCATTACAAGTAAATACAAAGGTCCAATAGAACACAAGTGATACAAACAAGCCATAACTCAGAACCCACAAGTGGGACATGACATAATAATTGTATTAACATATTTATCGAATATGTACATATCTCCTCAACCATAAAAGAAGTATCAACAAGAAGAAATAAATCTTCTTCAACTACTGATAAACCTTGGTCATTACATATGATATTCCCAAATATCTATATTTGCATTATGAATGACAAAGTCAATAAAGTGATGAATATGAAGTAGATCATGACACCTGGGAGAACAAATAATAACCATGACATAAGTCATTAAACCTCAATAACTTTCACATGCTCATTGTTTCAACCCTCTTATACAACTGAACATATGAAATCTCAACACCTCAATGTTCCATTTGATCCACTTAATATTAAGTCATCATTCCATAAGCATTTCACACCTCTACTCAAATCCCACAATTCTACAATTGAAGTATCCCTGGATACAAGTAATGAATAACAACATGTTATAAACTCTATTAGAGGAATTGGATTGAAAGCTAAATAAAACCAATCATGTATGAACAAGTATCTATCTTTTGGGAAATAGAATAAGAAATCTATGGAAGAATAATAAAAGCATGAATTAAACCTTAATCTAGATCTTGTTATTTTGGCTAGATCAATGTATCTTGTTTCCCCAATCTTCTTCAAGATATTCTGCAAGAGAAGAACCCACAAGAAAGGAGGAACTACCACATGAAGATTTCCAAGAAGATTATTTAGAGTGTTCTTGAAGTGCTACTCTAATCTTCTATAAGAGTACTTGGAAACTCTTATACCTTGATATGATCTTATTAACTCTCTTGAAAGAGTTTGATATTCCAATGTTAGTGTTATATAGAAGTAGTTTGATAACAAGACTAGCTACCTTGTTAACAGATCACTTTTGTATACTCAAACAATTGAGTGTCATACACAAACAAACAGATTATTGAATCACCTAGTACATCCCAACCTATTGCATATGATTAGTAATTTGGAGGCAAGTCTGATCCACTTGTTAACAAATTCAACTTATATGCATATGGTAACCTGATGTTACAAAATACACCTACATTCTGTTATATACAAAACCATGATCCATAGAAGGAGAAGTATAAACAAGGAGAACATAATATACCACATTATAACTTGAGCCACACCTACAAGTTATAAGTATAGAAGAAACCAAGATAAGGAAGAAAATAAGCAACATGTTGAAATCCAAGTGTTTGATGTTATATAAGAATAATTTGATTACAAGGTTATATCAACCTTGTGGAGAGAATATTCATGTAAGCATTAAAACAACTGAGTTTCAATAATCTATTTTTTCATCATAATTGAATATACCACAAGAATGAAATGGTTATGGATTCAAATGAACACATCTCATCAGGAGCTATAATTTACTACTGAAGTTAGAATTTGAGCACCACTCCATATATCCTATCAGCTCTAGTGGGAATTTCTTAAGCAAAGAGACCATCAAGGGATGATATTACTTGCAAAGGACCGAGGCAATGTCTGAAGACTAGTGACAACTAGAGACAGGAACATCAAGCCACAGAAGACTACAAGAAGCAACACTGCCTCATAAAGGAAGCATAAGAAATTATCCAGTGAATGATTAGGTATTATTAGAGAACCTATAATTTCTATTGCTTGACAAGCTCATCTGAGATGAGGAACTCATAATGATATCTTTAATGGAAATAATTATCAAGTATAAAATGATAACCAACTATTGCATCCACATGTCTTATGATATGTGGAGGTTAATGGAAACAAGTTTAACACCTTGTATTCCAGATCAACCTCATCCATAAGACCAATGTATACTAACAAAAAAATCCATCCATATATAATCATACAATTTAATACATGTTATAAAATCAACAAAGGATAATATCCATAGTGGAATCTATGTGGAAAACAGACAAATGAGATTCCAAAGCCACACATGTTTCCATTTAAGCCAGTAGTAAAAGCAGCAACATAACTTACAGATGATATAAGGAACTGTCCACCAGGCTTGATAAGAAACCTAAAGATGAAAATAACAAAGCCACACAAAGGAAAATGAATCTATTCATTACCTAACACCCTTTGGTTTCGCATGGAATAAAATTCCATGTTAAATGATTTTTATAACAGTGCATAGAACCAGTACTAAGTAGTTTTACTTAATTACTTTCTATAAGGAATTTGTATGTAAATGTTCCAATGGGAATACACCACTAGGTGAACCCCATGTGTTTTGTGTGAATATAATTTTTTGTGCCTAAAATAAATTTTAAGACATTTAATAAATTAAATAGAGTGAAATAACAAAAATCACTTAATCTAGCAACCTAAATAAAAAATAAAATTTTTATTCAAATCCACCAAAACAAAACATGGTGAGGTGGAGAATTTGATAAGGAATTCAAATATGATTTTTAATAATTTTTATCTTCACAAGAAGGTCCTGAAAACAATGTTTTCTTCACAGTTCTTAAGACAGAGGGACCAAGTTGTAATATTTAGAAATTATAGGGGGGTATCGAAATTGGGCGTTCTTTTTTTCCTTTCTTCTTCCTCTGCCAGAAGGCAGAGGATAAGCAACGCCGTGGCAGCACCGCCGCTGCCACGTACTGCTTGGCCGTCCTCGTCGAGGATAAGAAGGAGAAGGTCTCCGTCACCATCTTCCCTTCTCCCTCCCTCACTCGCTCATTCTCTCTCTCCCTCTCTGTACCAAAACCGGAAAACCCTAACCCTAACCCACACGGCCACCACTCGCCGCCGATGATTCCATCCACCTCGCGTAGAACCGGGGCCATCATTGGATGCGTCGGGTCTTCCTCTACCATGCTGACGAGTCTCGCAAGCTGGGATGAAGGGAGGCCGGAGAATTCGACAGTTTCCTTTTGCTCCGCCGCCGTGGAAGCTCACCGTCGACAGCGACCACCTCGTCCTTCACCGAGCACCTACACACGCTCGGGGTGAGCTACTGCATCTTTGGGTGCCCTCTACTTGGGTTTTAATCCACGGGTTCTTCATCCCGTCGTGCACCGCCGCCTTCCGCCGTTGGCAAGCTCACCGGCGTAGCTCCGATGACCGATTCGGAGCGGCGCAGACACCAAATGGTTCCACGCGAGCTCCTCTATGCAGTAGATGTACCCAATCGCACTGATTTTGAGCAAATCATCGAATTGAAGCCAAACTGTGAGGATTTCATCTGTGATGATGTCATCCTGACGTCATCATGACGCCAGGAGCATTTTCTGTTTATTTTTATTTTTATTTTATTAAAATCGAATATGACAGGTGGGTCCCACCTGTCAATTCATAAATAACAGAAAATAATTAGATTTTATTAATTCAATAACTTTAATTCTGTTTATCAGAAAAATATGAAATAAATATAGAAATGTTTAGAAAAACACAATCTAAATGTTTATCAACTTTTCAAAAATACTTAATAAAAATTAAATTTAAATATTTTCTTTAATCAAATTAAATCATTTAAAATTGAGAAAATAATAAATAATTCATAAAATCAGAAAAATACAAGTTATATACCAAAATGCTCCAAATAACAAATGCAACTCATCTATGATGTTTACAAAGTCATTTGACCATGTTTTCGTGTGTGCAATATTTGCCTAGTCATTTAATTCATTTAAAATTAATAAATTAATCATTTATTCAAATATTTTCAAAAATCATTGATTGATATATCAAAATAAAGAGAAAAGAATTTCCAACTCAAATATATCAAACATAAAACATTTTGATTAAATTATAAGCTTGTTTCCAAATATCTACTAGAACTTTATTATATTCCATTATGACTAGAAATGGCTGCCACAAATCATTTCTTTATTAATAAAACCTCATGTTTTCATACCTATAAAACCTATCATCACTAGTAATTAGCAATTATTGTGATGATAGAGTTTACTGTACTAGTTCATCATTTTCAATTAACCTCATTGTCATTAGCTCTACCCTTTTGGAATATAAAATCAAACATGTTTGTTACCTTTTCAATAATTGTTTACCATGTGCTAATGTCTTATTGCTAACCAGGTTATAACACTTCTACTTAAAAATAATAACAAGTGTTTGTTCAATAAAAGTGAAACACACTTAAGTCTGAAAGAAATAACAACATCACCACAAGTAATGAAACAACTCTAAGTCACCTAACAATTGTGTGAATACGTTATCGTTTCAAACGTGGCTTACACTTGTAAGCTGGGGTGTTTTCCAGGGTAATTCGCGATGCATCTCATTACTATGCATGTATCATCTTGCCAGTGTTTTCTGTAGTCCTTACCGGGACTACTTTGCTATCTTTCAGATGTTTGGATTTCTCTACGCGACCCTCGAACCCCGAAGACCAGGATTATTATTATGGTTATTTCAATCTCAGGCAAGTTCATCACTTGCTCATATCCTTTGCAGTACTTCATAACAAACTATTTGAAAAACCCCATCGTATTACCACTTATTCTCAAAAGAATACATGATCCTATTTTTATAATAATATGACTACTTGAATGACTACCCGAGTGGTAGTGTTCTATTTGGTGGACGGATGGAACCATGGTAAGATGAATAGGTCAAAGGAAGGTTCCATCTGCACGGGAACGTATTACCTAGGAATTAATCACCAATGCCGTCAGAACTCGGTGCGCCGTAAAATTCGCGTTGACCATGGATCTTCTATGGGGGGAGTAAGTCAGTCGTGATACTTTTCTCGTTCGCATGTCAACGGGCTGCCAGAGACGTACGCTGTACTCTCGCGTAGGCAGTGCGGGACTACATGCACATGGGTGGGATCCCTTAATTCCCACGGACTCTGTGGGTCTATGATGGTCTGCCAG
Source organism: Alopecurus myosuroides (assembly GCA_028641055.1). NCBI lineage: Eukaryota > Viridiplantae > Streptophyta > Magnoliopsida > Poales > Poaceae > Alopecurus > Alopecurus myosuroides. Next base: position 373,493,175 of record CM054058.1, on the reverse strand, counting down.
GGGCGCGTAGATCTCCATCGTGAGGGGTGGAATCAGGCGTTCAACCTGCTGGCAGAAATGGGTGGGCATGCGTTGTGCGGAGAAGCACGGTTTGGCTTGGACCAACAACCGGGCCCCACACCTGAGTGGGAGTGGACAGGAATGTACACCTGGTTGTGCAACATGGTCTTGGTCGTCCATGGGTAAAGTAACGCAGCTCTGCAGAGTGTCAAAGGATGTGGCATGTTACCCCCTGTTCTGGGAAGGAACTACGAACACTACAGGAAAGGCAACTCCATGAAGTTCTAGCTCCTATGATGGTCTGGCGGGCATAGTTTTCAGAACTAAAAGCAACCTCTTGAAGGAAGTTTTACAAAACCTTGCATTAGCTTATGACTCTTTCGAGTCTAAAGCTGTAGTTAGAGCATCAACCACCCACTATATATCATGAACTTGCTGAGTAACGCTTGTTACTCATTCATTCCCGTTTGACCCCTTGCTTAGAGTTGAAGCCTATGGAAGACGTCATCGTGAAGCCATCACTACCTCATGAAACTAGGTGGAGTGATCTACTACTTAGTACTCAAAGCATCGTCATCAACAACGCTGGTGGAGGAGAATCTATCAAGGTGTAGGTGGAGTCCATTCTTGGATTTAGCTGTTACAACCCATAGATTAGGGCTGACATCAGCCGTAGTGGATTAGTTCTGAGCTAGAGTTCTTCTCCGGCTTGGAGCTTCGTATTGCTTCTTCTGATGTTTCATTTGTTGGAGATCTTCTTTGATTCTCCAAGGAGATTCTCCAGATTTTGTAATGAAGTTTGTATCCTATAGTTTTGCGTGGTCCCGCTGTGTTTCTGTTGTACCACTCTGAGGGATGTAATATTCACGGATAAGTCCTTCTGTGAGTATTATGTCACCGACTTGCGCACTACACATGCAGTGATGTGCTGGGTCACCACAGATGGTATCAGAGCCAAGCGACCTTAGGTTTAAAACCTTTTAGGAGATCTGTAGGTTGGTAAAGACTATAGGAAGCCATCTTATCTAAACCACATTTCCTACAACTATGATGACCATTCACTTGAGAATGATATGATCATACTTGTATAGAAATTTCTTACTCAACTCGAGTAAATCTACTTATCTAATTTCTTTACACCTAGGTAAGAATAGTTAGAAGTCTAGCATGTATTAGTGCTATTGTGAAAAAGAGTGTTCCAACATAATCAGAGATGCTTAAGTCAAAGTGATGATTACCCCATTCTATGAATGAATAGGATGGAGTACAACATGGTATAGAATAAGTATAGGAATTACCAAGAAGGTACATTTGAGAATCATCAACTGTCATTAAGCCATGGTAACTACAGGGTATATACCATATCCTTAGTTATCAAGTCCAGAGGTGAATCATTATAGTATAGTATAGTATAGAATTAGGAGAAGGCATAAGCATTGATGGAAGCTACATTGCTACTTCTACGATGTGATCAACACCATGAAGGATTAACAGATGCCATGAGAAGTTATCATAACCAAAAGAAAGTAATTCAGTTTACATGGTGCTTAGTCCTATATGGAACTAAGTTAGACAACAACTACTATAGGATCATTTTGTCTTGGTTTATTCCATTGCAGAAAGGCATGCAATTGGAGTAATTACCTGGGCAAAGAGTGGTTGTGTAGACTAGGATAACAAGGTAATATATACCTACTTGTAGTGTATAGCATTTAAGAGCCTTGGTACTTGAGATGTTCTACTCAAAGTACAATTATTTCACAGGCTTTTGATGCATGAGTGTTATATAAATGCATTTGGGATTTATTGCATCTTGTTTGGATCTTTGATTGACTAGATCTGTACATGAAGTTGGAACTTGATGTGCATATGCATGTGCAAACATTGAGTTCTATCTTGATGTTACTGGTCTAGAGGGTATAGGATTAGAATGAGAGCGGTCTGAAATCTCAGCTGATTGAAGCAACTATCCAAGTTCTGGAAGTCCTTGAAGTCAAGAAGGCAGAAATCAATAAAGCCACTGATGGGAATGGACCACATTCCACATCTTGTTTGGAGTTGGTGGCATAATTTATCAACACATGGATATATACCACAAGTGATGCCAAGATGATAACATGAGTAGTATATCCTAGAAAGAATTACATAGAAGGTCGATAAGTTAACTTATAGAGTCACCCTGTAGAAGTCAAAACCCAAAGATATAGAAGGACCAAACCAGTGGAATAGGTTATAATCACCTATTGAAAAAGTTAAAACTCGAGGAAACTCGAAGATATTTCCCCTAATAATTGAGTCTAAGTCAATGTACACGGAATTGTATAAGTTTCTTTGAGCAGTATTCCTCTTGAGACCATTAGATTGAACCAATTGGAGTCCTAAACATAGTCAATATCTAGTATACCGGAAGAAGTTTATTGGTTATTCATCACCTGATGGATAGACCAAATGTTATCCAGAAAGTTCTGAGAAATAGGAAACCATACCTATTCATCGGAGAATGAAACGTGGTATCCACTATATGGTGGAAATACCACGTGTTCTTCGTGAGACTATTAGGAAGGCCTAGTAACAAGACAGAGTTGTCCTAACAACTGGCATGCTATTAGATTATCATACAAGAAAGTGGAAGGTGAACAATCAAGACAAGAGGCTACACATGCCAAGGTCAACACAAGAAATAGATGGGAAGATTCAACGGTCTACAGAAGTTCTCTCTACATATCTTTACGTGAGAGAGGTTGAACTTCGGGACGAAGTTCTTGTTAAGGGGGAGATACTGTAACATCCCAGTGTTTGGGAAGTTATAAGGATCTAAATTTGATATGTGCATTTGCATAGCATGCATCTAAAAGTACGGGAAATTTTGGCGCGAAAGTTTAAACGAATCAAAGTGACCAAAGTTTCACTTGACTTGATGAAATAGGTCTAGTTCATCTAGTCAAGAGTACATCTGGAATGATCTTTATAACAAGTATCTTAAGAAACCGAATCATTTGGTTACACAAACCATAAATTGGTTTTGACTAAAAAAATTTATCAACAACTTTAACACAAGTCTTTAAATGACTTGGGAGAATTCACTAGGTATCCAGAACTCAAAGAGGGGTGAGTATCTAAATCACATATCAGATGATCATATTTCCACCAATGAGTAATACATCATTGAACCATCTCATCAACAGATATCTTAGACTCTCCAAAACATGAACTACTTAAGTTATCAATCAATATACATAACATCTTTATAAATCATCTCATAACCATTAAGTAAACCATTACAAGTAAATACAAAGGTCCAATAGAACGCAAGTGATACAAACAAGCCATAACTCAGAACCCACAAGTGGGACATGACATAATAATTGTATTAACATATTTATCGAATATGTACATATCTCCTCAACCATAAAAGAAGTATCAACAAGAAGAAATAAATCTTCTTCAACTACTGATAAACCTTGATCATTACATATGATATTCCCAAATCTCTATATTTGCATTATGAATGACAAAGTCAATAAAGTGATGAATATGAAGTAGATCATGACACCTGGGAGAACAAATAATAACCATGACATAAGTCATTAAACCTCAATAACTTTCACATGCTCATTGTTTCAACCCTCTTATACAACTGAACATATGAAATCTCAACACCTCAATGTTCCATTTGATCCACTTAATATTAAGTCATCATTCCATAAGCATTTCACACCTCTACTCAAATCCCACAATTCTACAATTGAAGTATCCCTGGATACAAGTAATGAATAACAACATGTTATAAACTCTATTAGAGGAATTGGATTGAAAGCTAAATAAAACCAATCATGTATGAACAAGTATCTATCTTTTGGGAAATAGAATAAGAAATCTATGGAAGAATAATAAAAGCATGAATTAAACCTTAATCTAGATCTTGTTATTTTGGCTAGATCAATGTATCTTGTTTCCCCAATCTTCTTCAAGATATTCTGCAAGAGAAGAACCCACAAGAAAGGAGGAACTACCACATGAAGATTTCCAAGAAGATTATTTAGAGTGTTCTTGAAGTGCTACTCTAATCTTCTATAAGAGTACTTGGAAACTCTTATACCTTGATATGATCTTATTAACTCTCTTGAAAGAGTTTGATATTCCAATGTTAGTGTTATATAGAAGTAGTTTGATAACAAGACTAGCTACCTTGTTAACAGATCACTTTTGTATACTCAAACAATTGAGTGTCATACACAAACAAACAGATTATTGAATCACCTAGTACATCCCAACCTATTGCATATGATTAGTAATTTGGAGGCAAGTCTGATCCACTTGTTAACAAATTCAACTTATATGCATATGGTAACCTGATGTTACAAAATACACCTACATTCTGTTATATACAAAACCATGATCCATAGAAGGAGAAGTATAAACAAGGAGAACATAATATACCACATTATAACTTGAGCCACACCTACAAGTTATAAGTATAGAAGAAACCAAGATAAGGAAGAAAATAAGCAACATGTTGAAATCCAAGTGTTTGATGTTATATAAGAATAATTTGATTACAAGGTTATATCAACCTTGTGGAGAGAATATTCATGTAAGCATTAAAACAACTGAGTTTCAATAATCTATTTTTTCATCATAATTGAATATACCACAAGAATGAAATGGTTATGGATTCAAATGAACACATCTCATCAGGAGCTATAATTTACTACTGAAGTTAGAATTTGAGCACCACTCCATATATCCTATCAGCTCTAGTGGGAATTTCTTAAGCAAAGAGACCATCAAGGGATGATATTACTTGCAAAGGACCGAGGCAATGTCTGAAGACTAGTGACAACTAGAGACAGGAACATCAAGCCACAGAAGACTACAAGAAGCAACACTGCCTATTAAAGGAAGCATAAGAAATTATCCAGTGAATGATTAGGTATTATTAGAGAACCTATAATTTCTATTGCTTGACAAGCTCATCTGAGATGAGGAACTCATAATGATATCTTTAATGGAAATAATTATCAAGTATAAAATGATAACCAACTATTGCATCCACATGTCTTATGATATGTGGAGGTTAATGGAAACAAGTTTAACACCTTGTATTCCATATCAACCTCATCCATAAGACCAATGTATACTAACAAAAAAATCCATCCATATATAATCATACAATTTAATACATGTTATAAAATCAACAAAGGATAATATCCATAGTGGAATCTATGTGGAAAACAGACAAATGAGATTCCAAAGCCACATATGTTTCCATTTAAGCCAGTACTAAAAGCAGCAACATAACTTACAGATGATATAAGGAACTGTCCACCAGGCTTGATAAGAAACCTAAAGATGAAAATAACAAAGCCACACAAAGGAAAATGAATCTATTCATTACCTAACACCCTTTGGTTTGGCATGGAATAAAATTCCATGTTAAATGATTTCTATAACAGTGCATAGAACCAATACTAAGTAGTTTTACTTAATTACTTTCTATAAGGAATTTGTATGTAAATGTTCCAATGGGAATACACCACTAGGTGAACCCCATGTGTTTTGTGTGAATATAATTTTTTGTGCCTAAAATAAATTTTAAGACATTTAATAAATTAAATAGAGTGAAATAACAAAAATCACTTAATCTAGCAACCTAAATAAAAAATAAAAATATTATTCAAATCCACCAAAACAAAACATGGTGCGGTGGAGAATTTGATAAGGAATTCAAATATGATTTTTAATAAGAGAGAATTCCTTATTTGACACTCGCTTAAAATCATGTTCCTTATTTGACACTGGAGAAACTTTTCTTCCCTACATGACCTCTAGTCTTAATTTCTTTCCCTATATGACACTCTAGTGCATTCTTTACATGTGAAAATACTCTTTTACCCTTGGACATAACTTGACCAGAAATATAGTTATTTTGCGATTAATATTTTATTCTCAATCATGCACACATGTACGCATATGATTATATTTTTTTATCACCGCTTCTAGCTAGCTAATGTTTTGGAACAACTTCGTTTCTTTACAGGTCTTTTTTTATTTAAGGAAGGGAGAGAGTCATGTCTTGACACGATCAGCTGGCATTGCACTTGGTGGATGGGATGGAGTCAACTGATCGAGGCGTCGTCCTGGTTGACGAGCGGCAACCACGCCGTCGCGGTGACGACACTAGCGCAAGACTCCGAGCGGTTGATACTGGCTGGAATGCCCCGTAGTGCGCGAAACGGCGACGGCGGTCAATCGGGGAAAGCGCCACGGGATGTTGCAGCACGCTTGTATCCAGATCTCAGATTTACTCGGAAAATTAACCGTGCATATATACAAGACATGCAGCCAGCTACCATGTAGTTCTGATTCATTGTGGGCTCTTTATTCTCGGGCCTGACCTGTTATGGCCTTGGTCTAGTGAAAATTAGAAGACAACATAATTAACACAAATAATCCCTTCACATTACTACTAATCCCTGCTCCTGACAGTTAGGGGGGGCCAACCATGGGGGGGCTGGCCCCTGGATCCGCCACTGTCGTGAGGCCTGAGAATGGGATATGCATGTCTACCACTTATGGAATTTCATTTCCCCCACGCGCAAATGGTTTCATTTTCTCCTAAGCCAGGCCTGAATACTACGTAGTACTAAGTCATCCAGATATTTTAGTAGCATTTAATGGTAGGTATTTACCAACAAACATATTAGTTACCATACTAAGTCTCAGTGCTATCTAACCCACCACATATTTTTTGGGCACAACTGTTATTATCTTGTGCATATTTCTGATCATATTCTGTCCAGGGGTAAACAAGTCTTTTCACATGTACAAAATGCACTAGAGTGTCATATAGGGAAAGAAATTAAGACTACAGGTCATATAGGAAAGAAAAATGTCTCCGGTGTCAAATAAGGAACATGATTTTAAGAGAGTGTCAAATAAGGAATTCTCTCTTTTAATAATTTTTATCTTCACAAGAAGGTCCTAAAAACAATGTTTTCTTCACAGTTCTTAAGACAGAGGGACCAAGTTGTAATATTTAGAAATTATAGGGGGGTATCGAAATTGGGCGTTCTTTTTTTCCTTTCTTCTTCCTCTGCCAGAAGGCAGAGGAGAAGCAACGCCGTGGCAGCACCGCCGCTGCCACGTACTGCTTGGCCGTCCTCGTCGAGGATAAGAAGGAGAAGGTCTCCGTCACCATCTTCCCTTCTCCCTCCCTCACTCGCTCATTCTCTCTCTCCCTCTCTGTACAGAAACCGGAAAACCCTAACCCTAACCCACACGGCCACCACTCGCCGCCGATGATTCCATCCACCTCGCGTAGAACCGGGGCCATCATTGGATGCGCCGGGTCTTCCTCTACCATGCTGACGAGTCTCGCAAGCTGGGATGAAGGGAGGCCGGAGAATTCGACAGTTTCCTTTTGCTCCGCCGCCGGCCGCCGTGGAAGCTCACCGTCGACAGCGACCACCTCGTCCTTCACCGAGCACCTACACACGCTCGGGGTGAGCTACTGCATCTTTGGGTGCCCTCTACTTGGGTTTTAATCCACGAGTTCTTCATCCCGTCGTGCACCGCCGCCTTCCGCCGCTGGCAAGCTCACCGGCGTAGCTCCGATGACCGATTCGGAGCGGCGCAGACACCAAATGGTTCCACGCGAGCTCCTCTATGCAGTAGATGTACCCAATCGCACTGATTTTGAGCAAAGCATCGAATTGAAGCCAAACTGTGAGGATTTCATCTGTGATGATGTCATCCTGACGTCATCATGACGCCAGGAGCATTTTCTGTTTATTTTTATTTTTATTTTATTAAAATCGAATATGACAGGTGGGTCCCACCTGTCAATTCATAAATAACAGAAAATAATTAGATTTTATTAATTCAATAACTTTAATTCTGTTTATCAGAAAAATATGAAATAAATATAGAAATGTTTAGAAAAACACAATCTAAATGTTTATCAACTTTTCAAAAATACTTAATAAAAATTAAATTTAAATATTTTCTTTAATCAAATTAAATCATTTAAAATTGAGAAAATAATAAATAATTCATAAAATCAGAAAAATACAAGTTATATACCAAAATGCTCCAAATAACAAATGCAACTCATCTATGATGTTTACAAAGTCATTTGACCATGTTTTCGTGTGTGCAATATTTGCCTAGTCATTTAATTCATTTAAAATTAATAAATTAATCATTTATTCAAATATTTTCAAAAATCATTGATTGATATATCAAAATAAAGAGAAAAGAATTTCCAACTCAAATATATCAAACATAAAACATTTTGATTAAATTATAAGCTTGTTTCCAAATATCTACTAGAACTTTATTATATTCCATTATGACTAGAAATGGCTGCCACAAATCATTTCTTTATTAATAAAACCTCATGTTTTCATACCTATAAAACCTATCATCACTAGTAATTAGCAATTATTGTGATGATAGAGTTTACTGTACTAGTTCATCATTTTCAATTAACCTCATTGTCATTAGCTCTACCCTTTTGGAATATAAAATCAAACATGTTTGTTACCTTTTCAATAATTGTTTACCATGTGCTAATGTCTTATTGCTAACCAGGTTATAACACTTCTACTTAAAAATAATAACAAGTGTTTGTTCAGTAAAAGTGAAACACACTTAAGTCTGAAAGAAATAACAACATCACCACAAGTAATGAAACAACTCTAAGTCACCTAACAATTGTGTGAATACGTTATCGTTTCAAACGTGGCTTACACTTGTAAGCTGGGGTGTTTTCCAGGGTAATTCGCGATGCATCTCATTACTATGCATGTATCATCTTGCCAGTGTTTTCTGTAGTCCTTACCGGGACTACTTTGCTATCTTTCAGATGTTTGGATTTCTCTACGCGACCCTCGAACCCCGAAGACCAGGATTATTATTATGGTTATTTCAATCTCAGGCAAGTTCATCACTTGCTCATATCCTTTGCGGTACTTCATAACAAACTATTTGAAAAACCCCATCGTATTACCACTTATTCTCAAAAGAATGCATGATCCTATTTTTATAATAATATGACTACTTGAATGACTACCCGAGTGGTAGTGTTCTATTTGGTGGGCGGATGAAACCATGGTAAGATGAATAGGTCAAAGGAAGGTTCCATCTGCACGGGAACGTATTACCTAGGAACTAATCACCAATGCCGTCAGAACTCGGTGCGCCGTAAAATTCGCGTTGACCATGGATCTTCTATGGGAGGAGTAAGTCAGCCGTGATACTTTTCTCGTTCGCATGTCAACGGGCTGCCAGAGACGTACGCTGTACTCTCGCGTAGGTAGTGCGGGACTACATGCACATGGGTGGGATCCCTTAATTCCCACGGACTCTGCGGGTCTATGATGGTCTGCCAGGGGCGCGTAGATCTCCATCGTGAGGGGTGGAATCAGGCGTTCAACCTGCTGGCAGAAATGAGTGGGCATGCGTTGTGCGGAGAAGCACGGTTTGGCTTGGACCAACAACCGGACCCCACACCTGAGTGGGAGTGGACAGGAATGTACACCTGGTTGTGCAGCATGGTCTTGGTCGTCCATGGGTAAAGTAACGCACCTCTGCAGAGTGTAAAAGGATGTGGCATGTTACCCCCCTGTTCCGGGAAGGAACTGCGAACGCTACAGGAAAGGCAACTCCATGAAGTTCTAGCTCCTGTGATGGTCTGGCGGGCATAGTTTTCAGAACTAAAAGCAACCTCTTGAAGGAAGTTTTACAAAACCTTGCATTAGCTTATGACTCTTTCGAGTCTAAAGCTGTAGTTAGAGCATCAACCACCCACTATATATCATGAACTTGCTGAGTAACGCTCGTTACTCATTCATTCCCGTTTGACCCCTTGCTTAGAGTTGAAGCCTATGGAAGACGTCATCGTGAAGCCATCACTACCTCATGAAACTAGGTGGAGTGATCTACTACTTAGTACTCAAAGCATCGTCATCAACAACGCTGGTGGAGGAGAATCTATCAAGGTGTAGGTGGAGTCCATTCTTGGATTTAGCTGTTACAACCCATAGATTAGGGCTGACATCGGCCGTAGTGGATTAGTTCTGAGCTAGAGTTCTTCTCCGGCTTGGAGCTTCGTATTGCTTCTTCTGATGTTTCATTTGTTGGAGATCTTCTTTAATTCTCCAAGGAGATTCTCCAGATTTTGTAATGAAGTTTGTATCCTATAGTTTTGCCTGGTCCCGCTGTGTTTCTGTTGTACCACTCTGAGGGATGTAATATTCACGGATAAGTCCTTCTGTGAGTATTATGTCACTGACTTGCGCACTACACATGAAGTGGTGTGCTGGGTCACCACAGGACACTAGGGACAAGCCAGTCATCCAGGAAGACGCCTCTAGGAGCTCGGTTATTCCTGAAGCCAAACCAAGGCAGCCTGCTCCTTCTAGTCTAGGGGCATGGATTGCTGACCTGACCGATGTGGACACTCTGCCTCCAGAATTCCAAGTTAGAAACCACATGAGTTTTTTCCATTATTCTTCTATTTGATCTGCTTATTCTGTCAGGTGCGTGAACATCACTCTCGATGGGAGTATCCCCCGAGTTGGTTGCTTGCAGACGAGCATAGACTCAAAATCTATATTCTGCTCACTGACTCGAATATTTTTTCAGCCTTTTCTGGCCAGCATGAAAGACTTGAGCACTCGCTTCCTTAACATCGGGAGGGAGAGAGACATTGCTCAGACTAATTTTTCCAAAGCAAAAGGTACCTCACTCTTGTAAATCTTTATTGTTTCTTTTGTTTGGACTTGCACTTCTAATTTGTTTCCTCATCTTCTTCAGAACTTCTGCTTGCTACTTCCGCGGAGAAAGATTCTGCGCTTACTCGATTACAAGAACTCAAGGCCCAGAATGCTGATCTTTGCATAGAGGCTGCGACTTCTAAGAAGAGGACTGAGGCTACTATTCGAAAAGCAGACGAGTCCAGACAGAAAGAGACCGAAGTTCTCAAGCAGTTCGCAGACTTGGAGGAGGTTGTAGTCCCTCGACTCCATGCCTTGACGGATGGTCTAACAGGTACTTACGCTTTATTTTCTTGCTCCTGCTCTCCCTTTGTATTTCCCGTACCTTTTTTAACGTTTTTCCTTTGCTGCTGTAGCTACTCTGGGTAGTGCTCCTGAGCTCACTGCTCAACTGTGGGAAGGTCCACTCTTGGATGTTGTCACTTCCTTAGACGAGCAGGTGTCCAAGGCCAAGAGCACACTCGCAAAGGTCCAGGACGTACTCGTGTCCTTCCACAAGTGTCTGTTCCCCAAAGATGAGGTTCCTTCTACTCTGGATATTTTGATGGGCGTGTTTCATAACGCGAACGTCTTGGCTGACTTCAGTCGGGCGCATACCCTCTCTGGAGCCGAGACTGTGCTTAACCTCACTCGGGCGCATGACATCGAGGGTGACTTCGAAGCTGCACTGAGTGGGCCTCCTATGGACTCGAGCGGACAAGAGGTAGACCTGGACCCAATACCAAGGATTCTGTTAAGTTAGCTCAGAAGCTTCTAGCAATGCTCGAGGCTAGGGCCAAAGCTGCTCAAGCTACCGAAGATGCTCTCAAAGCAGCAGCCGAGAGTTAGCTTTGTTTCTTTTTAGCAGTTTCTATAGGAGCGGTGCCTTAGTGCAGTAAATCCTCCTTTTGCCTGTAATGGACTTTATTCTCCCGATGAATGGAATATCTTTGGCTGCTTTTATTCGACTAAAATTTCTTTTCTCTGCCTGACTTGTATTTCTCAAATTCCTTTTGCGTAACTTCTCCCAGTGGGAGTAGCCCCCAAGTGTGAGGTAGTAGAAATGCTGCCGAACACTCGAGCGAAATAGCATATCGAGTCTTAACAATCTTCTTCTCTCTTCTTTAGGCACCCAGGACTTCTAGTTTTGCGACCCCAGTCGGCAATGATGTTCGAATACCAGTAGCAGTTCTCGTCTTCCTACAACAAATTTGGTGCAAATACCAAGCGCCAAACTTCTGGGCAAAGAGGAGAAACTCAAAACTTTAAGGGCTCAACTCGATGCTTCAAAAACCAAAGAACAGGTTGCGTGACGGCGTGGTTTCAACTCCACTAGGATGATGGAGCTGGAGGAACTACGGCTAGGGCGCTGCCGTCGTCTCCTTCGTCAGGCTGAATGAAGTGGCTATGACTGACGGACGGGCCAAGGAGGGACAACTCTTGTCCGTGAACCGCCCCAAACATAGACCAAACTTGAACCATGTTGGGGACCACGTGTGGGGAAAACTCTACTTGTCCTCTCCCTCGGTCCGTTTGGGGGGCCGTTGAGATGTGGTTTTTATCCAAACTGGTCTGAGTGGACAAAAATGGACCAAACGGGGTTCGCTTGGTTTGCCCTTATATTGGAAAGATCAGAGTGCAACGTGTCCTGTTCTGGTCACCAAACTGTGGACCGAGGAAATATCTAGTGCTACCACCCTGTGCTACCAATGCTACCTTCCAAAAAATCAATTTTAAATGTTTTAAAAAAATTATTTGAAAAAGTGTGAGTATATGTATCTACATGCTCCAAAATTTTCAGGTCCAAAGTTGAAATTGCATTGAGAAACAAAAAAGACAAATTTTGGATGAATAGTAGTAGCATTTTCTTGCTTTTGTCATTTTGCGACACTAGTGACACTATTCATGGCTTGTTTTGTCTTTTTTGTTTTCGAATTTGGATCTGCAATTTTTAGATGTTGTACAAACATATCTTGTGAACATCCACATTTTTTCGTAGAACTTTTTTATGCATATAAATTTGTTTTTTTTTTGTTGGTAACACAGTAGCACTTAAAGGATGGTAGCACTGGATATTCTCTCACTGTGGACCAAGTCCACGTACCAGAGCCAAGCTCCGCTGTGTCGCCTAGTGAAACTGCTTCGTTCTCTCCGCGCTCTGGTCTTCTAGTCTGAAGAGCTCGAATCCCCTCTGGCCTCGCCTCGAATAGCGTATAGCCTCATCCCGGAGCAGGCCAGCTGCTCCGCGAGCCGGGCGCGGCGCCCATGGCGTTCCAGAAGATCGTGGTCGCCAACCCCATCGTTGAGATGGACGGTGAGAAGCCCCGATCCCCGCTTCCCGATCGGAAGTTAGAGACGCCCCGCGCTTGATTTTTTTTCTTGTGCTTCGCTGCGATTCACGAGAGCATGCCCAGATTCTGGGTTTTCGGTGCCGCATGTGCTTGGCAGGTTGTATGGCTGGGTTTTGCTTGGGGATTGTTTCGCTGTACACTGTACAGTGGTGGATCGGTGAATTATGCTGCTTTACTTTGATCTGGAACACGTGCAGTGGAACTGGAACGTAGTAGCTGTGCTACAGTGCCACTGGAACAATTTGTTTGCCTTACATTTTCATATTCTTGGCATACTTCACTTGTGCTGGGAAATGTGATTTTTGGGGAGATCGTTTCATGCCGGTCTGGGGATTTATGTTCGTCAATTTAATTAGTTTACTTGGCGATTCGCTATCTATGCATCCGCAATTCTTGGATTTATTGAGATTTTTAGGTGTATTGAGGAGCAGAGGTCTTCTGAATAGAAAGTTCGCTAAAATTAGGTAGATGCCCCTGTATTGAGTGACATGGAATGGAATAGTGATTAACCACGCGGCAGATACATTGATGAAAGACCCAAAACATTCCAAATCCTCTTCCATGCCACACGGTACAAACTATGTCCAGACACCAAATTCAGAACTTATCTGCAAAAATTATCTCACAGTAGAACCTATATAGGCTTGTTTGGTTGGGCCTTGTTGTATACAAAATTTCAGCCTCTATTTTCCTCATTACTTTATGTTTAGCATATACAGACACAGTATGTTTTCGCTGATGTATGTCATTCTTTTTCACGATGAAGAGAGTTCTTCTGCAGATTAAGTAACTCATAAATTGTATATTCATTTTGCATAGGTGACGAGATGACTCGAATTATATGGAAATGGATCAAAGATAAGGTTAGTTTTTGCCATTTATGTTCATTCTTGATTTATATCGAGTACTCACCCGAGGGTTGTGTTCAGCATCTATTATTTGCTTATTTCGTTTTGTTCAGCTTTTTGGTGCTTCGTTGTATCTTATTTCCCGCACCTTCATTAAGAGGCATTTCAAATACGTTTGTTGATCATGCAGCTTATATTCCCATTCCTGGAATTGGACATAAAATACTTTGACTTAGGTCTACCTAACCGTGACGCTACAGGGGACAAAGTAACAATAGAAAGTGCAGAAGCTACCCTAAAGTAAGCCTCAGTTTTTCTGCTTCTTAATTCTTGTTCATTCTTTGTTCTTTTGTCTTTTATCTATTTAGTTATGCCTTTTTTAATGGCTCTGATAGTTTGTACTGCAACGAATATCATTAATGCTCAACTAAAAATTATTGATCAAATGAAGGAGTTTGCATGTGTACCAGCAATTTCATTTATGCTGATACATAGTGGACGTATATTGTTTGGGGTCCCTATATTTGTAGCCTTTTACATGATTTTTAGGGATTCTTATTTTGTTTCAGGTATAATGTGGCTATCAAATGCGCAACTGTCACCCCAGGTGATGTTTAGCTGAATTGACTTCATTAACCTATGAGAATTTTGTATCAATAGCAGCTTTGGACACATGCTAATTTTGATTTTGCGCCACACTACTTGTGAACTTACAGATGAAGGACGCGTACAAGAGTTTAATTTAAAAGCTATGTGGAGGAGTCCAAATGGGACAATAAGAAACATCTTGAATGGTAAATCATTTACTGGCTATTCACTTATTTCAAATGTGTGCATTGAGGTTCTTGAATCGTGTCTTTGTTCTATTCTGAACTTTCGTTGGTGCACCTGCTGTGGTTTCTTATTACTTACATCATTGGGAACTGGTTGACTTCTGCAGGAACTGTTTTCCGAGAACCAATCATCTGCAAGAATGTTCCTCGGCTTGTGCCTGGTAGGATGGTTGTATTACACACAAATACTTGGAGTTCGTTGATATTTATGCTACATATTTACTCTGCCAGGATGGACAAAACCTATATGCATTGGAAGGCATGCTTTTGGTGATCAATACCGTGCGACAGATGCAGTCATTAGAGGGCCAGGGAAGCTCAAATTGATATTTGGTATGTAACCTAAGAAAGCGGTTATGAAGCAACTTCTGTGATTGGTCTTACAAGTCAGAATTTGTAGAACTTAGGACTGGTAACGTGTAGCTAAATCTCACTCCTATATTTGGTCTACTGATAACGTGTAGCTAAATCTCACTCCTATATTTGGTCTACTGATAATAACCTCTACTTTCTGTTTCTTCTGACCAACTTTGCGATGAAAGATGTTGGTTCTCTGAAGACACATCATTGTTGGCTGACACATTATGTGTCAACATATTAACATATTTAATCACGAGCACCACTTTTGGACCTATTTAATGGGTTATATGTGTATGCACTGAATATAATCGGTTTCTCTTATTAAAAGTACTTTATATATATGGTTGAACCTTACTGATATGGTAAATAGGTAATGTATTATCTTTTGAGAACTGCCACAGATGGCGTAGAGGAGCAAATAGAGTTGGATGTCTTCAACTTCAGTGGTGCTGGTGGAGTAGCATTGTCTATGTATAATACTGATGAGGTTTGTTAAGCTAGCTTTGATGCTATGTATTTTCATATTGGGTTTTGAACTTGACATCATCTATCTGATTGTTGAAAATAGTCTATTCGGGCATTTGCTGAATCTTCGATGAACGTGGCTTACCAGAAAAGATGGCCACTTTATCTTAGTACAAAGAACACAATCCTCAAAAAATATGATGGAAGGTCAATATTCAATTAGCATACGTTTTATAGTTTGCTTGGAGATAGGCTTGAATCCATGTATGCCTTATGTTGAAGCATCAACCTCCTTACTTGCTATGTTATCTCATATATTATCAGGTTTAAAGACATATTCCAAGAAAACTACGAAACTAATTGGAGACAAAGGTTTGAGGACGCAGGAATATGGTATGTCTATTTGCTGTCTATCTAGAAAATAAGTATATATGAATGTTCCTTTTGCTTCTGTTTGAGGCTAATTTTTGCTGTGGCAGGTACGAACATCGGCTGATTGATGATATGGTGGCATATGCCCTTAAGAGTGAAGGTGGTTATGTCTGGGCTTGCAAGAATTATGATGGAGATGTGCAGAGCGATCTAATTGCTCAAGGTTTGTGCTCATTATATGTGGATGTTGGGCCTTTCGACCTTTTATCTTGAGAAGGATGACAGTTCATTTTCTAAGAGATGGTCGATTTTACTTCTGCTGCAGGTTTTGGATCACTAGGTCTCATGACATCGGTTCTGGTAAGCATAAGTTCAATAGGTTACTTATCACAATTTTTTAAGATGATGTTTGTATTTTACTATTGAGAATATGTCTAGACTATGCTGCTAGAATAGTTGGCACCCGACACGTGCTTCTCTCTGCTCAGCTTAACAGGTATACTTTTGATTGCTTTAGGTGTGCCCTGATGGTAGAACAGTTGAAGCTGAAGCTGCACACGGTACAGTCACACGCCATTACAGAGTCCACCAAAAAGGAGGCGAAACTAGCACAAACAGCATTGCGTCAATCTTTGCATGGTCGACTGGACTAGCACATAGGTATCAAGGGTTAATCCAACCTATATGATATTGCTTTTACTCATTATTATGTTGAATCTTGTGATCAGTGCAACCTAAATTTTTATACACAATTTCTCGTAATAATCTTATTCAACCGCCATATACAATCTTTAGTTTTGTTAAAATGGAGAGGTGTGAAAATTGTTTTCTAAACTCCGGTCGGAATTTTTTACTTTAGGAAGGTTTTTTTTTAATCTTATATGTTTATTTTTGGTACCTCTGTAATAAATATGCCACGGTAATTTTATTTGATGTATCTATAGCTGCCTTAACGTTGAACACTTGTACAGGGCAAAGCTCGATGACAACCAAAGACTGTTGGATTTCACACAAAAACTGGAAGCAGCTTGTGTGGGAACAGTGGAATCTGGAAAGATGACCAAGGACCTAGCTCTTCTCATACATGGGCCAACGTAATTCTGGAATCTCTTCTGTATTCTGTAGAGAAAATACACATGACTAGGTTCTAATCGGTTCTTTTCTACTGATTTTATTTCTCTTGACATGGTACAGTGTTAGCCGAGATAAGTATCTGAACACCGTGGAGTTTATTGATGCGGTTGCTGATGAGTTGAAAACAAGTTTGTCAGTAAAATCAAAGTTATGAAGGCACTACAAGTAAGATACTTTATTCCATGTCTTTCAGCTTAACTGGCCTGTAATGCTTCTGTGAAGCTCATGTTTTCTGATCTAAGCATAATCTGCTGTTTTCAACAGAGGAGCGAATAGGACAAGGGACTTGTTAGGATCCCATAATACAGGATTTTTATACATTCGTACTATGAATAAAAAGGCGGCCAATGTGTGGTCCTTATAATGCTCACATAAAGCCTCTGGTGGCAATCTGAAGGGAAGACGTTATTTAGCTCAAAGATAAGAAGGCTAAGCTTAGTCCACTGCATTCTTAGTGATGTTCAAGTCATTTTCATGTGGCTCTTCTAAAAGCTCTGTCCAAATCATGTGGGATTTATGCCTACATACCAGAAGTGTTGTTTGTAACAAATAAGCTACTTTATTGAAACATTGTTATGAAAATCTGGAGGTGATCGTCCGATAAACTGATACTCTCTCCGATACTTGACTTTCATTTGTCAAAATATGAATGTATCTATATACTAAAATAAGTCTAGATACATTCATATTTGGATAAATGTAAGTTGAGTATTGTTGAACGGTGTGAGTACATGTTACATCGAGTGAGTACATGTTACATCGATGGAGTGGAAGAGTGCCGGTGAGCGGCCATGCGGTCTCACTCTCACCGTTTGTGCTCCCGGCGAATGGAGTGAACGCTCTTCTGGTCCTCGGGGCGCACTTTGTGGATCATCTCCATCTTCCAGGTCTTGAGCAAGCGCTGCACCTTCTCTTCCAGAGACCCCTCCGGCCATTCCTGTCGCAGTATTAATCATGTCATGTGAACAGGGTTTCGAAAAACAGTAATTTGTGTGGACAGAATGACTTCCGTAGAGATTGAAGCGATTCACGGTACAATGGGGCCACCCAAACTGCCCCCAACCCCCTGGGCGGACAGTCCTGGTACTGTTGGACACCCCGTGCAGATGGTTGGGTGGAGATTTTTGGGCCAATCCGTGCCCGGTGGGGTGGGTTTGGGGCGCGCCGGACGTGGCCTGCCACACAATACGGTCCCACAATCCACAGGCAGCCGGAGCGGCACCGTCCACACGTCGCTCGCCAGCTTCGAGGCATTAAAAGCAGGTAGCCGGACCCGCGTCTCGCTGGCTCAATATTAACTCCACCTCTTCGGACTCTAGATCCACACTCTGTCTTCCGATCCCCCGCCGGCCCACCTTCTCTCCACCATGTCTTCCTCCTTTGAGTTTGACTCGTCTGTGGACGAACGAGCCCACGAAGTCGGAGCTGACGGTGGAGAGCGCCTACTCACGCGCCCCGGGCAACGACGGCAACCACAAGGAACCCGACCACGAGCTGGCACTCCGGCTCGGCCTCCTCCGCTCGATGGAGGACACAGGCGGGTCAAGCTACGCTAGGAGGTCCGCGCCTTCCTCCACTAGCAGGAGGTCCGCGCCTTTGTCGGCTCCGCCGTGGCGGCGGGCTCCGATCCCACCACGGCCGGATGGAGGCCGATTCCGCGGCAGAGCGCGCCTCCACCTCCACCTACACGAGTGCAAGTGTCGGAGACGATGGGCAAGGCATTCCGGGCAGCGATAAAGGTGGGCCACACCATCCATGAGGCCGCGGCCATCGTTGGGGCCGACCGCAGTCTCGCCCCCGACATCCTCAAGTAAACTCTCGCCTCCATGGAGACGGACTACCGTCACCACCATCCATGAGGCGGCGGCCATCGCTGGGCCGACCGCAGTCTCGCCCCCGACGTCCTCAAGGAAACTCTCGCCTCCGTGGAGACGGACTGCCGTCGCCGCCGCCCCAAGAACTAGGAGGAGCTGTACGTCGGCATCGCGCTCTCGAGGACGGAGGCAAAGAGGAAGAGGAAGCATACCGAGAGCACCCACCACCTCGTGGAGGCGCAAGCCCGTGCCCTCTGGATTCTTTCCGGTAAGCAGGTAGATGTCGACTCCAACGACAAGGACCCCTACGCCGTCTTCTCCAAGCACTACAAGCCTGGCGGCAGCGATGGCAAGGGGAAGGGGCTTGCGATGTGAGGAGCCGCCATAGCTATTTTTTATTTTATTTTTGTTTCTGTATTTTGTGCGTATGAACTAAAATACTTCATGTTCTATCTATGATTTCATGGATGAATCTATGTGTCCATTTGCGTTGATCGATGTTGCATGCTTTGTATGAATTTGGGGGTTGGATTTGAGGGACACGGCTGGAACACTCCCTCTTTGGAGGCTGGCCGGTCACTATCGAACAGTTTGAGGGCCAAATTTGGCAACTGCGGTTGAAGATGCTCTAACACCTTCGTCCTCTCTTCCTCCAAGAGCTTGTTGACCACGTCGTAGTTGGGAGGGGCTCCAAGCCTCGACACGGTGCTCTTCTCGCCCTCGTCGTGCATGAACGACCGGTACTTGTCGCCTTCTGTTTCAGCAGACAACGCCATAGCCAATTGTTTTCGTTTCAGCTGAAGGGACAGTTTGATACTGATGTTTGGAATTTGGGAGCCAAATAAATAGGGAAGAACTGCATCATTGCAAACGTCAGTTCATTGGAAAAGAAGAAACATACTATGTACTTAAGCCGTCCCTGTCTCACTGAACTGCTTCCACTCCTTATGGCTATGCCCCGTGTCAGGTTATGACTTGTGTCCGTTGGAAAATGTTCAGACTACTGACCAAGGTTATGTCATTTTGGCAATGACTTAAGTGTTGGAAATATGAGCAATTTACCACATAATTTAATTAATAGAAACAGTAGGTAAAGCAGAACTACAATTACAATAGTCAAAGTAGTCATTTGAATTTTCGAAGAGTAGACAAAGGGCATGCATAGTTTAATCATCTGAATTTCCAGAGAGTAGGCAACAGGCATGCCAAGTATAGAATTTGGGGAAAACAAATCTACTCCAATTGCTAGAACTAGGAATTCTAGTAGAATCTGAAACATGAGATTGAACAGAAAAGACATGAGCACATACTGGACAGGAGCTGGTGCAGCAGCGGGACCATTGTTGACGTTGTCGCTCATATCGTCGAAGATACCGTCGACTTCCGGGAAGAAGTCGTCGTTGGGGAAGATGTCGTTGTCGTCCGTGATGAAGAAGTCAGTAGTCGCGCAGAGCGCTCCCCAAAAACCTTATCGCCCTTCTCCCGTACAGGACTCGAAGTAGCGTAGTTTCGGAGGCCTACTGTCCCGACCGACGGTGCACGCCGCAGGCCAGGATGGGGAAGACTTGAGCGGTGGCGCAAGGTTCTGGAAACGAGAAGGCAGTGTATTGCTGTGTATTTCTCTGGAGAGGAGCGACCTCTGGTTTTATAGGCACAGAGCAGAAGCCGAACAGGCCACGCGAGAAGATGAAACGAGGAGTCGGGAAGGCAAACAGGCAGCAGCCGAAGCTGAGCAGCCTCCGTAATCAAAACCCACTTAGCAAAACGTTTCGTTTCAGATTCATGTGCCTGTTCATATTCTAATTCGTGCGTGTGGCAAAATAAAGAGAGAGAGAGGCTCTCGGCTCGAGGCATTCCCGCAACCCGCGGCGCGCGCGTCGTGACGAGGCGAGGCGAGGCGAGGCGTGGCGAGGCGGGCGGCGGAGGAGGAGCGCGCGTGTAGTCATCTCTTTCTCATGCTCATACAACAAGTGGAAAGCTCTCCCTTATAAACAGGTAAAACTTCCACTCAACTAGCAATGTGGGACTAAACATTTGTCCCACCTCTTGCTATACACGAATGGGCCAAGTGGGCCTCTAGGATTTATTAGGAATTTCTGGAATATTAAATGGGCTGGTCCATTTGGGCCAAAATTCCAACAATCCCCCACCAGATCCCAGAGGCACACGAAATTTGCCTTTGGTTCCAAAACATTGTTTTATATACCGATGCTTAGTGGAGACTGTGAAGTTGAACTTCCACCTAGAACTCTATGCTACACTAGTAAGCAACTTGGACAGTGGACTGCGCCTTGAACTGCAAGTTTTCTGCGAATCTAGTTTCACATAAAGCCTTGATCGATACTAGGCTGCCGCAGGACTTCCCCGCGGGTGGAGCTTATGCGTCGTAATCCTTGACCTTTCATGAGTTTATTAGAGAGCACCCAACTCTCATGGACTGCGACGTTTGACAGTCACACTCACATAAGTGTGTTCTTCAAAGGATGTTCTGCAGGACAACATCTCTGCTTAAATAAGCCACTTAGAACATATTAAGATAAACATCAACCTGCCTTGCAGAGTAGGAGAGTATTGCATCTTCATGGAGTGGTATAAAAAGTAGGGATACTCTCCTCTCAGTTGATCAACAGCTTGTTTCCCAATTCTAATTCACGGGATCTCCGATCACATAGAGTGGGTTGCCACAATGAACAACTTATATTGTGGGTCTCATACCCATCTCCTTCGATGCATTATCTATCACGTTACGCGATAGACCCTTTGTGAAGGGGTCTGCCAAGTTTTTAGATGTATGGATATAATCCAATGCAATAACTCCGGAGTTTCTCATTTTTCTGACAGATTTTAGTCTCCTCTTCACATGCCTTGATGACTTCATATTGTCCTTAGAACTGTTTACTTTGATGATCACAGTTTGATTATCACAGTTCATCGGGATAGCGGGTATAGGTTTTTCAACCACAGGTAAGTCCATCAAGAGCTGTCTCAGCCACTCTGCTTCAACAGTGGTTGTGTCCAATGCTGTGAGTTCTGCTTCCATAGTTGACCTCGTTAAGATGGTCTGCTTGCAAGACTTCCAAGAAACAGCGCCACCACCAAGTGTAAATACATATCCACTTGTGGCATTTATCTCATCAGCGTCAGATATCCAATTTGAATCACTATAACCCTCAAGTACCCTTGGGTACCCAGAATAGTGAATCCCATAGCTCGCAGTGCCTTTCAAATAGCGCATGATTCTCTCAAGAGCGTGCCAATGATCATCGCCCGGATTTGAAACAAATTGGCTAAGTTTGCTCACAGCATACGCGATGTCAAGCCTTGTAGCGCTAGTTAAATACATAAGCGAGCCAATAATCTGAGAGTATCTAAGTTGATCCTTTGCAATTCTTCTGTTTTTACGAAGTAGCACACTGGGATCATATGGAGTTGGTGAAGGCTTGCAATCGCTATACCCAAAACGACTCAAGATTTTCTCCACATAGTGAGATTGAAGCAGTGTTATCCCACCATTGTCATCTCTCAGTAACTTGATGTTAAGAATAACATCAGCAACTCCTAGATCTTTCATCTCAAAACATTGAGATAGGAAACTCTTGACCTCTTCGATCACTTTGAGGTTAGTTCCAAAGATTAGTATGTCATCAACATACAAACAAAGAATGACTCCTTCGCCCCCACCATGGCGATAGTACACACATTTGTCAGCTTCATTTACAGCAAAACCTGCTGCAGTCAAAGTTCTTTCGAATTTCTCATGCCACTGCTTAGGCGCTTGTTTAAGGCCATATAAAGATTTCAGCAATTTGCACACCTTTCCTTCCTGACCATTTACCACGAATCCATCTGGCTGGTCCATGTAAATTTCTTCTTCCAACTCACCATTTAGGAATGCGGTCTTAACATCCATTTGATGAACGAGAAGACCATGTGAAGCAGCCAGCGAAAGTAGAACTCGAATGGTGGTCAGGCGTGCCACAGGTGAGTAAGTATCAAAGAAATCTTCACCTTCCTTTTGAGTATAACCCTTGGCCACAAGCCGTGCCTTGTACTTCTCAATAGTACCATCAGGCCTAAGATTCTTCTTGAACACCCACTTGCATCCTACAGGTTTGCACCCGTAAGGACGATCAGTGATTTCCCAAGTTCCATTAGCCAAAATGGAATCCATCTCACTGCGGACGGCTTCCTTCCAATAGTCAGCATCTGGAGATGCATAGGCCTCTGAAATGGAACTGGGAGTATCATCCACGAGGTATACAATGAAATCATTACCAAAGGACTTTGCAGTCCTCTGTCTCTTGCTTCTTTTGGGAGTTTCACTGTTGTCCTCCATAGGATTTTCAACGTGTTCCATCGAAATGGTAGGTTCAGGAAGTGGAACTAATTCTTGACTTGATGAATTAGGAATCTCCTGATGTGAAGAGGTAGACATATCCTTCATAGGAAAAATGTCCTCAAAGAAAGTCGCATCATTTGACTCCATAATTGTACCAACTCGCATGTCAGACACATCGGATTTTATGACCAAGAATCTATAGCCAATGCTATGAAAAGCATATCCCAGAAAAACACAATCCACAGTGTTTGGTCCAACCTTGCGCTTCTTAGGGAATGGAATATTGACTAATGCCAAACAACCCCAAGGTCGTAGGTAAGAGAGTTTTAATCTTTTCTTCTCCCATTCCTCAAATGGAGTTATCTCTTTGTCTTTTGTAGGGACTCGATTTAGGACATGACATGCAGTCATAATAGCCTCCCCCCACCATGCCTTGGAAATACCCGATGTATCTAACATGGCGTTAACCAAATCAGTTAGAGTACGGTTCTTTCTTTCAGCCACCCCATTTGACTGAGGTGAATAGGGAGGCGTCCTCTCATGAATTATACCATGTTCCGCACAAAAGGAATCAAACTCGTTGGAAAAATACTCTCCACCCCGATCAGACCTTAGCCTCTTAATCTTTCGATCAAGTTGGTTTTCTGCTTCAGCTTTATAGATTTTGAAGAAACTCAAAGCTTCATCTTTTGATTTCAGAAGATACACATGACAATATCTGGTGGAGTCATCAATTAACGTCATGAAATATTTCTTTCCACCTTTTGTTAACACACCATTCATTTCACAGAGATCAGAATGTATGAGCTCTAGTGGTGCCAGATTCCTCGCCTCTGCAGTTTTATGGGACTTGCGAGGTTGCTTAGCTTGCACACAAACTCGGCACTTATAACCCTTAATAGGTGTGAAGTGGGGAATTAAGCTCAATTTGGATAGTCGTGTCATGCAGCTAAAACTGATGTGACAAAGACGTGAATGCCATAAATTTGATTCATTGTTGCAAACATGGTTTACAACGTTATTACAGACATCAGTCAAAGATAAACGAAACAAACCACCACATTCATATCCTTTACCAACAAAAGTTCCAAACTTGGACACTACAAATTTATTCAACTCAAAGACAAGCTTGTAGCCATCTCTACACAGAAGAGAACCGCTAACAAGATTCTTATTTATAGAGGGCACATAATTCACGTTCTTCAGTCGCACAGTCTTCCCCGAAGAGAACTTCAGATCGACCGTACCAACACCGCGAACAGAAGCATGTGAGCCGTTGCCCATCAGCACGGAAGAAGTTCCTGCTGCCTGATAAGAAGAGAACATGGAAATATCAGAACATACATGTATATTGGCGCCCGTATCAATCCACCAATCAGGAGAATGACATACTGAAAGAACAGTAGGAAATATACCGTACCCTGCGTCCTTCATCTCAGTATCACCAATGGCAACATTGACGGTCTTGCCGCCTTTCCCATGTTGACGCTTGTCAAAGCGATTTGGGCAGTTGGGAGCCCAGTGTTCAGGATCACCGCAAACATGGCACACTCCTTTCTTCTTCTCATACTTCTTCTTGAAGTTGGTAGAATGTGGTGTCTTGTTCTTCACATCAAACTTTCCTTTACCCTCAAACTTGTTCTTGTTTCTGAACTTGTGGGTTTGGAAGTTTCTCTTCTGTACCAAGTTGGCACTAGAACTTCCATCAGCACCTCGAGCACGTGTGTCCTTTGCTCTTGCCTTTTCTTCGACATCAAGAGTCCCAATGAGATTCGAGACAGAAAACTCATGTCTCTTGTGCTTCAGAGACGTAGCAAAACTCCTCCATGAAGCAGGAAGTTTGGCAATGATGCCTCCGGCAATAAACTTGTCCGGTAACACACAAGTGAAGTGCTCAAGTTCTTTGGCGAGTGACTGAATCTCATGAGCTTGCTCAACCACGGAGCGCTCATCAGTCATCCTGTAGTCATAGAATTGCTCCATGACATACAGTTCAGTGCCAGCATCTGAGGTACCAAATTTTGCCTCAAGTGCATCCCACATATCCTTGCCATTGTCAAATGACGCATAAGCATCAACAATGTTATCTCCAAGAACACTGATCAGAGCAAGCTTAAAGAGGGTATTCATTTTCTCATAGTTTGCCTCCTGTTGAGGGTCAAGATCACCCGTAGGCTTGCCAAGAGTGGCGTCATAGCAGTTCATGGATTGAAACCAAAGAACTGCTCTCACGCGCCATCTCTTATAATTGGCGCCCTCAAACACAGGTGGCCTCATAGACGCAGCAAAACCAGTTGGGGTAAATTGCCTATAATAAGGTTTTTGGATTGTTGGAAATATGAGCAATTTACCACATAATTTAATTAATAGAAACAGTAGGTAAAGCAGAACTACAATTGCAATAGTCAAAGTAGTCATTTGAATTTTCGAAGAGTAGACAAAGGGCATGCATAGTTTAATCATCTGAATTTCCAGAGAGTAGGCAACAGGCATGCCAAGTATAGAATTTGGGGAAAACAAATCTACTCCAATTGCTAGAACTAGGAATTCTAGTAGAATCTGAAACATGAGATTGAACAGAAAAGACATGAGCACATACTGGACAGGAGCTGGTGCAGCAGCGGGACCATTGTTGACGTTGTCGCTCATATCGTCGAAGATACCGTCGACTTCCGGGAAGAAGTCGTCGTTGGGGAAGATGTCGTTGTCGTCCGTGATGAAGAAGTCAGTAGTCGCGCAGAGCGCTCCCCAAAAACCTTATCGCCCTTCTCCCGTACAGGACTCGAAGTAGCGCAGTTTCGGAGGCCTACTGTCCCGACCGACGGTGCACGCCGCAGGCCAGGATGGGGAAGACTTGAGCGGTGGCGCAAGGCTCTGGAAACGAGAAGGCAGTGTATTGCTGTGTATTTCTCTGGAGAGGAGCGACCTCTGGTTTTATAGGCACAGAGCAGAAGCCGAACAGGCCACGCGAGAAGATGAAACGAGGAGTCGGGAAGGCAAACAGGCAGCAGCCGAAGCTGAGCAGCCTCCGTAATCAAAACCCACTTAGCAAAGCGTTCCGTTTCAGATTCCTGTGCCTGTTCATATTCTAATTCGTGCGTGTGGCAAAATAAAGAGAGAGAGAGGCTCTCGGCTCGAGGCATTCCCGCAACCCGCGGCGCGCGCGCGCGCGTCGTGACGAGGCGAGGCGTGGCGAGGCGGGCGGCGGAGGAGGAGCGCGCGTGTAGTCATCTCTTTCTCATGCTCATACAACAAGTGGAAAGCTCTCCGTTATAAACAGGTAAAACTTCCACTCAACTAGCAATGTGGGACTAAACATTTGTCCCACCTCTTGCCATACACGAATGGGCCAAGTGGGCCTCTAGGATTTATTAGGAATTTCTGGAATATTAAATGGGCTGGTCCATTTGGGCCAAAATTCCAATAATCCCCCACCAGATCCCAGAGGCACACGAAATTTGCCTTTGGTTCCAAAACATTGTTTTATATACCGATGCTTAGTGGAGACTGTGAAGTTGAACTTCCACCTAGAACTCTATGCTACACTAGTAAGCAACTTGGACAGTGGACTGCGCCTTGAACTGCAAGTTTTCTGCGAATCTAGTTTCACATAAAGCCTTGATCGATACTAGGCTGCCGCAGGACTTCCCCGCGGGTGGAGCTTATGCGTCATACTCCTTGACCTTTCATGAGTTTATTAGAGAGCACCCAACTCTCATGGACTGCGACATTTGACAGTCACACTCACATAGGTGTGTTCTTCAAAGGATGTTCTGCAGGACAACATCTCTGCTTAAATAAGCCACTTAGAACACATTAAGATAAACATCAACCTGCCTTGCAGAGTAGGAGAGTATTGCATCTTCATGGAGTGGTATAAAAAGTAGGGATACTCTCCTCTCAGTTGATCAACAGCTTGTCTCCCAATTCTAATTCACGGGATCTCCGATCACATAGAGTGGGTTGCCACAGTGAACAACTTATATTGTGGGTCTCATATCCATCTCCTTCGATGCATTATCTATCACGTTACGCGATAGACCCTTTGTGAAGGGGTCTGCCAAGTTTTTAGATGTATGGATATAATCCAATGCAATAACTCCAGAGTTTCTCATTTTTCTGACAGATTTTAGTCTCCTCTTCACATGCCTTGATGACTTCATATTCTCCTTAGAACTGTTTACTTTGATGATCACAGTTTGATTATCACAGTTCATCGGGATAGCGGGTATAGGTTTTTCAACCACAGGTAAGTCCATCAAGAGCTGTCTCAGCCACTCTGCTTCAACAGTGGCTGTGTCCAATGCTGTGAGTTCTGCTTCCATAGTTGACCTCGTTAAGATGGTCTGCTTGCAAGACTTCCAAGAAACAGCGCCACCACCAAGTGTAAATACATATCCACTCGTGGCCTTTATCTCATCAGCGTCAGATATCCAATTTGAATCACTATAACCCTCAAGTACCCTTGGGTACCCAGAATAGTGAATCCCATAGCTCGCAGTGCCTTTCAAATAGCGCATGATTCTCTCAAGAGCGTGCCAATGATCATCGCCCGGATTTGAAACAAATCGGCTAAGTTTGCTCACAGCATACGCGATGTCAGGCCTTGTAGCTCTAGTTAAATACATAAGCGAGCCAATAATCTGAGAGTATCTAAGTTGATCCTTTGCAATTCTTCTGTTTTTACGAAGTAGCACACTGGGATCATATGGAGTTGGTGAAGGCTTGCAATCGCTATACCCAAAACGACTCAAGATTTTCTCCACATAGTGAGATTGAAGCAGTGTTATCCCACCATTATCATCTCTCAGTAACTTGATGTTAAGAATAACATCAGCAACTCCTAGATCTTTCATCTCAAAACATTGAGATAGGAAACTCTTGACCTCTTCGATCACTTTGAGGTTAGTTCCAAAGATTAGTATGTCATCAACATACAAACAAAGAATGACTCCTTCGCCCCCACCATGGCGATAGTACACACATTTGTCAGCTTCATTTACAGCAAAACCTGCTGCAGTCAAAGTTCTTTCGAATTTCTCATGCCACTGCTTAGGCGCTTGTTTAAGGCCATATAAAGATTTCAGCAATTTGCACACCTTTCCTTCCTGACCATTTACCACGAATCCATCTGGCTGGTCCATGTAAATTTCTTCTTCCAACTCACCATTTAGGAATGCGGTCTTAACATCCATTTGATGAACGAGAAGACCATGTGAAGCAGCCAGCAAAAGTAGAACTCGAATGGTGGTCAGGCGTGCCACAGGTGAGTAAGTATCAAAGAAATCTTCACCTTCCTTTTGAGTATAACCCTTGGCCACAAGCCGTGCCTTGTACTTCTCAATAGTACCATCAGGCCTAAGATTCTTCTTGAACACCCACTTGCATCCTACAGGTTTGCACCCGTAAGGACGATCAGTGATTTCCCAAGTTCCATTAGCCAAAATGGAATCCATCTCACTGCGGACGGCTTCCTTCCAATAGTCAGCATCTGGAGATGCATAGGCCTCTGAAATGGAACTGGGAGTATCATCCACGAGGTATACAATGAAATCATTACCAAAGGACTTTGCAGTCCTCTGTCTCTTGCTTCTTTTGGGAGTTTCACTGTTGTCCTCCATAGGATTTTCAACGTGTTCCATCGAAATGGTAGGTTCAGGAAGTGGAACTAATTCTTGACTTGATGAATTAGGAATCTCCTGATGTGAAGAGGTAGACATATCCTTCATAGGAAAAATGTCCTCAAAGAAAGTCGCATCATTTGACTCCATAATTGTACCAACTCGCATGTCAGACACATCGGATTTTATGACCAAGAATCTATAGCCAATGCTATGAAAAGCATATCCCAGAAAAACACAATCCACAGTGTTTGGTCCAACCTTGCGCTTCTTAGGGAATGGAATATTGACTAATGCCAAACAACCCCAAGGTCGTAGGTAAGAGAGTTTTAATCTTTTCTTCTCCCATTCCTCAAATGGAGTTATCTCTTTGTCTTTTGTAGGGACTCGGTTTAGGACATGACATGCAGTCATAATAGCCTCCCCCCACCATGCCTTGGAAAGACCCGATGTATCTAACATGGCGTTAACCAAATCAGTTAGAGTACGGTTCTTTCTTTCAGCCACCCCATTTGACTGAGGTGAATAGGGAGGCGTCCTCTCATGAATTATACCATGTTCCGCACAAAAGGAATCAAACTCGTTGGAAAAATACTCTCCACCCCGATCAGACCTTAGCCTCTTAATCTTTCGATCAAGTTGGTTTTCTGCTTCAGCTTTATAGATTTTGAAGAAACTCAAAGCTTCATCTTTTGATTTCAGAAGATACACATGACAATATCTGGTGGAGTCATCAATTAACGTCATGAAATATTTCTTTCCACCTTTTGTTAACACACCATTCATTTCACAGAGATCAGAATGTATGAGCTCTAGTGGTGCCAGATTCCTCGCCTCTGCAGTTTTATGGGACTTGCGAGGTTGCTTAGCTTGCACACAAACTCGGCACTTATAACCCTTAATAGGTGTGAAGTGGGGAATTAAGCTCAATTTGGATAGTCGTGTCATGCAGCTAAAACTGATGTGACAAAGACGTGAATGCCATAAATTTGATTCATTGTTGCAAACATGGTTTACAACGTTATTACAGACATCAGTCAAAGATAAACGAAACAAACCACCACATTCATATCCTTTACCAACAAAAGTTCCAAACTTGGACACTACAAATTTATTCGACTCAAAGACAAGCTTGTAGCCATCTCTACACAGAAGAGAACCGCTAACAAGATTCTTATTTATAGAGGGCACATAGTTCACGTTCTTCAGTCGCACAGTCTTCCCCGAAGAGAACTTCAGATCGACCGTACCAACACCGCGAACAGAAGCATGTGAGCCGTTGCCCATCAGCACGGAAGAAGTTCCTGCTGCCTGATAAGAAGAGAACATGGAAATATCAGAACATACATGTATATTGGCGCCGTATCAATCCACCAATCAGGAGAATGACATACTGAAAGAACAATAGGAAATATACCGTACCCTGCGTCCTTCATCTCAGTATCACCAATGACAACATTGACGGTCTTGCCGCCTTTCCCATGTTGACGCTTGTCAAAGCGATTTGGGCAGTTGGGAGCCCAGTGTTCAGGATCACCGCAAACATGGCACACTCCTTTCATCTTCTCATACTTCTTCTCATACTTCTTCTTGAAGTTGGTAGAATGTGGTGTCTTGTTCTTCACATCAAACTTTCCTTTACCCTCAAACTTGTTCTTGTTTCTGAACTTGTGGGTTTGGAAGTTTCTCTTCTGTACCAAGTTGGCACTAGAACTTCCATCAGCACCTCGAGCACGTGTGTCCTTTGCTCTTGCCTTTTCTTCGACATCAAGAGTCCCAATGAGATTCGAGACAGAAAACTCCTGTCTCTTGTGCTTCAGAGACGTAGCAAAGCTCCTCCATGAAGCAGGAAGTTTGGCAATGATGCCTCCAGCAATAAACTTGTCCGGTAACACACAAGTGAAGTGCTCAAGTTCTTTGGCGAGCGACTGAATCTCATGAGCTTGCTCAACCACGGAGCGCTCATCAGTCATCCTGTAGTCATAGAATTGCTCCATGACATACAGTTCAGTGCCAGCATCTGAGGTACCAAATTTTGCCTCAAGTGCATCCCACATATCCTTGCCATTGTCAAATGACGCATAAGCATCAACAATGTTATCTCCAAGAACACTGATCAGAGCAAGCTTAAAGAGGGTATTCATTTTCTCATAGTTTGCCTCCTGTTGAGGGTCAAGATCACCCGTAGGCTTGCCAAGAGTGGCGTCATAGCAGTTCATGGATTGAAACCAAAGAACTGCTCTCACGCGCCATCTCTTATAATTGGCGCCCTCAAACACAGGTGGCCTCATAGACGCAGCAAAACCAGTTGGGGTAAATTGCCTATAATAAGGTTTTTGGATTGTTGGAAATATGAGCAATTTACCACATAATTTAATTAATAGAAACAGTAGGTAAAGCAGAACTACAATTGCAATAGTCAAAGTAGTCATTTGAATTTTCGAAGAGTAGACAAAGGGCATGCATAGTTTAATCATCTGAATTTCCAGAGAGTAGGCAACAGGCATGCCAAGTATAGAATTTGGGGAAAACAAATCTACTCCAATTGCTAGAACTAGGAATTCTAGTAGAATCTGAAACATGAGATTGAACAGAAAAGACATGAGCACATACTGGACAGGAGCTGGTGCAGCAGCGGGACCATTGTTGACGTTGTCGCTCATATCGTCGAAGATACCGTCGACTTCCGGGAAGAAGTCGTCGTTGGGGAAGATGTCGTTGTCGTCCGTGATGAAGAAGTCAGTAGTCGCGCAGAGCGCTCCCCAAAAACCTTATCGCCCTTCTCCCGTACAGGACTCGAAGTAGCGCAGTTTCGGAGGCCTACTGTCCCGACCGACGGTGCACGCCGCAGGCCAGGATGGGGAAGACTTGAGCGGTGGCGCAAGGCTCTGGAAACGAGAAGGCAGTGTATTGCTGTGTATTTCTCTGGAGAGGAGCGACCTCTGGTTTTATAGGCACAGAGCAGAAGCCGAACAGGCCACGCGAGAAGATGAAACGAGGAGTCGGGAAGGCAAACAGGCAGCAGCCGAAGCTGAGCAGCCTCCGTAATCAAAACCCACTTAGCAAAGCGTTTCGTTTCAGATTCCTGTGCATGTTCATATTCTAATTCGTGCGTGTGGCAAAATAAAGAGAGAGAGAGGCTCTCGGCTCGAGGCATTCCCGCAACCCGCGGCGCGCGCGCGCGTCGTGACGAGGCGGGCGGCGGAGGAGGAGCGCGCGTGTAGTCATCTCTTTCTCATGCTCATACAACAAGTGGAAAGCTCTCCCTTATAAACAGGTAAAACTTCCACTCAACTAGCAATGTGGGACTAAACATTTGTCCCACCTCTTGCCATACACGAATGGGCCAAGTGGGCCTCTGGGATTTATTAGGAATTTCTGGAATATTAAATGGGCTGGTCCATTTGGGCCAAAATTCCAACAATCCCCCACCAGATCCCAGAGGCACACGAAATTTTCCTTTGGTTCCAAAACATTGTTTTATATACCGATGCTTAGTGGAGACTGTGAAGTTGAACTTCCACCTAGAACTCTATGCTACACTAGTAAGCAACTTGGACAGTGGACTGCGCCTTGAACTGCAAGTTTTCTGCGAATCTAGTTTCACATAAAGCCTTGATCGATACTAGGCTGCCGCAGGACTTCCCCGCGGGTGGAGCTTATGCGTCATACTCCTTGACCTTTCATGAGTTTATTAGAGAGCACCCAACTCTCATGGACTGCGACGTTTGACAGTCACACTCACATAGGTGTGTTCTTCAAAGGATGTTCTGCAGGACAACATCTCTGCTTAAATAAGCCACTTAGAACACATTAAGATAAACATCAACCTGCCTTGCAGAGTAGGAGAGTATTGCATCTTCATGGAGTGGTATAAAAAGTAGGGACACTCTCCTCTCAGTTGATCAACAGCTTGTCTCCCAATTCTAATTCACGGGATCTCCGATCACATAGAGTGGGTTGCCACAGTGAACAACTTATATTGTGGGTCTCATACCCATCTCCTTCGATGCATTATCTATCACGTTACGCGATAGACCCTTTGTGAAGGGGTCTGCCAAGTTTTTAGATGTATGGATATAATCCAATGCAATAACTCCGGAGTTTCTCATTTTTCTGACAGATTTTAGTCTCCTCTTCACATGCCTTGATGACTTCATATTGTCCTTAGAACTGTTTACTTTGATGATCACAGTTCATCGGCAAACAGGCAGCAGCCGAAGCTGAGCAGCCTCCGTAATCAAAACCCACTTAGCAAATCGTTTCGTTTCAGATTCCTGTGCCTGTTCATATTCTAATTCGTGCGTGTGGCAAAATAAAGAGAGAGAGAGGCTCTCGGCTCGAGGCATTCCCGCAACCCGCGGCGCGCGCGCGCCGTGGCGAGGCGAGGCGAGGAGGAGCGCGCGTGTAGTCATCTCTTTCTCATGCTCATACAACAAGTGGAAAGCTCTCCCTTATAAACAGGTAAAACTTCCACTCAACTAGCAATGTGGGACTAAACATTTGTCCCACCTCTTGCCATACACGAATGGGCCAAGTGGGCCTCTAGGATTTATTAGGAATTTCTGGAATATTAAATGGGCTGGTCCATTTGGGCCAAAATTCCAACATTAAGTTAGAACAACTTCGAGATCAGATTGAAATGGGTATATTGAAACATGAAATGCACAATGAGACAAGCAGCTCCCTGAGGCACACTGTGCTGCATGTGTGCTTCTATTATAGTCAGTGGGCTGTGCTTCGGTGTCCCCCCTCCCCAAAGAATCGTATGTATATATGGATGCATATATACGCACGGATTCATATGTATTCAATTGGGCATAAAGTTGCTGAAATTCGCATGGGCTAGCAGGCCCATTAGGCAATTTCCATTTAATCCCTAAGGCCCATGCTGCCATAGCAAATGGTGGGAGTTTAGTCCCACATTGCTAGTTGGGAGAGTTTTGCACCAGTTTATAAGGTGAGCTCTCTCCCCACTAGTGTGAGTTGGTATGAAGAGAGAGGAGTAGTGGAGGTGTTCCACACGCGCGCTCCTCCTCCTCCGCCGCCCGCCTCGCCACGCCTCGCCTCGTCACGACGCGCCGCGGGTTGCGGGAATGAGCCGAGCCGATGCCTTTATTTTGGCAGTTGGAAACGGAGTCAACAGACACGCCAATAATATGAGACGTCATATTGATTGCTGTCTATTGCGTCACATTTATTTTGGTAACAGCCGCGCGCAGTAAAACGCCGCATTGATCACGTGTTAACCGCGCGCAGTAAAACGGCGCATTGATTCAGTGGTAACGGCTGTAGTAAATGCCAAATTGATTTGTGAGCTGACCGTTCTCCTACCGTGCCTATATATTGAGGTCGCAGGGGGCGGACACATACACACAACTCATACCCGTTCCACCTCCTGTTGCTGCCGCCGGTGATCCCATCCCGTCTACCGCGTACACGGCCGACGGGAGAGCAGGCCTCCGAAACCCCGCCTCTCCAGATCCTGTACGGGAGAGGGGCGATTAGGTTTTTGGGGAGCGTCTCCTACGCGACTGCTCGCTGCTGCTGTACGTCTACTTCGTCTACTACCGCGTCGCCCTCATCGTCAACATGGCCACCGATGCCGATCGAGCTGCTGCTGCCGCCGCTGCTGCCACCGAGGCCGCTGCTGCTGAGGCCGCCAACGCTGCTGCCGCCGCCGCCGCGGCCGCCGCCTCTGCTACGGCTACTGCCAATTGGCCAACTGCAGGGTATAACACGTTTATCCCTGCCCTTGTTATTTCCATGTGTGCGATACTAGTAGTTTGCGTAGATGTGTCTACTGTCAACCTAGTATGCATGAATATGGTTAATTATCAGTATGCTTACGTCATGATCGTGGTTTATACTTGGATTAATTTAATCTGTAAATTGCCTAAATTCCTAACAATCCAAAAACCTAATATGTGTAGGCAATTTTCGATTCATGGTTTTGCTACTGCACTGAAACCGGACCCGTTTACGGGGACGTACTTTAAGCGTTGGCAGACCAAAACATTCTTATGGCTCACGGCTATGAACGTGTTCTGGGTCGTTGGTGTCACTCCCACGGAAACGATTACTCCTGATCAGGAGAAGGCGTTTAGGGATGCCACCGTCGTCTTTGTTGGATGCGTTCTAAGCGTGATCGGAGAGAAGTTTGTTGACGCATATTTACATGTGCGGGTTGCCAAGGACTTGTGGGAGGCGCTCGAATCCAAATTCGGCGCAACCGATGCTGGCAGCGAGATGTACAGTATAGAGCAGTTCCATGACTACAGAATGGTCGAAAACCGTTCTGTTTTGGAGCAGTCTCATGAGATACAGTGCATCGCTAAGGAGCTTGAAATTCTCAAGTGCGTGTTACCGGGCAAGTATGTCGCGGGATGCATAATCGCCAAGCTGCCTAATTCCTGGAGGAGCTTTGCCACTACTCTGAAACATCAGAGGCGTGAATTCTCAGTAGAGGATGTCATCGGCCATCTGAGTGTTGAGCAGAATTCGAGGGCAAAGGACTCGCATGGAAAAGGGAATGAAGGGACTTCTGCGGCCAATATGGTACAGAAGAACTACAACTCCCACAAGAACAAGGCGAGGACTGGTGTCCAGCAGAATACCGACTTCAAGAAGAAGGCTAAGAAGACCTTCAAGAAGGATAAGAAGAAAGATGGCTGCTTCACTTGTGGTTCACTGGAACACTGGGCTGGGAAGTGCCCAAAGAAGTATGTGAAGCCAGGACAGGATTCCAAGGCTGTCAACATGATCGTGAGCAACAATGAGAATGGGGCATCTGGGTATGGTAATTTGTTTACTGTATTTTCAGTTTGTCAGTCTACTGATTGGTGGATTGACACAGGTGCAAACATTCATGTGTGTGCTGACATCTCATTGTTTTCTTCTTATCAGGTCACAAGGAACGGGTCCGTATTGATGGGGAACGGCGCAAGTGCTTCTGTACTTGGTGTTGGCACGGTCGATCTGAAGTTTACTTCGGGAAGGATCGTGCAGCTCAAGAACGTGCAGCATGTCCCCGCCATCAATAAGAATCTCGTTAGTGGCTCCCTTCTATGTAGAGAAGGATTTAAGTTGGTTTTCGAGTCCAATAAAGTAGTTGTAACGAAATATGGACTGTTTGTTGGAAAAGGGTATGAGTGCGGAGGTCTGTTCCGCTTTTCCCTCGCTGATTTTTGTAATAAAGTCGTGAACAATATTCATTCGAGTGTTAATGAAACAGAAGTTTGGCATTCACGTCTTTGTCACGTTGGTTTCAGTTGCATGACGTGGTTAGCAAAACTAAATTTAATTCCAAGTTTCACTTTAGCCAAAGGTTCTAAGTGCCATTCGTGTGTACAAGCAAAGCAACCTCGCAAGCCCCACAAGGCTGCGGAGGAGAGACACTTGGCGCCATTAGAACCCATACATTCTGATCTCTGTGAGATGAATGGTGTGTTGACTAAAGGTGGAAAGAGATACTTCATGACGTTAATAGATGATTCCACTAGGTTTTGCTATGTATATCTGTTAAACACTAAAGACGAGGCTCTACACTACTTTAAAATCTATAAGGCAGAAGTTGAGAATCAACTTGAAAAGATAATTAAACGAATCCGGTCAGATCGTGGTGGAGAGTATTTCTCTAATGAGTTTGACTCTTTCTGTGCGGAACATGGCATTATTCACGAGAGGACGCCTCCCTATTCACCTCAGTCAAATGGGGTTTGCCGAAAGGAAAAACCGTACTCTAACAGATTTGGTTAACGCCATGTTAGATACATCGGGTTTATCCAAGCATGGTGGGGGGGAGGCTATATTGACATCATGTCATGTCCTGAATAAAGTTCCGACGAAAGACAATGAGGTCACTCCCTATGAGCAATGGGAGAAGAGAAAAACAACACTCTCGTACTTACGTACTTGGGGCTGTTTGGCAAAAGTCAATGTGCCGATCCCCAAAAAGCGTAAACTTGGACCAAAGACCGTGGATTGCATTAATTTGGGATACGCTAAGAATAGCGTTGGCTATAGATTTTTAGTAGTGAAATCTGAGGTACCTGACGTGAAGGTCGGTACGATTTTGGAGTCTAAAGATGCTACATTCTTTGAGGATATTTTTCCTATGAGAGATATGCAAAGCACTTCTAGACAGGAATCAGAGGAGACTCCTGAACCTGCCATTCCTATGGAATATTATGAACAAACACATGATGAGAATCCTGAGAAGGATGACGAGGAAACCCTTGGTAGGGGCAAGAGACAGAGGACTGCAAAGTCCTTTGGTGATGATTTCCTTGTGTACCTTGTGGATGATACTCCCACTTCTATTTCAGAAGCTTATGCATCTCCAGATGCTGACTACTGGAGAGAAGCGGTCCGTAGCGAGATGGATTCCATCATGGCTAATGGAACGTGGGAGATCACTGAACGTCCTTATGGTTGTAAACCATTAGGATGTAAGTGGGTGTTCAAAAAGAAGCTTAGGCCTGATGGTACGATTGAAAAGTACAAGGCTAGACTTGTGGCCAAGGGTTATTCCCAGAAAGAAGATGAAGATTTCTTTGACACTTATTCACCTGTGGCCAGACTGACCACCATTCGAGTATTACTCTCGTTGGCGGCCTCGCATGGTCTTCTCGTCCATCAGATGGATGTTAAGACGGCTTTCCTAAATGGAGAGTTAGACGAGGAAATCTATATGCAACAGCCAGATGGCTTTGTGTTAGATGGTCAAGAAGGAAAGGTGTGTAAATTACTGAAATCTTTATATGGGCTGAAACAAGCACCTAAGCAATGGCATGAGAAGTTCAATACAACTTTAACATCTGTTGGCTTTGTTGTTAATGAAGCTGACAAATGTGTATACTATCGCCATGGTGGGGGCGAAGGAGTTATTTTGTGTTTGTATGTTGATGACATACTGATATTTGGGACCAACCTCAAAGTAATCAATGAGGTTAAGTCATTTCTATCCCAGAACTTTGAGATGAAAGATCTTGGTGTGGCTGATGTTATCTTGAACATCAAGCTATTGAGAAACAATGAGGGTGGGATTACACTTCTGCAATCCCATTATGTTGAGAAGGTTTTGAGTCGTTTTGGATATTCGGACTGCAAAACTTCTCCAACGCCATATGATCCTAGTGTGCGGATTCGAAAGTTCGAAGGCACAGCTAAGGATCAGCTGAGGTATTCTCAAGTAATTGGTTCACTCATGTATCTAGCGAGCGCTACGAGGCCTGACATCATGTTTGCTGTGTGCAAACTAAGCCGGTTTGTTTCCAATCCGGGTGATGTGCATTGGCATGCTGTAGAAAGAATTATGCGCTATCTGAAAGGTACCGTGAACCATGGACTTCACTACAGTGGATATCCTTCGGTACTTGAAGGGTATTGTGATGCGAATTGGATCTCTGATGCTGATGAGATGAAAGCCACAACGGGGTATGTGTTTACCCTTGGAGGTGGTGCTGTTTCCTGGAAGTCTTGCAAGCAAACAATCTTAACGAGATCGACAATGGAAGCAGAATTGACAGCATTAGACACGTCTAGTGTCGAAGCAGGATGGCTTCGAGATCTTTTGATGGACTTGCCTGTGGTTGAAAAGCC
This sequence comes from Alopecurus myosuroides, assembly GCA_028641055.1. Classification (NCBI taxonomy): domain Eukaryota; kingdom Viridiplantae; phylum Streptophyta; class Magnoliopsida; order Poales; family Poaceae; genus Alopecurus; species Alopecurus myosuroides. The sequence continues at coordinate 373,454,675 of CM054058.1, read as the reverse complement.
AGTACCGGCTATCCTTATGAACTGTGACAATCAAACAGTGATTGTCAAGGTGAAGAGTTCAAAGGACAATGCACAGTCCACAAAGCACATAAAAATGAGATTAAAAGCTGTCAGACATTTAAGAAACTCCGGAGTGATAGCGGTGGATTATATCCAGTCGGCTAAAAATCTGGCAGATCCCTTTACTAAAGGGCTATCACGTGTTGTGATAGAAAGTGCATCGAGGGAGATGGGTATGAGACCCACATGAGTTGCCATGGCAGTAACCCAACCTATGTGATCGGAGATCCCGTGAAGTGGGACCTGGGAAAACAAGCTAGTGGTTAACTGAGGAGAGTAATTTTTACTAACCCACTCCACTGGAGATGCAGTACTCTCAAAAACTGTATGGCAGGTTGACTTTTGTCTTAATGTGTTCCAAGACTTGTATAAGCAAGATGCTATCCTACAGAGCGATCTTTGGAGGAACACACCTATATGATCCTGACTGCTGGTCACAGTCTATGAGATTGGGTGATCTCTAATAAGTTCATGAATAGGCCAGGAGTATGACTAATATGCTCCACCCGAGGGGTCAGCCTTCGGCAGCCTAGTACTGGCAAGACATTTAGTGAAACTATTTTACGCCAAACTGACAATTCAAGGCATAGTCCATTGTTCAGTTGTGATGTAGTGTAGCTACTTGTTCTAGGTGGATGTTCAACCTTAACGGGTCTCCACTGAAAATGCCGGTATATAAAAACAGTGAATGGAACAGAGGACAACACATGGGTCTTCGGGATCTGGTGGGGGATTGCTGAAATTCGCATGGGCTAGCAGGCCCATTAGGCAATTTCCATTTAATCCCTAAGGCCCATGCTGCCATAGCAAATGGTGGGAGTTTAGTCCCACATTGCTAGTTGGGAGAGTTTTGCACCAGTTTATAAGGTGAGCTCTCTCCCCACTAGTGTGAGTTGGTATGAAGAGAGAGGAGTAGTGGAGGTGTTCCACACGCGCGCTCCTCCTCCTCCGCCGCCCGCCTCCCCACGCCTCGCCTCGTCACGACGCGCCGCGGGTTGCGGGAATGAGCCGAGCCGATGCCTTTATTTTGGCAGTTGGAAACGGAGTCAACAGACACGCCAATAATATGAGACGTCATATTGATTGCTGTCTATTGCGTCACATTTATTTTGGTAACAGCCGCGCGCAGTAAAACGCCGCATTGATCACGTGTTAACCGCGCGCAGTAAAACGGCGCATTGATTCAGTGGTAACGGCTGTAGTAAATGCCAAATTGATTTGTGAGCTGACCGTTCTCCTACCGTGCCTATATATTGAGGTCGCAGGGGGCGGACACATACACACAACTCATACCCGTTCCACCTCCTGTTGCTGCCGCCGGTGATCCCATCCCGTCTACCGCGTACACGGCCGACGGGAGAGCAGGCCTCCGAAACCCCGCCTCTCCAGATCCTGTACGGGAGAGCGTCGATTAGGTTTTTGGGGAGCGTCTCCTACGCGACTGCTCGCTGCTGCTGTACGTCTACTTCGTCTACTACCGCGTCGCCCTCATCGTCAACATGGCCACCGATGCCGATCGAGCTGCTGCTGCCGCCGCTGCTGCCACCGAGGCCGCTGCTGCTGAGGCCGCCAACGCTGCTGCCGCCGCCGCCGCGGCCGCCGCCTCTGCTACGGCTACTGCCAATTGGCCAACTGCAGGGTATAACACGTTTATCCCTGCCCTTGTTATTTCCATGTGTGCGATACTAGTAGTTTGCGTAGATGTATCTACTGTCAACCTAGTATGCATGAATATGGTTAATTATCAGTATGCTTACGTCATGATCGTGGTTTATACTTGGATTAATTTAATCTGTAAATTGCCTAAATTCCTAACAAAAGTTTCTACGTGCCTTAATTACGAAGGGATATGGAACGATCTCAGCTGAAGCGATAGTCAGGATCCCGCATGTCCCTTTCTTCTGCATGTTTTAGTTTTCCGAAATGGGTGACTCTTTCTTCTGCATGCATGTTTTTATCGTAGTCACGCATGAATTTAATTTTCTAATGCAGAAGTCTTAGGTATATCATTCCTATAAATCTCCTAATGCGGAACACTTGTCCTTGCTCTGTCCCTATTTTGGGCCGAATTCTCATGGAGTTACACTCAGGTTGCCGAAGTTAGATACTCTGCAAGCTCTCTGCCCGCCTGGTGGTCGAAGGTTCACAAGTTCAGCAAGCTATAAGAAACCAAAACCTGGGCTACTATTGCCGTTTATGTGATTTGGCACATTTGGAAGGAGCGAAATAGGCCCTCTTTTGAGGGCAAAGCCGCAACGCCATCTGTTGTTGCTGGTTTAGCGAGTGAGGACTTAAATTCTTTCTTACTACTCCTAGTTGCGAGCAGGAACTAGACCTCTGCTAGTTTTCTGTGTTCTGTTTGCTAGTTCTTCCCTCTTCTGAAATGAAATCGGCAGAACTCCTGCCTTTAATAACCTGTAAAAAAAAGACTTGGTATGTCATCCCTATAGTTCCGGTCATTAGGATATGTGAAACCATCGTCATCGTCAAAGCTGTTTTTAGCAAAGCAAGTGACAAATTTTCACTTACGGGGTCTAGAAATATCTAGTATTGAAGTAGACAACAATGCATAGATCATTTATTTATTTATTTTACTGCCATCTGAAATGCTGGAGGTGATCGTTCCAAATGACATGTTTCATACTTTCATTATTCCCACCGCGCTTCAGTTTGGTCTCATCACAGGACAACCTGAAGCCGACGGTGCAGCAGCAGAGGCAGGCGCACTCAAGAAGCTCGCCAGGAAGTTGCCACGCTCGTAGAAGAGCTCTACCTCCTCCACCCTCATCTCCTCGTCAACCTATCCATCACATTGATGCAGAGAAGCGTATCAGTGTCTTCCCTGTGACTGTAAATCTGAATTTCGAACAGCAAGTGGTAAATGATACTATGTGTCAAACTTACATGGAAGGTGCAGACTCCAAAGAACTCAACACGCTGGCCGTGAGGAGGGTGCTCCTTGAACGCCCCCTCCATGTACCCCCAGTGACGGAACTTGAAGGCGATCCTTGGCGGCCCGCTGTACACTTCCATCACCTCGATGGCGAAGCCGCGGGGAAACGCGGTCAGGAAGGTCGACATGCCAGACTCAGCCGTCTCCCTGGCTGGGTCGTAGATCCGGTGTTCCGGCGGCAGGGTGGTCGCCAAGAACGCGTTGTAGCCGCCGATGGCCGTCGCGTCCTTCCACGTCAGAGGCTTCATCCCTGCAGGAGTGCATGTTTTTTTTCCTTTCAATTTTTATGCCGCGCGGAGGTGACTGACAGAGTGACAGTGTGGACGCATCATGTAGTATCAGTGTATCACCGTTGTTGCTCATGGAGTAATTCTTGTGGTTGACGCTCTTCTGGTCCTCGGGGCGCACTTTGTGGACCATCTCCATCTCCCAGGTCTTGAGCAAGCGCTGCACCTTCTCTTCCAGAGATCCCTCAGGCCATTCCTGTTGCAGTGTTGATCATGCGAGCAAAGTATGGAAAATAGTAGTAATAATTTGCGTGGACAGAAGGACTTTGTTCTGCTAACAATCTGTACACTGAAGTGAATCAAGTGATTCAGGTGTACGTACTAATTGTCGCTCGTCAAAATCAAGGATATGGAAAGAAACATTCGATTCAGGTTTAGTACCTTTGTCCGCTCTTCCTCGAAGAGCTTGTTCACCATGTCGTAGTTTGGAGGGGCTCCGAGCCTCCAAACTGTGTTCTTCTCGCCCTCGCCATGGATGAACGACCTGTACTTGTCGCATACTGTTTCAGCAGACGCCATAGCTAGTTCCCGCTCGTGACGATTTGTTTTCGATTCAAGGGAGCCTGCGGTTGATTCCCTATTTGTAGGAAAAATCAGATGTAGAAGGGCTGCATCATCGCACACGTCATTGCGTGGAAAAAAAAGGACTAGTATACCCGTCCCTACAGCAGTGAGCTGTGTCCACTCGTTCTCGGCAATCTGACAAGCAGCAGACTCGCTAGTCCACATGTTGATGAGAATGTCCTTGCAGAGCTTGTCATCTAAAACAAGTAACCGCGACCCCCCGCCGGCTATCTGCGCGTGTCCACGTGGCGAAGGTGGAATGGTTTTGGCGTACAACTTTGTCCTGCTCCGCTCGTTTTTGTCGCGCACGGCGTCGGTGGGAAGGGTACGAAAGGACGGGAAAACCTAGATCGAGGCTCGTTTCTCCTCTCCCCCTCGTCGCCCGCACCGCCGCCGGCTCGTTTCTCCTCTCCCCCTCGTCGCCCGCACCGCCGCCACCACCACCTGCTGCTCCATCGGCAAGGACGAGAAGGGAAGGAGAAGGAGAAGAAGGTGCCGCCGCGGCTCCCCGTGGTCGCGCGGCTCGCATCCGCGCCCCCGCCCACCACGGTACGAATACGAATCCCTCTCACGCGCGAGGGCGCCGCCGGCGTGCGCGACGCCTGGTTGTTCCTCTGCCGTTGCGGTTTCTATCTGTCGGTCGGGTCCGTATCCTTTGATTTCAGGCGTGGAGGGTGTGGCCATGGAGGTAGAAAAGGGCTCCATGACCGTGGTTGTCTGTTCTGACGCCAAGAAGCTGCGTGCCCACGTTGCCAACAAGACCTGGAAGAAGGTGGAGCTCGTCGGCGGCAACAACAAGGGCGGCGGTGGTGACAAGGGAGGAGGAGGCGACGGCCAGAACTGCGGCGATGGCAAGACCGGGGATAAGGAGAAGGAGGGAGGAGGAGGAGAAGGGCAGCGCGACAATGCGGGAAAGTGGAAGGGCGACACGGACAACAAGAAGCCAGCCGTGGTATGTTCATCCTTCGTCCGCGATACGCACACAACACACGCTTCTGTTGATTCCCAGTTCTTGATGCTCACGCTATCACGCTGATTAGAGTTGTTTGATTTTGGCACGCAGCCGGTGATCGCGCGACGTGCATCCACATCTGCTGGCTGCTGCAAGCTGTTCAAAATCAAACGTATAGTTTCTCCCCGATCGCCCATCCTGCATGAACACCAGGTGTTCGACCCAATTCCCCACCTGTATGATTCCGCTCGTTTTTGTCGCGCACGGCGTCGGTGGGAAGGGTACGAAAGGACGGGAAAACCTAGATCGAGGCTCGTTTCTCCTCTCCCCCTCGTCGCCCGCACCGCCGCCGGCTCGTTTCTCCTCTCCCCCTCGTCGCCCGCACCGCCGCCACCACCACCTGCTGCTCCATCGGCAAGGACGAGAAGAGAAGGAGAAGGAGAAGAAGGTGCCGCCGCGGCTCCCCGTGGTCGCGCGGCTCGCATCCGCGCCCCCGCCCACCACGGTACGAATACGAATCCCTCTCACGCGCGAGGGCGCCGCCGGCGTGCGCGACGCCTGGTTGTTCCTCTGCCGTTGCGGTTTCTATCGGTCGGTCGGGTCCGTATCCTTTGATTTCAGGCGTGGAGGGTGTGGCCATGGAGGTAGAAAAGGGCTCCATGACCGTGGTTGTCTGTTCTGACGCCAAGAAGCTGCGTGCCCACGTTGCCAACAAGACCTGGAAGAAGGTGGAGCTCGTCGGCGGCAACAACAAGGGCGGCGGTGGTGACAAGGGAGGAGGAGGCGACGGCCAGAACTGCGGCGATGGCAAGGCCGGGGATAAGGAGAAGGAGGGAGGAGGAGGAGAAGGGCAGCGCCGACGACAATGCGGGAAAGTGGAAGGGCGGCACGGACAACAAGAAGCCAGCCGTGGTATGTTCATCCTTCGTCCGCGATACGCACACAACACACGCTTCTGTTGATTCCCAGTTCTTGATGCTCACGCTATCCCGCTGATTAGAGTTGTTTGATTTTGGCACGCAGCCGGTGATCGCGCGACGTGCATCCACATCTGCTGGCTGCTGCAAGCTGTTCAAAATCAAACGTATAGTTTCTCCCCGATCGCCCATCCTGCATGAACACCAGGTGTTCGACCCAATTCCCCACCTGTATGATTTGATATGTGAGCATGCGGTGCATTCACCACATTTTGTAATGTGTCCTGATTTGCAGTGTAGGTCTATATTGTGGAATTTCTTTTGTTTATTCTTTTATTTGGTTGATTGAGGGAGCTCATTTGGGGGATTTTCTTCTTTCTCTGTGCAGCAATTGGAGGCTTTGAAAGATTTGAATTGAGCAAAAGATTGCTCATGTCATTCATCTTAGGTGAGTATTAGGCCTGTGTTGTTTACTTATTTATTCAGAGTATACTTATATTGTGTTTGCACATACATGAGGATGTCTGATTGATTTTTTTCTGAATGAACAAGCAATGGACATGATTGTGTTTATTCACAAAGCACACTCTGGTTGACTTTTTCTTTCTCAACGCATCCTGTAGGTCTAGAGGATTCATGGAATAAGAGAAGAAAGAAGAATTTAGGTTGAATTTTTGTGAAGAAGAAAGTGGCTTCAACTGGCGATAGTTAGTCAGAAGCGGCACCGGCGTCACGGTGTTGCATTGGGTGCGGACCAGTGTACCTTGTGATTTGTGTCTGTTCTTTAGTGTTTCTCTTTTATCTATGCAATAATAGAGTTGTTCGTGATTATTGCAAGCCCCAACAAGTGATTTTTCTTGCACTTATTTTCTCTTATGCTGCCATTTTCTTCTATTCTCTATTAGCAGGAATTAAAGCACATGATTGCGCTTGTTGCCGGATCTCAGAGGAGTGTGCTTCAGCTGGCATGGCTCCAGCAGCATAACGAGGAGCATAAAACATTTCTCACCCAATTGGAGATGCAATGCAACAAACATGGAGTGCATCAAGTATGTTTATCTCTCTTTTTTAGGCACCCTCCTAGATTAAAGTTGCAATATCACTAGATTATTTGGCTTGCTGCTAATATGGTCGGCTTGTTAAGTTGAATTAGTATTGGCATTCGGTTGTTTGCATGAGGTCAATTTGTTTTTCTGAACATACTAATTTTCTTTGAGCCTCACTTTGGAGTTGTCCTTCTAATTTATAATAGATATTTTTGTTTATAATTCAGGTGTTAGGTATTTTTTATGTTTCTGGTGGTCATGCTAGGTGTGACCAAACTCTATCGAAATATATCTCATTAATTGCCTCAAAATTGCTAGAACGGATGGAACCAATAGATAGAAATAGTTCCCATGTAATGTAATCAAGGTACTGAATGAGAGTTATTTCTTGGCTGTCATAGTGATATTCAGTTTCAAGTTCTTCCCCTAGAATTATATTTCTTGCCTCCTTACTATATATTTGCAGTTTTGGCATTTATTTCTTCCCTCCTTTCCTCAAATTTGTGATATTCCTACGTTTGGTTCATTGTAGGGTGGCTGCAGATTTTAGGGCCGAGGGCCACAACCTGCTATGACCCTACAGGTTCAGTACGCACTGCAAAGATAATTTGTTTCCGATAAACTAGAATGCATATACTACATAAATATTGTAGATTGTAAGTTTGGTGTGGTTTGCAAGTTCCACCGCGATCACAGCCCTCCCCAGGCTATGTGTTCAGACCCACTATGCCCATTAGTATATGTAACACCTTCTCTACTGTATATATTTTTTTATCTATTTCATTGTTCACGATAGTTTATTCAATGTTTTATAGGTTTTTTCTGTCCATATATTCACCATTGTACCACCTTCATCATCCCTTTGCGGGAGAGGATCACAGTAGACCAATAGTTGATTTATGTATCTGTCTGTGATTATATTTTGAGATGGACTGTAGAACCATATATGTTTTATATATTGTCATGTTTCTTGGTTACATGGTCGATTTTGTATGTAAATGATAATAGTTCCTCATATTGATGACAAATTCCCCAAATAACAAAACCTCTTCCATGTTAATTGGCTAAAGCTAAATCCTGCAGATTAAAAGACTATTGTTAGAACAATACTTGTCTTGGTTACACATTGTTTTAACATCAAACTGGATATTGAAGTCACTCGATAAATACACTATGGCAGGTAGAAAAAGGCTACTTACAGAATATGAATTAGAATATTGCTGTAAGATGCTAATCTGACAAGGAAACTACAAAGCAACAATTTTCATAGGAATTATTTGGTAAACACATAGGAAGGTTCAGAAGGTTGTCTCATTTGCTAGGATAACATTTTCAGAAAACATCAATAGTCATCCACCTGATACAGCGGGAAAAACATGAGATTAGGCGTTGGTGGTGTTTACAGAATCCAACCACCGCGGAAAGGAAAATGAGGTAATTCCAACAATCCTTGAAGTTATTTCTTGTGTTCCTTTTTTCAGGTATAACTGTGGTACATGTTAAAGAGCACCAAAAAGGTTGGGAAGTAACCAGGAGACCTAGAACAAGGAAAATTGTTCTCTATGGTGTACACACCTTTCATGCTTACAACTTGTACTACTCCTCCTAACGCAATAAATATAGCAGCTCTCCAGCGGTTATTAAAAAATACAAGTGTTGTAGCCATTGTTCATATGTTGTTTCCTGTAAATACTTGTCCTGCATGTCTTATATTCTGTCATGCAGTGTGAACTAAAAAGAGGTCACAAGAAAGGTCTTCTGTGGGTTTTCGTTTTCTAGAATAAAAGGGGTTTTATGCAGTGTGAACTCATTCCCATCCGATGGTACGGAATATGCACGGTCAGGAAATCATCAACCCATGCATAGCCACTTTGCAGTCGTGCACGTCCTTTCTAAAAAAAAGAGACTTGGCAGTCGAACAAGGCCGCCAGGCCATGATCCATTTGTGCAGGTAGCCGCTTTTGCCCATGGACCTGTCAGCCTTTTCTCCCCTCGAGCACCCAAGTTGTGCCTCCTGTGACAACTTATGTTGGTCCGGTCATCCATCTTGTGTTAACGTAAATTTTCCGAGCCAGTGACCAGTGTATTATTTATCTGGAATGAGTGAGACCTGCTATTTTCTCTCGAATAGATATGCCTGAGGGCTGGTAATTAAGAAAAGGCCCATGTGTTGCAGTTAGCCTGAGATCTGCTATTTTCTTTTGAATAGAAATGTGTGAAGGCTTCTAACTAAGAGAAGACATGTTATGCTTTCAGATCTCTGAAGGAGTTGTGCTTTGTGGTGTTGATTAACTATTTGAGGTCTTAATGGGTGCAGGGTGGCAGACCAGGTTCTTCGACTTGTCCAAATGTTGAGGTTATTTGATTCAGGAATTTCCAAGTTATATAGTTCTTCTTTGTCAGTATAATAATTACATGCTTTGTAGAACTTTCTGTTTTGGGCAAAAACATGGGGCGTTTATTCCAATACAAGCATGATTTGATCACTATGATTCATTTAATTTGCAAGCGAACCGTGATGACATGGTTTTCTCTGTTAAGGTATTGGTTTCCTTGGGGGTGTCAACTGGGCCTCATAGTGCTTTAAACTAATTAATTTCTTGTCCTCATATTAGTGTGAGTCTAAAAAAATGCTTAGGTTGATCAAATAGTTTTATATTTGACCGTCAAATTCTTTTTATGCAGGTTCATTTGCATTTGATGCTAGCTAAGGTTACACTAAAGAGTATGCACCACTTGCATCGTCATCAATTTCCTGGTTACTTTACTTAGTTAGCTGGCTTTCCGGCCCTGCTTCCTCTTCTTGCTGGCTCTTCCCGAAATTTCCCTGCTAATGAGATTCATCATAGCAGAAGCTTATACAGGAATACTTTATTTGGAGCATCAATCGAGTTTGCAATAGAAAGACATAGCTGAAAAGCATATTTTGTACTATCATTTCTGTACTTTTCTAGAATTCGCATGGCAAGATAAGTTTACAGTTATGTACAGCTACCATCCTGGAATTTTTCTCGTGTAAAGTGCTAGGTGTGGGAATTTCTTTCGCTTAAAGTGCTAAGTATGTTTGTCCTATATTTAGTTGGGGTTCAACGCAAGCTTTTTCACTGTGTAATGTTTACTTACTCAAAACTGAGTGTGTGATGCTTATTATATTCTTAGGCCCCTTTTGTTTGGGCTTCTACTGGCTTTCCACCAAAATAAGCAGGTAAATCGAAACAAAAGGCATGGCTTCGCGTTGGGCTTTTCCCAACGCACCTCGTCTTCCCACACACCGAAAAAAGCACCCGGTGGAGGTGCTTCCCGAGCGTTGGGTCTTCCCATCGAAGAGGTACGTTGGTTTGCCCTCTTGTTCCAACATAATTACTGGAAAACTGCCACCCCGCATAGGCCAAGGCAGCTGCCGGTCAAAACCACGTCTACCCACGAAGAAAAGTGGCCTTATTCCCACATCGCGGGGACAGACGAGCCTGCAGCGATATTTATTTTTAACTGACCTGTAGCAACTTGGATACATGTAGTTTGGTATTTTTTTTAATGTATTCTATTCCTATCTCCTGGATGCAGTACGTGTTTCTCCACAATCGCTCATAAGTGAACAACATGCATCCGATGCATGTATGCATGTGTGTTACATATTCATGTCCTTGTCATTGATACACAGATGCATACATGATTGCATGTACGTGTGTGTATATATACACGTATAAATAAATAATATGAAAATATATTGATAAATCTTTGCATAAATCATCGGAAATGGATGCATCTGTGTGATATTTCTGGTGTGTATCTATATGTTATTCTTCCACGTATATCCGCACTTCCCGTGAATTCGAGGGTATTTCAGACAATTCGTCAGTTCACAGCCAGCCAGCCAGCTAATTTGCCAAAGAGTAAAACTCAGAACAGCAGCTTTCGCTACGCAGCAGCTTCTCCTGCACAGCAGCACAGCCAGCCGCAGCCAGCCACAGCCAGCCCAAACAAAAAGACCCCCAGTCTCTCGGTGGCTCGCAGGTCCCGCTCAGCTCAGCTAATCCAATAGGAGGCCAACACATGGCAGCTCGGCAGCGCTGAGGCCAAACGAACGAGGAGGCCGCTGGGTAGTCCACCCTTTATAGGAGTAATAACTAGAGGTTAGAGGTTGGGGCGCCCCTTGGGGCGCCTCCTGATCGGTTCTCTGCAGCCCAATCAACGCCCATCCGGAATCAATATGGTTGCTCACATAACGGAAATCTGGAGTCTTCCAAATAGTACTATGCATCGGCGAGTGAAAGGCGCGCCCCAATCGCAGTCGCGTCCCTCCTCCCACGCCTCTTTCCCCAATCTCTCCCGCGGTGAAACCCTAGAACGACCAGGCGAGCGGCGCGACAGGGCGCGATGGCGGTGGCAGATGGCCGCCGCCTTGGCGGGAGGAGGAGAGCGGAGGGGGCGGTTGTGCCGGTGGGGAAGGTGGCCCGCAGGCCCTTCCAGCGAGGGAGCCACACTGTGCCGAGAGTACAGAGGGCCAGGATCGAGTGCGGTGGGGGGAGGAGCAGCGAGGTCGGAGTCGAAGACGGAGCTCTCGTCGCGTTGGAATGTCGCCGGCCATCACTGTCGGCCGCTCGACGATACCACTGCCCCCGCCCCTGACCGTGAGCTCTCTCTCCCTCTTCCCAAATCAAGAAACCTCAACTCCCTTCGACCTAGAATTCCAGCGCTTAAATTTCTGGATCTTGCAGCGACCGGAGTGGCGTGCAGCTGGTGGTCTGCACCGTTTCCTCTCCCTCCCCGAGGCGCTACTTCCTCACTGCTCTCTTGCGAGTGCCGATGTCACCTCTTGTGTTGAAATTAAGGGAGCTTGCTGTTATAATATTTCAGAGATTTGTATCATCTGCTTCACCTGATTTCTTCTTCTCTCATAAAATCCTAAAGTAGCAAATCTTGGTTTCTAATTTCATTATGGACCACACTGGAGATGGAGGTATGAAAACGTGACTTCTATTTTATCCTCTTAGTAAACAAGACTGTATTCTTCCCTTTTTTTATGAAAGCAATAGTTTTAGTAGACATGATGCTGGCAGGAGGAAAGGTTTTAGGAAATTGTATTCTTTTATCCATGCGTTCCATGTTGATTTCCTTTTAGATCTTCTGTTTTTGATTGCCTGATTCAGCATAGTTTGAGGGTATAACTAATTTAGATATGTTATATTCATGTTTTCACAATTTTGCTCTATTAATTATCTTCATGTGTCCTCACAGTAGAACCAACTTTGTGACCCATTTCTTCCATAAGAGGGCTTTTTCCACCGCCCAATGGGGCTCGAGGTCTCTACGGCGGCGGCGGGGATTGGGACTGGCTGCGGCTGTAGCTGCGATGGGATGGAGAGCCCCTCTCGGTGCTACAGGGTGGCAGGGGAGCAAGGCGTGGCGACGCTCGTCGAGCGACGAGGACCACAACCTCTTCAGGATCTTGGAAGTGTAGGTAATGTGGAGGAGCAAAATTTACTGATTTAAGTAAGCTTTAGTGAAGCTCTCGTCATCATTGTTGTAGCCATTTAGTACAAAATATAGCAGAAGCTATCCGAGAAAGCACGTGTCTGAACTGCATGCAAGAGTTTACGTTTTCAGTAGTTCGCTAATTTAGTGGTTCCAGGAGCTCTTCTTGTGTTGTGCCCCATCATCTAGGGTTTGTTCTCCCCTTTTGAGCTGTCCATGTGACCCTATTTGCAGATTTGTGATGTCCTCTGGTTTGAACCGGGATTGCTTTTTGGGCACATGTTCTATGATGGTTGATGCAAGCCCATGCTCTTCTCCGATGACTAAGGTTGGACATGCTTGTGCTCACAATTTTTTGAGTGATATTTGATTAATCACAGTGTCTTCTAAGTATTATTTCTCTTCCCAGTGCAAAAATGATGACCACAAATTGAATAGCCCGTTGATTGTAAAGGATTGCCAAAAAGGTGGTTATCTAAGGAATGGAGTCAAGCTTCGGGTTCGTTTCCTATGGCCCTATGCTACAATGTTTATTTGGCTTGTTAGAATACATGTAGCATGAGGCATTTATCTCCCCATTTTTGTTAGTATAGGACCTTTTTCATTGCATTCTTGTTTGTTTCAACAAGGATCAAATATTGTTGGGAGTGAAATATGCTACCATGATTTTTGTGAAGAACCAATCTATTTGTCTTTCTTATTGCAGGAGGCCAGGTTTGTGAGGTGTGTTGGAGGAGAGAATTTCTTCATTGGACTAGGTAATCATATTTAAGTATCTTATTACTGGTCTTAATAATGCCCCACTAAATTGATAGATTGGGAACAATTTCTGCTTATGATGAGGAATCTTTGGATTTTCCGATCCTACTTATTTTTTGGACAGGTTAACACATTTAACAGAGGTGATCAAGTTTTCAGATCTGATTCTACCGAAGATTTGTGTTGACAAAGTACTATGAAAATTCGAATTGGTTTGCATTTTCACTAATTCTTATATTTGTTTATCCAATAATTCATGATGCTAGAAAAAATATATACTTTGGAGTTTTAAACAAGCAAAAATTTTGCGTTACATTTTTTTAGATAAAAGGCGTTACGCCCAACCTTGAATTAACAAAGCTCGACAGATCCAAACGTTATACATAATGCTGGGCACTACAGCTTCGCCAAGAAACGGTAGGACAAACGGCCTAAGGCCACCAACAGAATCCGCACACCAGACACAGGCAGGAAAGCTGCCACGGGCAACTAAAACATCAACGAAAGCGGAAAGAAAAGACAGCAGCTAAACATGAAGAGGCGGCAGCAGCAACGCAACGCCTGTGGCTGCTAGCTAGGGAGTCCTCGGCAGGAGTGGTGCAGCCTCCTGAGATCGCCCACCAGTCTTCTCGTCAGGTCCCTGTCATCAGGCTTCATCAGGGGAAGCCAAAGCTGCAAAAAGACCGCAGATTTGAAGATGATATAAGCAGGGTGACGCAAAATAATTCCCTCTATAGCGTGCTTATTTCTAACATGCCACAGCGCCCAAGCCATGGCAAGAAACAGCGACCACACCAATCTACGGTAAGCACCCGAGAGGGTAGAGACGATTGCAAGAAAATCGGCGAAATTGGCCGGGGACCAGGGTTGTCCAAGGACCTGTCTCAAAGCACTCCAGGCAAACCTTGCCAAGGAGCAACCAAAGAAAAGGTGATCCGCGTTCTCCGGGGCCGTGCAAAGTGCACACGACCCATCGGAAGGGCCCGCTCTAGTAGCAAGTTGCAAACCGGAAGGGAGACGGTCCAAAATCAGCTGCCACGAGAATACTTTGATCTTCAAAGGGAGGGCATTGTTCCACACTTCCGGGGCAAATGGCACAGTCGCTCCGTGAGTGAGCGCCGCGTACATGGAGCTAACCGAGAACTTCCCAGAAGGGTCTAGGGACCAGGAAATAGAATCCAGCGCGTCTGAGGGTGTGATAGAAGTGATGATGGCGTCAAGAGCACCCCATTGGGCCATCCCGGCAGGGTCCAGAGTCCTACGAAAACGAACACCCTCCCTTAGGATGTGCGCTACCGTGGCCCCTTTGTTATCGCAAACACTAAACAGCAGAGGGAAAGAATGGCAAAGAGGTCCCTCCTCGTGCCACCAGTCCGTCCAAAACGCTGTGCGAGCGCCGTTGCCCACCTCGTGCTTGGCGCCCACCTTAAAGAGGTGTTTGATCTTATGCAGGCTTTTCCAGAATTGGGAGCCTCCCCTCGGGGAACTAGCGAAGATATCACCCGTCCGCGTGTATTTGTTACGCGTAAGAGTAGCCCAAATCGAGTCGTCCATCGCATAGAGTTTCCACACCCATTTGATCAAAAGAGCTTCGTTCATGGCTCTGGAGTTGGTTAGACCTAGGCCTCCTGCCTCTTTAGGTCGACACACCGTCGGCCAGTTCACCATATGGTATTTCCGGTCGGGACCTGCCCCTTCCCAGAAAAATCTAGCGCGGGCTGCGTCTAGTTGGTCATGAATGCCTTTGGGGAGAAGGAATAGGCCCATAACGTACATGGGCAGATTGTCGAGACACGCGTTGGAGAGAATGAGACGTCCACCCGAGGACAGGAATCGCCCCATCCAGGGTTCGATCTTACGGGCCAGCTTCTGGATAAGAAAGGCCCAATGCTCCTTGCTAAGCTTAGAGTCCGAGATTGGGAGGCCGAGGTAGGTGAAAGGAAACTTGCCCAGTTTGCAATTCAGAACTCTGGCAATCTTGCAGTGGTCCTCCTGTGGCTTGTTAATAATTAACACTTCGCTCTTGTGATAATTGATCTTAAGGCCTGACATGTTCTCGAAGCACATCAACAGGAATTTGAGATTCGCTATCTCTAAATCGCTACCTTGGATGAGAATGATCGTGTCATCAGCATACTGGAGGTGGGTGACCCCACCCGGCACAAGATGAGGCACCACTCCCTTGATGTGCCCAGCTGCACTAGCCTTAGAGAGGATTGCAGAGAGCCCTTCCCCCACAAAATTGAAAAGCAGTGGGGAGAGGGGGTCCCCCTGACGCACACCTCGCTTATTCCTAAAAAAGGGGCCCATTTCCCCGTTGATGGAAATAGCAGTTTGCCCCCCCTGAAACTAGCTGGGAGATTCTATGGATATAACCTGCGTCGAACCCTTTTCGTCGCAGTACCTCTAATAGGAACTCCCAATTCACACGGTCGTATGCTTTTTCAAAGTCTAGTTTGAGGAGGATGCCCCCAAGTTTCTTAGCCTTCAGTTCATGGACAATTTCGTGTAGGGCTAGCGCACCATCAAGGATGAACCGTCCTTTGATAAATGCGGTCTGATTTGGGCTGATGGTCTTGTGAGCAACCGGGTCGAGTCTTGATGCGAACGCCTTGGAAACAATCTTGAAGATAACGTTAATCAGCGCGATTGGTCTGTATTGTGAGATAAATTCCGCCCCCGGAACTTTTGGGATTAGGGTAAGGACCCCAAAATTGAGGCGAGAGATGTCGATTCGGCCGAGAATAAAGTCATTAAGGATGTGGAGAACCCCGTGTTTCACCAGGGGCCAGCACTTCTTAAAGAAAGGAACCGGAAACCCGTCCGGACCTGGGGCCGTGTCGGACTTCATGTCTTGCACTATAGTTTCCAGTTCGTCTTCGGAGAAGGTTCTACACAGTGTCTCATTGTCCCTAGGGGACACCACATTGGTCCCTGCCCAAATGTGTGTAGCCAGTCCACAAGCACGAGGTTGCGACGATCCCAAAAGCTCCCTATAATACGCGTAAATGTGCTCTTGAAGATCGGCCTTCCCTGAGATAGTTCCCGAGTCCGAGGACAACGCAAAGATGCGGCATTTCCTCCTATTACCGTTGGCAATTGCGTGAAAGTAGGCCGTATTGGCGTCCCCCTGGAGCGTCCATTGGACTCTACCTCGCTGCCTCCAGTACTCCTCTTCAAGTCTATAAAGGTTGGTTAGTTGTTCCTCCAGGTGGTAACGGAAAGCCCATTCTTCCTCGTCCAAACCTGAAGAGTCTGCTTTATTGTCTAGGTTTTGAATACTCTGCAGAAGCGCCTGTTTCTGGATCCTAGCATCCTTACCGCGGTTACGGCTCCACCCTCGGAGAAATTGGCGTAACTTCCCGCTCATGAAGTTCCACCAATCAATAATGTCCCGTCCCCGGACCTCCGCAGCTAGTTTTGTCCAGGTAGCGAGGAGAAGGTCCTTGAAATCTGGAAGGGCGAACCAGCCCGTCTCGAAAAAGAATCTAACCTGAGAACATTTCAGTTCATCTAGATGCTACGCTACTCCTACTGGTTCTAACCTGAGAACATTTGAGAGGTTATAATATACTAATGCTATCCTACGCCTATTATCTTTGGCCACATTCATTTTTTGTCATTACACATCGTTGTAGTAAATACCACTTTCTGGGTTGATATATTACTCCTTTAATGGATGCTGCTCTACTCAGTTTACTGTTGATATTTTCCCTATTTATCAGACGATCGAACAACCAACATAAAAATCCAGCTTCTTTAGGTTGTGCAGTTAGTAGGTGTATGTGTGTAACTGTTCAGCTTTTGCGAGCAGAGCAGCTAATATGGGTCTGTTGAATGAATCGTTGTCCAGAAGCTTAAGGCGGTAATGGCATATCCTTGATTACAGGAAAGACTAAAGTCATCCGTGTTTTAGAACACTTCAGTTTGTGTCCTACTTCTAACATTTGCCGGCTGTCGTCTGTCATATTGGCCTCTCTGAATCAAATTAAGGTTTTTAGACCCTTTCTTACCTTTACAGTTTGTTTAACTTGTTCTGGAAACCATTTGCCAGTATAGGTTACCACTGAATGATTCCTATTTAAGCTCTGGTCTTGACGTTATATTTTTTGGATTCTTAAATTGTGGTACCCGAGCCAAATTATAGAAGTTAGTTGTTTCAGATATTTAATTCAAATGGAGCTAAGAATCTTACTGCCTAACGCTTTGTCACAGCCATTGATCTTTAAATTGCAGATCGCTTCAATGAGCCCTTGAATAAGTGTGTGCTTGTAGATTTTGATACTGGTATTTCTAACGAAGTTTTTGAATCATATCTTTTACAAGTGAGTTGGATATTAGATGCACAACAGCGAAAGCAATTCAGCCGAGAGACCATGTAAAAATGGTACACCGTTAAAGCACATGTAGATTGACATTTATTAATTGAGTTTTTGTTTGAAGCTCTGCTTTGAAAGGTGCAATAAAATCTGATGGACTTTCCTGATATGGATTAAATTTTCACTCATTTCAAAACATCCTTGACAATAAATGCTAATATATTTGGACATCTTTGTTCATAAATAATCAAAGTAATAAACGACTGTTGTTTTAGCACACCGGATTTTGCTTATTTGTGCCTATATAAAAGTTTAGTTTCTTAGGCAGGAAGAGTGAGAGCCATGGAGGTGCACGACGCCTACTCGTCTCCACCCTCACCGTCGGGGCAACCGACTCATGGTGTTGATGGCAGGCTCAACGAGCACGGCAAGGGGATTGGATCAGTCATCCGTGCTTCGACGAACTACTCGGCAAGAAGGCCAAGGGTAACAATCCTTCCTCTCCCTCCTCCCTCTTGTGTCATATATGTTGACGTTGAAGAGATCTCACCCTCTGCCCTCCACATAGGTTTGGCATGTCGGTCGGGGAGGCGGAGAGGACAAGCACATCCGTGTGAGAACCATCGCCATTGAGCGTTGCTTTCCACAGGCAAGGCAGAGAGTGCTAAATTCATGCTCTATCTATAGTCCTCCCTCGAGATAGGTTGTGACACTCCAGTTCAGCTTCCCGCGAATGCTCAAGATATGATCTTGATGATATGCAGGAAAATTCTGCGAGGGAAGTGTACATTATAAGGCGAGGTAAAAAATAGTAGGGTCTATATAAAAGTTTACATCTTCCATCGTCACATCCTCAGATCTTGCTTGCAATCATACTTTACTAGAGCTTAAATAAATCCTCCATTTTATTAAAAATTTGACAGTCTTGGTTTGGCTTTATTTAGTGCATGCTAGCATAGATTTCATCAGAACCCACCAGTCCCTGTAAATCGGCTTTAGTAACACTTGAAGAGTTCTCAGCCTCTCATGTCCATTTCCATGTCAGATGTAGCCGAGAAGCTACCTCAGATGATTTTCACTAAAGATATTGGCCGATAGGAACCTCTTAGCCACTTCATTGAAGATAGTGTTAAATTATCTTTGCTATTTGTTTGGCTAGGTTCTCTATCTATGCTTCATGGAAGTAGGATCAGAAAAGCTGATAATATGCCTTAATTACTCTTGTTTTTTTGTGTATGATTAGAATATAAGATCTCTCAGTTTGGTTTCTCTCAAATCTACAGTCCTCCCTTTCTCTTTTAGTCGTTAAGGTGTCATAGTTAGGTTTAGTGAAATATTAGCTTCCTATTGTGTTGTCCTTAGTTTATTTTGTCTTTATACAAGTAGTTTAAATGGTAAATTATCTATTCTTCTCTTGCTTATATAGTTATCCTCCATACATACAATCCCATGTTGCCTCCTTAACAAAGGATTCAGTTTAAATGGTTCTTTCCCTCGTTTTTTACTATTCCTCCAAGTTTCTTCAGAGTTGTTGACTTGTTGTAGAAGGGCAAAAAGATTAAGCAGGAAAGGGGATTGGTGACCTCGGCATTGTTACAATCCCGTCACCACCTCAGCATGGTGTCTCTGTCACTTGTTATAGTTGTCACTTGTTGTAGTTGAGTACGCCCAGAAAAAATTCGCGGGTTTAGTTTTCGATGCTCGATATTAAAGATTACAGTGTCCTGCAACTAATATGAGAAAGAAAAGGCAGTTTCTGGAAGCCAAAATACAGCTCGGTTGCCAGTAATTTAAAGTTGCATGTTACTGATACCCTCGTGATTGAGCAGGGGCAGAGTCAGCGATCATTGTATTGTTTATGATTTAACCAGAATCGCATGCTGAACGATTGGTTTGTCATTATCTTACCAACGAGTATCCATGTGTCTTCTACAAAATGTCTGAACCCACATATCTGATCATATCACGATACGAAAAATCGGATGAACTCTGAGAAAGATCATGGGGAGTGCAGCTTTTAAAAACAGTTTTCCTGACAAGCCTTACTTTTCTAGCATTTGTCAGCCTTCTCCAGTTCCAGTGAGGATAATGCCATATTATCAGCTGCACTGAATGATCTCAATAGTAGGGATGAAAAACTCCAACTACAACAGAAAGGTCAATTATTTGCAGCAGCAAAACCAGGAACAATGTGGTGTTAGTGAGTGATACTGTACTGCGAAAACACACCAATATACTTGAAGGTTGCTTGATTCCTGGTGCTGGTTTCGGGAGTATGTTAGATGACTTGGCTAATGTGGTGGCTAGCGAGCTTGACAATGTAGGTGTAGAGGTGACCATGCAATAAGCTCATGGTTTCATAGTGTCTGTGTTGCCACATTATATACGTTTGAATGTTCTTTCTGAGATATCAATATTAGATCTTATTTTGGAAAATATTTTAGTTAGTGGATGTATATATGAATGTTATTAAGATAACTATTTTTTAATTTTAAGCTCCACAATTTTAGTGATAAATTTTAGTTAGTGGATATATATATATGAATGTTAGTGGATGTATATATGAATGTTAGATTACGGCTTTAAGCCATTGTAGCCTAACTGATAAATCAGGCAAGCTTTCTTCAGTATGTTATTCCTGAAGGGAGTGCAAGCTTTCTTCAGAGTAACTCTTATTTAGGTAGCTAGATTTGAAACATGATGTATTCCATGAAATTGTTACTGCATTATTAAAGAGTAAAGCTCGGACATCCTTTGTTTTGGTATCCAGTGATGATATTGTAGTTAATTACATTATGTAGATGTTGTGCAGTGTGCTTTTAGTTTAAATCTCCTCAAGGACACATGGCTCTAGCTGATTTTCAGGTTTCACTTTAGGCAAGATGATGTCCGGTTCAATATACTAGGAGTACCTAAGGGTGGAGCAGGGAAGGTATCTAATAAAGTGCTCCCATGTAGAGTACAAACGCCTGAGGAAAGTAGCTCAGGACGGGAGCGATGAATCTTCAGATATTTGCGGATGCAGTTCCTGCACATGTATGCTCAGCTCCTATCATGCTATTGCACATCAAGAAGGTGCTTAGGGTGTCCTAGAGAACTAAGCCTCTCAGACAGACTTCTTCCTCTACCGGCCCCGCACTGAGCTGCAACAGCCAAGTTGTAAGCATTACTATTTGGTATGCCATGACTGACATGTATGTCTAGATACATCCACTTCTGTCCATTTTTGTGACAATTAATTTGAGATGAAGGGAGTAGAAAAAAGATATTATGTTCAGCCAAGTTTGTGTTTTTTTTTTCTATTCATTTTAGGGTGTTATCTTGAAAGACTGTCATTACTCTGATGATTATTGAATGTACAACATTTTTAGAGATTTTTGTTGATTATTCTACCATCTTTTCAAGAGAAGAGTGCAGAAATGTGATTAGGGGAGGTATAAGTAAACAATCCAACTTTCGTTTTTTCAGCAACTGTTCATCTCTTTTTATGTGAGAAGAAAGGTTTATATTCAGCCTAGAGTGACAAGGTTTCTACAGTCGCTTACAACCAAATAGTATATACCTACATGGTACTGAGCCTACCCTGTCAGCTGATAATTCACGAGACTTAGCAAACATGCAGGAACTATGGGCCATTGAGTTCACCTCTCATTGTATTTTACTATCCGTTACAACCATTGAAAAAAAAACTTGGCTACCCACTTGATTTCTTCATACATAATGCAAATTGGCGAGAGGTTCTTGGTAGGATAGTTTATCGTAGTGACCATTGCTTGGCAGGTTGGTAAGATGATAAGTTCTGAAGAGCTGGAGCGCTTGGAGGCAATACAAGGCTTCAACTTCTTCAACGTTAGTGCAACCCCCTTCTATGAGAACTTGCTGAAATGACCACATTTCCATGATAGTTGCAGCCATGGTTCATGAGTTGGCCACCCTTGTCTCCCGCGAAAATGAACTGTCAACGTTCACTTTAACATTAGCTGTACTAGGAGGCTTCCAGTAGGCGTGTTGCGTCAAAACTAAAAGCTTTCAATTTTGGGAACTCTGAGTCAGCCAGGGGTCGGTCGTTGGTACACATAGCTACTTTTCCATTGGCATCCTACAACAATCTGATTTATGTTGTTGTTTAAAGTATTAGCATACTTTGTGATAAAGTTCTCTTGAGTTCAACTTTCTTTCCATTTACGGTTCCCACATTATGTACTTATCTGCTTTTCACTATCTTACAAGGCTTCCCTTGCAATTTTTTTTGGAAACCGAAGACCGATGCACATCAGCATAGGCCAATCAAGAAGTTAATTAAGAAATATGCATGGTTTGCGTTTCTGCAAGGTTACGGTGACCTTTCAGATAGTAATAAGAGTGATGAATAAGAAGTGTATTCTCTTATGGAATAGCCGCCAAGGAGTATAGCAATTAAGGTTTTCATTGTAATTCTCTTCTTATGGAAACACATGGAAGCAAAAATCCATTATTTGCGCCAGTGGCGCAACGGGTCATCTAGTGTGAAAAAAGGCAGGAAAAAATGTAGGCATTTGGGAGGAGTAGCCCCAAGTTGTTTCTAGGCGGACGGGTTGCTTGGTAAAACATCTCATAAAAAACTCCTTCTCAATACTTTCTTTTTCTAGAATCAATTGCTGTGATTACTATTACTGAACCAACAGGTCCTTGTATAGCCTGCTTGGTAAAACATCTCATAAAAAACTCCTTCTCAATACTTATTTTTTTCTAGAATCAATTGCTGTGATTTCTATTACTGAACCAACATGTTCTTGTACGCTTACAACAACATAGGTGAAATAAACCTCCACATATTACAACTTTTATTCTCGCAACCTACTTTCGCAAACATATGCGTAACCCCATTTGCCATACGCTTAATCGCAGCATCAAAGCTATCAAGATTGGACTTGATTTCTTCCACCAATGGACTGTGATCAGATTGGTCCTTGTCCTCATTTAATAGTTTCGAAACAACTCCTCTACTATCCGTTTCCAGCTCAACCCTTCAGCATCTGCAACATAGGGAAATCAATGGGATGCTGGAGCGATGAAAACACCTAGGTGGTCTCTGATAACCCACCCCCCCCCCCCCCCCCCCGCGCTCACACACACACTATTGCTTCATGTTAGACATAGCTAGGGTTTGGGGAATAACACAATACCCTTGATGGGTTCGGCTGTCATGTATTTATATCAACCACAAGATACAGTTTACAGGTATTTGTATACAACACGTACAACACAGAAGCTACCATATATACATAGTCTAACACCCTCCCTATATCTTAACTATGTCCTGAAATACTAAGAAGGTTAAGATTGCGTCGACACCCTTCAAAAGAAGGTAAGTGCAAGGGCTTAGTAAAAATATCAGCAAGCTGATCTTTAGAAGAAACAAATTTGATCTGAAGAAGCTTCTGTGCAACATGTTCCCTCACAAAATGATAATTAACTTCGATGTGTTTTGTTCGGGCATGAAATAATGGATTGGATGAAACATATGTAGCACCGATGTTATCACACCAAAGGACGGGCGGCTGAGCTTGAGAGATCTTCAACTCTCTAAGTAAGGACTGCACCCAGATGATCTCAGCCGTGGCATTGGCAACGGCTTTATATTCAGCTTCAGTACTACTCCGAGACACTGTAGCTTGCTTGCGAGTGTGCCAGACGATCAAGTTAGAGCCAAAGAACACTGCATATCCCCCCGTGGATCGCCGATCATTAGGACTACCAGCCCAATCGGCATCAGAAAAGGCTAAGAGCATGCCAGAAGGTGCAGGCTGCAGATGTAGACCATATGAAGCAGCGTGACGAACATAGCACAAAATGCGCTTAACAACTGACCAATGAGGATCACGTGGTGCATGAAGATACTAAAACACACGATTAACTGCAAATGATATGTCTGGTCGAGTAATAAGCAGGTACTGCAGACCACCAACAATGCTACGGTACTCAGTGGCATCATCAGAAGAGAGCAAATCTCCATGAAGAGCTGACAGTTTGTCAGTGGCAGACATGGGAGTAGTAGCCGGCTTGCACTGCAACATAGGTGAAATAAACCTCCACATATTACAACTTTTATCCTCGCAACCTACTTTAGCAAACATATGCGTAACCTCATTTGCCATACGCTTAATCGCTTTAAGTGAAACAGCATCAAAGCTATCAAGGTTGGACTTGATTTCTTCCACCAATGGACCGTGATAAGATTGGTCCTTGTCCTCCTTTAATAGTTTTGAAACAACTCCTCTACTATCCATTTCCAGCTCAACCCTGAAAACCTGCATCTCCCTCGCAAGGATGATAGCCCGATGGCAAGCCATGAGCTATGCACCTTCAGCATATGCAACATAGGGAAAGCAATGGGATGCTCCAGCGATGAAAATTCCTAGGTGGTATCTGAAAACACCCCGACCCCCACCGCCCACACACACACCATTGCTCCCTGCTGAAAAGAACGCCGCATCAGAATTTATCTTGTGACATCAAGGGTCCGGTGGGTGCCAAAGCTCCATTGGTTTTGCTAAGATAGGAGGTGAGCAGGCTTTCAAGTTTAGCCATTCTTCTACCGCCACCCCCCTCAGGTCCTCTATCCTCTTACTCTCTCTCGCATCATTCCAGTCTTGCTAGAGATTGTACAACATATGCATGAACCAGGAGACAAGATCTGTATCATTATTACCAATCCACTCTAGCAGCCCCCTCCCAGTTCAGAGTGTGAAGGTAAGGACAGTGGTGGCACTTCTAGCTTTGCCCCCGTCAGCTCACAGATTGATTGCCAAGCCTCTACTGAATCAGGACACAACGTCTCCACAAGACCCCCTATGCTCCTTCAGAAGATTAAAGACGAGAGTAGGAATTGGATTTTGGCTGGAGAAAAACACCTTGCGGAACTAGTGCTCTGATCGTGTGGGTTCTGTTTTTTCTTTTCCTGGTGGCTTAGGTCAAACCATATTTTCTCCTTCTATATCAATATAAAAAGGCAAACATTTTGCCCACTTAAAAAAAGGACACAACCAAAAATGATGGACCAAGCTCTCTTCTCTGCTGCACACTAGGCAGACAACACTATCTTTTATTTTTCTATACTTGAGCTTCATGCCCACCGCTACGCCCTTTCTCCAGCAGTCTCCACACATGTACCTTAATTTTATTTGAGACTTGGGCACCCCACATCAGCAATCAGAATTTGTGATCATCAATTGAACTTGAGGATTCAACCCCCTTCGCTTGTTTCTTTTTCTGCATCGCTAGGTGGTACACTGACTTTATTGTAAACTTTCCGTTTTTTGTTAAAGTTCTAGGCTTGAAAATCAACGAACCCCGCCCTCCCTACTGAAATCTTAAGAATATCATCAACATCCACATCAAGGAGGTGCTGCCTAAGCTTTTGTTCGTTCCACTCGCCTCCATCCAGCAGCAAGAAATCCTACACTTTTCCAGGGCAACCATTTGTTCACCGCCCTAGTGGGCATTGAGCTCCTGCCCAAGGTATCCATCTGTCGCCGTCCCCAATCCTCAAGACCATCCCCTCTCACAGCAGGCCTCTGCCATGGATAATACTCCTACAAGTGTAGGATGCATGCTTTGGACATCCAACACTTGAGAAGTAACTATTCTTGAAGTACCGTGTCTTTAAAACCCTTGCACAAAGGGACTCACGATCAGTGAGGAGCTGATACGTTCATTTTGCACCACTATTTTATATGCTAATTCTCTTCTATTCATTGATACATTTCATATTAGAGCGCACTACTTATGTTATTTTATGGTTTTATGTGTGTTATAGTTTTCCAAAATTATTTATTAGAGCCAAAATTCACAGGGAAAATCACCTATCAGAGGGGGCATCTTCCGGACGTTAGAAAATTCAAGAAAAAACAGAAAAGGAGGTTTATCCAAAAATCACCGGGAGATCCCGAAGGAGACCCAGAGTGGAGGCAGGGGCCCACCAGGCGTGGGTGCCCCATAGGCCGCGTCTAGGACCCATGTGGTGCCCCTGGGCCCCACCTCCGGCTCCCCTTTGGCATACTTACTCCCCCTAACCTAAAAACATCGAGGAGCCACTTCATAGAATTTTCCCGCCGCCTCTCATGATGGAAACGAGATAGAGAAGAAAAACCTTCCTCGCGGTGAGATTTCGCCGAGGAAATTTCCTCCCGGAGGGGGAAATCGTGATCGCCGTCATCGTCATCACTTCAAGCATCATCAGGATCATCATCAACATCATCACCACCATCAACACCATCAGCATCGTCATCTCATCTCATCTTGATGTAACAATTAGGTTTCTATTTCATAGTATTTCATTAGATCTCTCTACCTGTGTTGATTACCCCTTCGTAGTTGATGCTTGTGAGAATTATTGGTATTTACTCTTTATTACCATATTGTTATACCACCTCTGATCCTGATCCATGTGATGTGTTGTGAGTAGTTCATTTAGTTCTTGAGGACATGGGATAAGTCTCGTTATTAGTAGTCATGATTCGTCGAATAATATTTACCGGTTTCATATTTAAGTTATGTTGCTATTTCTCTAGTGGTGTTATGTGAACATCGGCTACATAGCAATTCACCTTTATGGGCCTAGAAGATGCATTGTGTATTGAACTGTTTAAGGAGGGTTTCCAGAGTGACGGAAACCTAAACCCCGGTTCGCAAGACATTACACAAGGGAGTAGTAGATACCAGGAGTTTATTGCTTCGGTTAGATTTATTTCTTAATTACTATATTGTAGTTGCGGATGCTTGCAAGTAGTGTAATCGTAAGTGCGCATTTATTTTGTATGGGACGGTGGACTAGCTTAGGTATACCCACATAAGACTTACCAAAACGATAAAGATTAATCAACGGTGTGTGATGAAAATAACTTGACGAATCCTTCCGTGTGTCCTCAGAAACGTTTTAGTCATTATAAGAAACACCACCGACTTGTCCTTTGTGCTAAAAAAAAGGATTGGGCCACTTACAGCAACTATTTACTTATATTGTTATTTACTTGTTATTGCTTTATTCACCATTACAAAAACACCTAAACATTTTCTCTCTGGTGTTTACAGTGAAACCTTACTCAAAACTATTTATGAATACTTTCTGTTACTCATTGGGTTCAACACTCTTATTTATTGAAAAAGCTACGATCGACCCCCTACACTTGTGGGTCATCAAGGCTATTTTCTAGCGTTGTTGCCGGGGAGGGTAGCGCTATTGGTAAGTGGAATCGGTAAGGAAACCTCTTAGTGTAAGTGCTTTTTTGGTCTGTTATTTCACTTCATTAGGGAATCCCCCACTATTGGTTGGATGTTTGGGAATGGCTCCTCAACCACTCATGTGGTAGAGAGAAGTTCCTCACCTTATAAAATTATCCCTTTTGAAATTGGAATTGTTGATCG
The DNA here is from genome assembly GCA_028641055.1 of Alopecurus myosuroides. Taxonomy (NCBI): domain Eukaryota; kingdom Viridiplantae; phylum Streptophyta; class Magnoliopsida; order Poales; family Poaceae; genus Alopecurus; species Alopecurus myosuroides. The sequence goes on along the minus strand of CM054058.1, from coordinate 373,427,938 downwards.
TGTTATGGATAACCGTTATGCTGGAGATGGAACTATCCATCCCGGTATTCACCTGCTTTATATTAAAGAATTATGTGAGCTGTTTAAGATTGCCGGTGTACCAAAAGAATTAACCATGAGGAAATTATTTTCTAAATCACTGAAGGATAGAGCATGTGAATGGTATAGGCTATTGGATGATTCACATTTGCTGGATTGGAAGGAGCGTATGTCTCTATTTTACTTCAAATTTTATCCTCTTCATGGAATACATCAACGTAGGAATTATATCTATAATTTTTGGCCTCGTGACAGAGAAAGTATTGCTCATGCTTGGGGGAAATTGAAGACACTAATGCTTAAATTCCCCAATCATAAACTTCCCAAGGAGATTATCATTAATAATTTTTATGCAAGGCTTTCACGTCATGACAAGGATCTTCTTGATGCTTCTTCTAATGGTTCTTTCACAAATAAAAATATTGATGATAAATGGGACCTCATTGAAAGAATTCAGCGTAATACTGAAGATTGGGAGATGGATAAAGGTAAATAATCGTGTATAAATTATGAATATGATTGCATTATGTCTTTTGTTGAAACTGAAATTTTTAATAAGCTTAGTGCTAAATATGGACTTGATTCTCAAGTGATTGTTGATATTTGCAAAAAATTTGCCTCTCATGTTAGTATTCCTAAGGAGAAGTTGGATAAGCATCATGAACTTTATAAGGATGATAATAAAGAGAAACAATTCTCTAATAGTGAGATACTTGTTAATGCTATTGATCCTATTTTACCTGTTGTTCACTTTGAGAAACCACCTTTTCCTGTTAGAATAAGAGAACATTCTTTTGTTAAGAGCATTGCAAGAAAGGGTGATAGGAAAGGCGATGAATCTAAAAATCAAATAAGTGTTGACCCTCAAGTAGCTTTGGTTAAAGGCCTTGTTAATGGAAATATTGATGATAGTGATATTTATGTATGTGAGGATGCTTCTAATCTTGTGTCACCAAATAAGCATGCCAAATCTATCGTTGGAGAACCTATTGTTTCTGTTAGGTGATCAAAATTATTATGGACTTTGTGATTTGGGAACAAGGAAAGTGCTATTCCTTTTTCTCTTTATCAAGAAGTCGGGAATGAGATTACTCCATGTGAGATTGAAGATTTTGACGCTAATATTTTTCTCGCTAATAGAATAACTATTTATCAAGTGGGTGTTGTTAGAGATGTTGAAGTTCTTTGTTGTAATGTAAAATATCCTACTAATTTTCTAATTCTTGGTTCAGTTGAAGATACGTATTGTCCTATTATATTTGGTAGACATTTTCTTAATGCTTGTGGTGCTGTTATTGATTTTAAGAAGGAGAAAGTGTCTGTCAAATTTGGCAGTGATCATTATGAATTTAATTTTCCATGATAAAGAATTTCCTAATGAAGATTTAGCTACTGAAAGAATTTCTTCTATTGTTGTACCTCCTCATGATCATTTGCAACAATTTATGGAAGACCATGAGAATGATATGTATATGGATGACAGAAATGAATTGGAGGATATTTTCCTTGATCAACCTCCTATTATCAAACACAATTTCCCAGTGGAATCTTTGGGGGGGTGCCGTTAACACCTAAGGAAGATCCCATGTTTGAGCTTAAAGTTCTTCCCGACACGCTAAAATATGCTTATTTAGATGAAAAGAAAATATATCCTATTATTATCAATTCTAATCTTTCAGATCATGAAGAAGAACAATTATTGGAAATACTCCGAAAACACCGTAAAGCTATTGGTTATACTTTGGACGATCTCAAAGGCATTAGTCATGTTCTATGTCAGCATACAATTAATCTTGAACCTGATGCCAAGCCTGTGGTTGATCATCAACGCCAATTAAATCCCAAGATGAAAGAAGTGGTGAGAAATGAAATATTAAACTTCTTGAAGCAGGTATTATTTATCCTATTGCTGATAGTAGATGGGTTAGTCTTGTTCATCGTGTTCCTAAGAGATGAGGTATGAATGTTGTCCCTAATGATAAGAATGAGCTTATTCCTCAAAGAACTGTAGTTGGTTATAGAACGTGCATTGATTTTAGAAAATTGAACAAAGCTATTAAGAAAGATCATTATACTTTGCCTTTTATTGATAAAATGCTAGAAAGGTTGTCTAAAAATACTCACTTTTGCTACCTAGATGGGTATTATGGTTTCTCTTAAATTCATGTTAGAAAACAAGACCAAGAGAAAACCACTATCACTTGTACTTATGGTACTTATGCTTATAGACGTATGTCTTTTGGTTTATGTAATGCACTAGCTACTTTTCAAAGATGCATGTATACTATTTTTCATGGCTTTTGTGAGAATATTGTGGAAGTCTTCATTGATGATTTCTCCATCTATGGAACTTCTTTCGACAATTGTCCCCATAATCTTAACAAACTTTTGTAGAGGTGTGAGGAAATTAATCTTGTGTTGAATTGGGAGATATGAAACTTTATGGTTAATGAAGGGATTGTTCTTGGACATAAAATTAGTAAAAGAGGCATTGGAGTTGACAAAGCTAAAGTTGACGCTATTGAAAAGATTCCCTATCCTAGAGACATCAGAAGTATTCTTAGTTTTCTTGGTCATGCTGGTTTCTATAGAGGTTTTATTAAAGACTTTTCTAATACTTCAAGACCTCTTACAAATCTTCTTCAAAAAGAAGTTCCTTTTGTTTTTTATGACGATTGTAAATAAGCCTTTGAAATTCTTAAGAAAGCTTTTATAACATTACTTGTTGTTCAACCACCTGATTGAAATTTACCTTTTTAAATTATTTGTGATGCTAGTGATTTTGTTGTAGGAGCTGTCCTAGGAAAAAGAATTGATAAGAAGTTGAATGTTATTAATTATTCTATTAGAGGTCTGGATAGTGCTCAAATAAATTATGCTACTACTGAAAAAGAGTTCCTAGCTGTTGTTTTTTTGCTTGTGATAAATTTAGGCAGTATATTGTTGATTCTAAAGTTACTACACTGATCATGCCGCTATTAAATATTTTGTGCAAAATAAAGATGCTAAGACTAGGATTATTAAATGGGTGCTCTTGTTACAAGAGTTTGTTTTTCGTATTGTTGATAGCTAGGAAAGGAGCCGATAATCTTTTTGCTGATAATTTGTCTAGAATAGAAAATATTTCCGAGGATCCTATTCCTGTTAATGATAGTTTTCCTGATGAAAAACTTGCTGAAATGAAATTCCTTGGTATGCTTATTATGCTAACTTCATTGTGTTTAAATTTTTGCCTTCATGCTTTAATAATCAACAGAGGAAGAAATTCTTTTATGATTTGCGGCATTATTTCTGGGATGACCCACATTTATATAAAAAAGGTATAGATGGAATTTTGAGAAGATGCATACCTGAACATGAGAAAAAGATATAGTGAGAAAATTTCATAATAGTCCTTATGGAGGAAATCACGCTGGTGAAAGAACCGCACACAAGGTTTTACAATCAGATTTGTACTGGCCTACTCTTTTTTAAGATGCTAAGAAATTTACTTCAACTTGTGATGAATGTGAAAGGGTTGGTAATATTAGTAGACGTAATGAAATGCTTATGAATTATTGTCTTGTTATTGAACCTTTTGATTGTTGGGGATTTGGATTTTTTGGGTCCTTTCCCACCTTCACATGGGTATACTGATATTCTTGTTCATGTTGATCATTTATTAAATGGATAGAAGCTATTCCCACTAAAAGCGTTGATCATAAAACCTCTATGAAAATGCTTAAAGACATAATTTTCCCAAGGTTTGGAGTGCCTAGATATCTTATGACTGATGGAGGTTCTCATTTTATGAGATTCATAGGAAAACTCACGCTCATGTGTAGTAAGATGAACACAGAAACAACCCATAGGCTTACTATTTACGACTAATTCATTGGATTTTTTATAACTATGTTTTCCTGGTCATGGACATTGTTTATGTCAGCATCAATGAATAGCACATTGTTGGAAGGGAACAATATGGCTGGTTAATCCCTAAATAGATTGATATGCTAAGATATTCCACTGAGATATCTTTGTCCTTAGAATCATATCACATCACAGTTATATTACAATGCATCATTTGACCATGGGTTATCGGGTTAATATATTCTAAAGGTTTTACTTTGGTGCCATCACGAGTCACACCATAAACTGGGTGAACATAAAGGTAGCTACTGGGTAATTCTAAAGGAGTATATTACCTCAATATTCTGAGATGGGAATTACTCCTCCGTAAAAAGAGAGATACATACCTAGGCCCACTCGGTATTCTTGATATCCATAAGTTCTGCAGATAATGCATGATGATGATACAGCATGTGGGATATCATAATATATTGGCGAGAAATAGAAAACTTATCGGATAACGAGACGAAACAAAGGTATAAGTGAAGCAGAGATTGTTTCACGGCAATATCGGAATCAATAGTCTTAGGTGTATTCGATATCGTGAGTAATGATATATTTGTATAATAACCAACATGTTCAGTAGTTTTTTATTATGTGCGAGTATATATGGGTGTCCATGGGCCTGCTATTTATTATTCAAAAGGAACGAGTTTCCAGTTTCATGTCCACACACTATCGAACCTGTAGGGGAAACACACTTAAGTTTGGGCTTATTTTTGTGCATATCGGTAGGTCCGGATCAACTAGGAGTATCATCCAAACAGTGTTTCTGAGTGATAGATATATTTCATATATCATAGAGAATTTATAACAAGGGCATTGGATGTCCCGGAGTGATATAAACAGTTTCTGTTACTACTGGAATTTATCCCGCAGTTGTTATGAAAGAGAAATTGAGGTTGCTGGCTTTACGGAGTAAATGTACGGGGGCATGAGATGTCCCGGGATGTCGGAAATATATTTAAGACATCATTCGATAATATCGATGATTTTTTCTATAGGGTTTAAGTGGTTTCAGAGAAGTTCCAGGGACTTTCTATATAGGCGGAGGGGGAGGAGTATCGGGAGGGGGCAGATTTTCCCCTCATGGCCAAACCCTAATTTTGGGGGCTGCCAGGTGGACCCTAGTGGCTCCACAAAATGGTACTCATTGTCTTGATATTTTCTCTGATTTTATTGGAGAGAAAAATGAGAAAAAGAAAAAGGGAAAAAGAAAATAGGAAGCGAGAGACGAGGTGGACGCGGATTCCACCACCAATCCGAGTTGAGCTAGGAAGTAGGGGTGCTGCCACCTCCTCCTAGTTCAACTAGGACTCCCCTCTCTTTTGGCAAGTCTCTTCCCCTCCTCCCACTATATAAAGCACCCCAAGGCTCCAAGCAAAACACACAAGTGGCTCTCAAGGCTCTCTCTCTTTCTCTAGGAAAATTAGAGTACTAATTAGAGCCCTTCTAATTAAATTAAAGCTTTCTCTAACAATTATAAGATTAATTAGAGCTCTTCTAATTGAATTAGACATTCCTCTAGTTAACGTAGAGCTTCCTCTTATTGAATTAGAGAAACTTTTAATTAGATTTGAGGTGTTCCTTTCCCGATTACACCTAGCTTTTAATTACTCTCTCTCTCTCTCTCTCTCTCTCTCTCTCTCTCTCTCTCTCTCTCTCATGTGTTGAGAAATCCACCTTCATATACACCTACGACTTCAAACCGTGGACGGCGAAGCGTTGCAGAATTTTCCCCGATGTGTGTGTGCATACTCTTAGAGGGGTAACACGTGAGACCCTCACTTTGCTAGATCACGGTGCTGGATACGAGGAGTCGGCAACATCCTCAACCACAGGACTATGTGAGGATCTTCTACAGGCTTCATCAACACCTCTACCACTACTACGGTATCTGGTACACGATCCCGGGAACTAGAGCTTGGAGTTTATATTTACTTGTATATGCATAGCAAGGTCTTGGTTGTTGCGTAGCAAGTTTGGTGAAATTTTTAAATTCCCGTTGTACAACCCAGCACCCACCTCTCTTGCTTCTTTTCCTTCTCACTCTGCAATAAATTGCAAATTGAGAAATTTCAGTATCCAATATCAAAATATTTTTGAGGCAAGTAAATGTCAACAACCGGTATAACTTTTATACCTCATGTCGACTTTCCACTTGTCTTTGTCTTTTGGTGCAGTCATCATGGCGTGAATGAAAACACCCATCTCAGCTGACATGAGCATCTAGAAGACTTCTTCAAGTGTCTTCTCCACTCCCATCAGATTGTAGAAAGCCACAAATCTGAAGTAATGCGATGAAAGTGACATGAGGAGTGTATCAACTGCTAGCCTTTCTGGAATTGGAAAACCAATATCCTTAAGCTTTTGCAGTATCTTTGTGAACTTGTCCTTGTGCTCCCTTAAAGACCCAAGGCAATTTAGTTTGCACCTTAAAAGTTTAGCATAAAGTTTGTGATGACCATGACAGAGTTGCATAGAGAACCGAGTCTTTAAAGCTTTCATTAGACTTAAGGGGAGACAGTGTGGGTAACAATCACCCAACTCAGAACTCAGCCTATCCATCAAGATCACATAAACTTGATCTCTTACTCTCCCAATGGAGAATATTCTCCATCAGGTGCTGAGACTTCAGTGTCCAGCACATGCTCTACCCCAAGACTCCTGAGAGAAGCTCTCAGATTGTGAAACCAATCACTAAAGTTCACGCTTTTCTTAGTTACATGGTTTAATCCCAAAAACTCACTCAAACTTATGTTTTCGACGGGATACATCTCTACAATAAAACTAGTTTATTTAGACTCTATAGTTCAAAATCAATTTGCACTACTTAATTCAATAGAATTGAAATTAAGATATGCTCCCACTGAAATTGATATTCGTCATAATCAACTTTCAGTGAAACAAGATCCAAATAAATCATGACAAGAATGATAGATACATTTCAACCAATCGTAACCTAAAGGGTAGGCCACCATGCGAATCACACAATGTTATTCTCGCTCATCTTCCTATGATTGTGTTCCAAGCTCATAACTGGTTATGCCTGAACGTCAAGATAATTATCTAACACCGCATGTACGAACTCATCCTTGGATACAAGTCATCAATCCATACCCGCCTGAAGACGATAAGAATGCGTTGACCCTTGGATACAAGTGATGGAAGCAAACCCAAGTCTGTTATGACGTTCGCTACAAGATTTGGGAACACGAACAACCTTGATATTTTTATGTGAGGAATCACAATATAAACAACTACTACGCAATCAAGATGTAATCATCAAAGGATAAACATCAGAGGAAATTTATAATTCGTGTGATTCAGTATAGCCTTTTTCTTCAGGTATTCTTGACGCATCTCCAACAAGGATCCTCCATCTCCGTTTTTCTCACCATAGTAGAAAATATGAGGAAATTCCGCTGCGGTGAAAACTGCCATTGGCAACTCGAGCATTCTAGGATTGCCAGAAGTTTGTATAAAGTCATACCATGCCGCCGGAAATAAAAAAACATGGCTTATTGGGAACCAACAAAAACAAACTAAATATTAGAGCTATTTCTAATATACTTGCACAATCTTATGCAATACCCGCACAAAATTTTGCTCTAGATCCAGTCGTATATACGCATAGTACGCTATGATATCACTCCTGGGCTACGCTGCATAATTTTTTAAAAATTCCCTATGTAGTCCGCCAAGATCACTATGTAGATAATGAGGCATGCCCATACATGCAAGGATCAGGATCACAACTCACTGGACATCGGATTCGATGTGTTCGTAGAAGAGTTTTGAACAATCGTACATCCTCACAACTAGGCCTAGTTACAAGGATGTCGCTAAGTCTTCCCTCGTCAAGGATCATACGTGTAATCCCTCTTATGGTGTGCACACGTACGCTTGTGTAAACCCGTCAACGCTCCGCCATCCAAGACTCGACATCTACAAAGAGAGACAACCTTCCGGAGTTGATAATTGGTAGCTCTAATCAACTGTGTTTAGAGCTATTTTTGAAACTAGAAGTTCTCAACACATGAGAGAAAACTAGAATGAGTGCTAGGTCTAATTGAGAGAGGACACCTCAAACCCAATTAGAAGAGGCTCTAATTCAATTAGAGGGGCTCTAATTAGACCCTCTAATTCTACTAGAGAGAGATGGAGAGAAGCTTGAGAGCCAATTGTGTGTTTTTCTTTAAGCCTTTTGGTGCTTTATATAGTGGGAGGGTGTACGAGAGTTTCCATAGGGAGGGAGGAGTCCTAGTAAATCTAGGAGAAGGTGGCCGCACCCCTCCCTCCTATCTCAACTCGGATTATGGGGTGGAGTCCAACTCCACCTCCCTCTCCCTTCCTATTTCCCCCATTGGTCCCGGTTGTACCAGGATCCGGGATGGGTAGGGATGGCCCACGTGGCGAACATGGCCAGGGAGTTCGTCCCGGTTTGTTTTAGGAACCGGGATGGATACTTTTTCTAAAAAAACAAATATTCGGCCCACTTTTCCTGCCGTGGCAGGTTTTTTTTCCTTTTTCTTTTTTTTGGGCTCATGTCTCGCAATCCCCAACCGGGCTCCCCTTCCCCAACCGCGTCCACTGGCCCACGTCTTTAATTAAGCCCACTGGCAACATTTTGGTCAAAGGGCCGACTGGCCCGCGTCTTTTATTATAAGCCCACTGGCTACATTCGGTCAAAGGGGCCACCGGCCACGCGGGGTCAAAGGGGCCACTGGCCAGCGGCCTAGTGGCTGGCTCGCCCGGTCCCTTAAACTAAGATCACAGGGACGCGCGGTCAAAGGGCCCACTGCCGCCTCGTCTTCCCGCGCCTCCACTTCCCACGCGCGCGTGGCCACGAACGGCACGCCTCGGCTCCCCCCCCCCCCCCCGCATTCATGGCCGCCTGCAACCGCCGCCATGTTCCGGCCGCCGGTTGGCATGCCAGCCCCCCACGGGTCCTTTTTAAAGGGCCCCCGCCGCCCGTACATCCCATTCACCCCGGCCGCGTCCCAGCCCACGGAACCCTAGCCACCATGTCGCGCTGGTTCAAGCGCCCCAGGAACGAGCACGGGGCCGGGTCCTCGAGCGGCGCCGGCCAGAGAGGCGCCGGCGTCCCCCGCGCGCCGGTGGAGGCCTTCGGCTTCGGCCCAGGAGGTGTCCGCATTGGCGGGCAACCGCGTGTGCACGCTCCACCTCCGGCATCACGCGCGCCGCCCCGCGCCGCGCCCAAGGGAAAGCGCTTCCGCCGGTACGTCCGGAAGGAGGAGGTTGAGTGGCACTGGGACCGCGCCACGCCGGTGTTCTGGCCGGACGTCCACCTTCCGGACGGCTGGCACCTGAACCCTCAGCGCATCCCCGTGCCGCCGGCCCCGTCCAGCAATGAGGCCCTGCGCGAGGAGATCGACCGTCAGCGCGCGCTCCTGCCGGCCCATCTCCTCAGGGACCGCGCGTACGTGCGGAGCTCCCCCTACTGGGCCACCTGGTTCCAGCAGGAGCACGAGCAACACCGTCGCTCCTACATCCCCACAGCCGAGGAGGTGAGTACCGAAGACTACCCCGTGCCACCGCCGGGCAGGGAGCCGGAGCTTTGGCTCCTGGAGGACGACATCGCTGAGAACGTCGCTGTCGCACCCTGACTTCTAGGGGATACTCACCGTACGAACTGGATAGCAGATGCTTGGATTATGGGGCATAACTGCTCCCACGTCCCAGCTTCCTGGTAGGCCTGCGCTTATGCGCGACAACACAAGCCCTGCTATTCCATCGTCGATGTAAACTATCCACTAGAGATCAAAGGCACTTCCGTCGACGTACTTCAAACCATACACACATGGTACGTCAACGGCGTTGAACAACTGATATCACAACAGATCTCTACGACACAAAAGATTGAAATAACTTGCAAATGGCTCTCATTAGAGCAGAGATAGCAAATACAATCATTCAGAGGGCACATGCCCCAACAATTCATCATTACATCACAGCGGAAGCATTCAACATGTCTGAGTACAGACAAGAACCAAATAGGCCTAAGAGGCCGAAACGAAAAGACGGAGCCCATCCACGAAGTCTCGGATCCTGCCCGGGTCCGCTATCTACTCGTCAACAGTCTCGTCGTACTCCACGTAGTAGCCACCATGTAGATCCTCGGAAACGTAGGTCTGCGGAAACCACAGCCCCAAAGGGGTCAGTACATAAACGTACTGGCAAGCAAGACTCACAGTTCACCAAAGTGTAACCCGTCAACACCAAGCACAGATGCTTTGGGTTCAACGGAGGGAAGGGGATATAAAATATGCTGCAACATGGCTGCGCTAACCAACTACAGAGATTCTACCACTTCCGGCTAACAGAAAGGAGATAAGATCGAGGATTGTAACCAACTGAAAGATAACTTCAAGCAAACCCATCCTGGATCTCGCCCCTTATCCAAAGAAGCGATCCGAGGATAACTCACACAGTTGTAATAAGTGATGATCAAGTTATTGTGTCATAAGCCTATTACTAGTCAAGTTATTAATCATCGGGTGTAACATGTTTGATCATTATGTTTAAGTTGTCCTGAGTACTTGTTAGCCAGTACTTTCACCAAGTAATCCATAACCGCGGAAAACACGGCTTCTCGAGAAGATTATCCCTGCAGGGTTGCACCAATTTGGCCGTACACTCAAGAATAACCCGCCAGATGGGAAGCTAACCAACCAAGCGGGGTACTCTACACAACCAACCATTCTTCGCATCAAGCCCAAAGAACCTTGGGCGCACGGCTAATCGAGCCCAGAAGAAAATGGACCCTCATAGCACTCTAAGAACGTGTCCCCCTATATGCCGACTACGAAAGTTCCACCCTGGCCTGGGCTCGCAAAAACATGCATGCGGCAAATGGAAAACACGAACTAAATGAGGCGATTTGGACGAGATGCGAATCAGGTCAAGTTGAGGGGGGCGCCCATACTCGCTTCCCAAATGCGGGTAGTGCGCTCATCATGGATCAGTAGACAAGACCCTTTTCCTATTAGGGTCGACACTAGCAGGCTCCAAAACCTCTCATGGGCCTCCTGCCGGTGCCTTATCATCAAATTTATTATTAATAGTAACATTAGCATGATTGATTGATTAAACATCGAGCCCCCACAACGTAATAGAAGTAGTAACAGAAGTAACGGGTAACAGACTCGAGCAAAACAACCTAAGCATGCTAGTAAGACACTGGCTCAACCAAGGGTGATAGGAGTGGAGGTGAGGCAATATCAGGGTTCAGGGTATCATGTGATGGGTTCGTAACAGAAACATCTACTACTAAGGCTAGCAGAAATAGACAACGGAAAGTATCGGTATCCAATGTTGAAAGGAACACAGTGGTTCATGTGAGTGATAACTTGCCTGCAAAACCCAGTAGCCTGGTACTGAGCTAACTCCTTAAAAGGGATGTCGTAAGTATCGTCGGTCTCAACGTCGTCGTGTATCCGAGAAGAAGCAAACAGACAATGCAGAAAAGGTAGACAATCAATATCATGGCATAGTGCACAATCATGGGATGATGCATGTCATGTTAATAGATGCATCAGAATAAACTACTTGACATGATAACACAATTTAATTGGACCCATATGCAATTGGATTGCCTATGGAAAAGATCCATTGAAATAAGTGAAAACAAATGATTTACAACTAATTATTATGTGAGAGTTGTTAGCATGATGCATGCATGATGGTAACAACAAAATAACAACAAATAACAATGATAGATGCAAGTGAAAAAGGATTGGAACAAGTTTTGGAAATCATTGATTAAGTTTGGAAAGTTTGGTTACTTAAACATGTCACACAAGTATTTGTTGTTTTCATCAAGTTAAATTGTTCAAAATAGATCACCAAGTTTATATTTGAAAAGAAAACAAGATTTTAGTTGGAATACATGTTTCACTTGTTGAAAAAGGATTTCAAATAAATTATTTATGAATTAAACAAGTGTAAGCAAGAATTAAATGAAATTAATTCAAACATGAACTTATTTGAATTCTTATTTGTTCAAAACATTGAGGGAAGTTCATAATTGAAAAGGTTATGCTTTTATGGTTTGAAAACATATTTTATATGTCCCAAAAGAATTTGTTTTGATCAAGTTATAAATTTAGCAATATTAAATGAATTAAATAAGATTTAAACTATTTAACCAATTTTAATTATTCAAAACATGAAACAAAATTTATATTTGGAAAGGTGGTTTAATTTTGCATGGAAAACATATTTCATTTGTGGAAATTGGATTTAAAATGAGCAAGTTATTATTTTGGCAATTTTAAATGCAATAAACAAGAAACAGTTGTTTTCAGCAATTTAAATTATTCAAAACAGCAAACAAAATTTATATTTGGAAAGTACATGAAAAATTGATTGGAAAACATATTTGGTTTGTGAAATTTGGAATTTTTATGAGCAAGTTATGAATTTTGCAAATTTAAGTGAATTTGACAAGTTTTCAAATATTTCAACAATTTAAAATATTCAAAACAGGAAATAAATTTTATATTTGGATAGTACATTTAATTTGGGACAGAAAACATATTTAAAAAGTTAAAATTGGAGTTGGGATGAATTTCTTAGGCATTTTACAAATTAAGATACAAATCTGCCATTTTTACAATATTTAGGGACCTAGAAAGATTAACAGGGGCTTGGAAAATATTTTACAGGATCTATATGTAATTACCAGGGGCATGGATGTGATTTGCAGTTGTTTTGGATCTGAGTAAATAAAACAAAAAAAGGTTGTTGTATTATGCAGGGGGTGGGATTCGATCCCCTGCCCCCTGCTTCCTGCGCCCAAGGGAAGAACCAGATGAGCTGCTGCTGCTCAGTTGTCAGAGAAGGGGATCTTGGGGGCTTATGGTTCAGATAACGAACCGAAATAAATTCGGAAAAAGCAGTAGCAAAAAGGGGGTGGCCGGGACTCGATCCCAGGACCTTGGGCTCGCGCGCACCACTGCCTAACCACTGTGGTAATCGCTCGGATCTGATAGGTACAGATCGCGTGGGTTTTTGAGGTGTCCTTGACGGGAAAGCCTGAAACTGAACGTGGTTCTGTCAACTGCATCTCGATCGGGATACAGAGGTGGCCGGCGGCCTGCCGTCGACAACGTGCGCGTTGGGGCGACTCGCGGATGGCAGCAGAGCAGCTAGACGTGCTGGGGTCGAGGTGGGTGCGCTGCTGCTGCACTTGGCGTGTACCAACTCGGGCAGAGAGGCCGCGGTTAGGGCATCGTTTCCATCAGACGTGCAACCTCGGCGTCCATGGCTGACGGAGTACACCTCGACGGGAGCAAGGTTCCTCAGCCAATCGAGATGGGAGAAGGGTGGAATGGAAAGGGGAGCTCACCGTGGTGGTGCTGGGGTAGCCGTACACGCTTGAGGAGGACCGACGGCGACGGAATTCGAGGTAAAGGTGGCTGCTTCCGCCACTTCATCTCGGCATGGTACAGAGGGAAAGAAAATCCGAGAGTTGAGAGGAAGAGAGGGGACTTGGCGGCGGCTGAGGAGGGGAGGGGGAAAAACCTAGGGTTTGGAGGGAGCCTCTAGGGGGAGATAAGGGCGAGGGGGAGTGGTTGAGGTGGGGGGAGTCGGTGACAGCGACAGAGATCTTTTCCCCCACGTCCGTACGAAGAAGATGAGGTGGAGTGGGCTGGGCCGAAAAAGAAAGGCTAGGGGGGAGAAGAAGGGTTGGGCCTGCTCTTCTCTCTCCCTTTTGTTATATTTATTTTTGTTTGTTTTATTTTTTTTTGTAGCAAAAGCAAATGGAATCAAAACATGAGATTTTGGGTAGTAGAAAAATTTGAGAAAATTTTAGGGAAACTCCTTAGGCCATCTACTAACAGTTGTAACTTTTATTTGCAAAAATTTAAATGTTTGATTGTTGTTTAAAATTTAAACCAAAGTTGGGTGCATTTGTTATTATTAATAACCATTATTTAAAACCAATTTGAACATAGGGTAACCCCTAAGATTAATTGGAAACAAAGAGTAAATAATGTGTTGGTTATTATTTTCATAATTTCAAATTGGGTTCTATTTGAAACACCTTTGGTTTGAATTGAGCAATTTGGAAATTAATAGATTAATATTGAAAACAAGGATTTTAATAGGGGAACCCTATTGATTAAAGTGATTAAATTAGTTGATTTGTTTGTTAAAGTTTATAAGTTCAAAAGTGGTTCTGTTTGATGCATTTGATTTGAAAGTGGATTGAAATAAAAGCACCATTTTATTAGTTGATCAACATGGAATAAAATGGTTGTTTTCACTTGTTATTTTTATTCCAAAAGTTGTAACAGAACAAGTATGAAAACATTGTTTGAGTAAGGTTTGAATTTGAGTTGTGAAAACAGTGGAAAACAAATGCAACAATTTAGAAACAAAAGCACACAACAAGGAAACAATATGATGACATGATGCAATACTTAAATAAACATGCAACAAACATTCTAAGCGGATGGTTTTCATACTTGGGCTGTTACAGTCGCCGAGGACGACGACCCCGAGCTCCAGGCCGGCTTGGAGGAGGCCTACGAGGCCTCCCGCCGCTCCCTCGTCGAGGACGAGGTCAAGCGGTGGCACCAGGTCCTGGCCGCCGCTGCCGCCGACGGCGAAGCCATGCCGCCCCCTTCGGCGCCTGCCCCTTGGTGGCAGACAATGAACGCCGAGCTGGAGGCGTCCGAGGACCAGCCGCCGCCACAGCCGCTGCCCCCCGGCCTGGAGTACGGGATGACCTGGGCCTGGACCGGCGGCGTATGGTCGCCGGAGGAGCTGCCGCCACCGCCGCCGCAGCAGGAGGAGCTGCCCCCGCCACCGCCGCACGCGCCCCCGATGCCTCCGCAGCCACCGGCGGGCCCGCCCCAGCTGCCTGCCCACCTGTGGCAGGCACCCCCTACCACTGCATCTCCTCCGAGGAGGAGTGGGCCGGCGCCGGTGCGCCCGCCCCCCTAGACTAAGCTACCCACCCCCCCAAGAAACGGCCGGCCGCCTGAGGCCGCGCCGCCGCCCCACTATATGTAAGCACGGCCGGCCGCCTGTGGCCGCGCCGCCCCCCTATGTAAGCAAGGCCCCCGGGCCTTTTTTAATATATATTTGTGTCCCTAGTCCAACCCCGCCGGCGGAACCAGCGCCGGCGGGATCTTCCTACTCGTTCCCGCCGCCGGCAGGGCTTCGCCAAGCCATGTCCGCTGTCCTGGGTGGTCGCTCGGCCTGGAGAGAGGGCCGAGATATTTATACAACTGAGCCTCTAGTCCCGGCCCGTGCCACCAACCGGGACTAGAGCCCCTTTGGTCCCGGTTGGTACCACGGGCCGGGACCAAAAACTCATTTCGAATTTTGGTGGCACCCTGCGCGCCCAAAAATTTTTAGCGCCAAAATTTTAAAATTATTTAAGTTTGCACATTAACGACTTCTATATACTTTCGGATTTGACAAAAATTTCAACATGAAAAATGCTAGAATTTGCATAACTAATTCAAATCCATTTTTCGTTTAACTAAATAATTATTCTAACTATTGAAACTATTAATTATTTTACCATTTGTATATAATTTGAATATAAATATCTTACAATTTTTGTTTTCTCTCGTGATCTTCCGAGTTAGTCTAGAGCATACAAGGCATCCCGGGTGATTTATATAAAGTTCGACAAAGCGAGTTGTACCTTATTGACACGGTGAATTTGAGATTCTTCGTCTACAACAGAAAAACCATAGTTTTCCTTCGAAGGTTTACTCTGAGCATTCTTTCGCCATATTTTCAAAACATAGTGTGGTGGAATTTCATTGATATTTCTGATCTCAAGAACCTTCAGTACCTGGCAACACGGAAGACCTATATTTTCAAACTTCTTGCGGCTACAAATGTATACTGATGAGTCGAATCTAACAAAATGACCCCGACGCCCGTTTTTGACAGTTATCTCATACTCGGATATGGGTCCAATTTTGCCACAGTTATAGACCACGCAATCCAAGATCAGTTCAAATTCTAATCTGAAAATCTCAAACAGTGCAGGAGTGTATGCATTAGCAGCTTGCCAAAGTAACCGCAGAGGTGCAACCCTTTGCGTCATTTGAACTCCAAGGTAGTACCGAAGATCTATTTCTATTTTAAGGATATCTGTCAGGATGGTATCCGTACTATCACTTCGAAGTGTGCCTGCAATATCTGCCTACAGTTATCTCATACTCGGGTGGGTGTGCCGCTGGTTGGAATAATAATGAAATCAGACTGGTCATAGTTGTCAGCTTTTTACCGGTCAATACAAAATACTGATCAAACAGAACTATATGATCATGTATTCCACGCTTATTATTACACATCACCAACAGACGGAGGAGAGAGAAACAGAAAAGTGGGTGGGTGTGCCGCTGGTTGGAATAATAATGAAGTCAGGCTGGTCATAGTTGTCAAGCACTCAATGCTTGCCAGCTTTTGACCGATCAATACAAATTATTGGTCAAATTTGCACCTACTCCATTCATAATCACAGAATATGTATAAATATCATTTTGGCTAAAAAAATCTCGTTCATACTACGTTATAAGAACTATGATCATGTATTCCACGTTTATTATTACACATCACCAACAACATCCCTATCTAGTCTTCTGAATTTTCTTCGTGTCCCTTACTTATGATCGCTTCGGCCGTAACCATGGCGCATCTTCATTATTTAACGGGATGGTGGGGTCAGCTTTCACTGTGAAGGGTGGAATTTCAACAAACTTATTATAATCTTCTGACATGTCTGTTGTGTCCTCGATTCCCACGATGTTTCTATTCCCCGAGAGAACTATGTGACGCTTCGGCTCATCGTATGATGAATTTGTTTCCTTATTTTTTGTTTTCTTCGGTCTGGAAGACATGTCCTTCACATAGAAGACCTGAGCCACATCATTGGCTAGGACGAATGGTTCTTCATTGTAACCAATATTGTTGAGATCCACTGTTGTCATTCCATAAAGCGGGTCTACCTTTACCCCTTCTCCATTCAGGTTGACCCATTTGCACTTGAACAAAGGGACCTTAAAAGAAGGTCCATAGTCAAGTTCCCATATCTCCTCTATGTAACCATAGTATGTGTCATTTTTTCCATTCTCGTTTGTTGTATCAAAGCGGACACCACTGTTTTTGTTGGTGCTCATCTTATCTTGGGAGCTCGTGTAAAATGTATTCCCATTTATCTCGTACCCTTGAAAACTCCCAATAGTCGAAGATGGTGACCCTGCCAACATGTACAGCTGATCTTCAACAGTGGTGTCATTTATAAGATGTGTTTGCAACCAACTTCCGAAAGTCTCCATGTGTTCGCGTTTAATCCATGAGTCATCCTTCCCCGGGTTTGCAGACCGTACAATATTCTTGTGTTCCTCGAGATACGTAGCCATGAACATAGAATTTTGTAGAACTGTGTAGTGTGCTTTGGTCAAAGAATGCCCGTCCCTAGGTATCATTGTTTTCTTTCCCAGCGTTCCTTTTCCCCTCAGTCTCCCCTCATGCCGCGATTCAGGAACACCAATTGTCTTAAGGTCAGGAATAAAGTCAACACAGAACCCAATGACCTCCTCTGTTCCATAGCCCTTCGAGATGCTTCCTTCTGGCCTAGCACGGTTATGAACATATTTCTTCAAGACTCCCATGAACCTCTCAAAGGGGAACATATTGTGTAGAAATACCGGACAAAGAATATGAATCTCTTCACATAGGTGAACCAGGAGATGAGTCATAATGTTGAAGAAGGATGGTGGGAACACCAACTCAAAACTAACAAGACACTGGACCACATCCCTCTGTAATCTTGTCATAATTTCTGGATCGATTACCTTCTGAGACATTGCGTTCATGAATGCTCATAGCTTCACAATGGGTACTCGAACATTTTCCGGTAGAAGCCCCCTCAATGCAATCGGAAGCAACTGCGTCCTAATCACGTGGCAGTCATGAGACTTCAGGTTTTGGAATTTTTTCTCTGCCATGTTTATTATCCCCTTTATATTCGACGAGAAGTCAGACGGAACCTTGATACTGTAAAGGACTTCAAAGAATATTTCCTTCTCTGCTTTAGTAAGAGCGTAGCTGCTTAAGTAATGGCGCCCTGTATCTGTGTGCTTGTTGCTTGGGTCTTTCATACGTTGCTGGTCCTCCCGTGCTTCTGGCGTATCTTTGGACTTCCCATACACGCCCAGGAAGCATAGCAGATTGACACAGAGATTCTTTGTCACGTGCATCACGTCGATCGAAGACCGGACCTCTAAAACTTTCCAATAGGGTAGCTCCCAAAATATAGATTTCTTCTTCCACATGGGTGCGCGCTTATCAGGGCCGTACGGAACTGGTTGGCTGCCAGCAGCCTTACCAAAGATTACTTCTAGGTCCTTGACCATATCGAATATATCATTACCACTACGCAGCTCAGGCTTCTTCCGGTTATCTGCCTCACCTCTGAAATGCTTCCCTCCTTTCTTTCTTACGGGATGCTTGATCGGAAGAAATCTACGATGCCCCAGGTATACAACCTTTTTACATTTATCCGAAAAAACACTGTCAGTATTATCTAAACAGTGTGTGCATGCATTGTATCCCTTGTTTGTATGTCCGGAAATGTTACTAAGAGCAGGCCAATCATTGATGGTTACGAAAAGCAATGCCCGTAGGTGAAATGGCTTTTGTTCGTTCTCATCCCACACACGTACACCTGGTTTGCCCCACAATTGTAAGAGTTCTTCCACTAATGGCCTTAGATACACATCAATGTCGTTGCCAGGTTGCCTCGGGCCTTGGATGAGAACTGGCATCATAATGAACTTGCGCTTCATGCACAACCAAGGAGGAAGGTTGTACATACATAGAGTTACAGGCCAAGTGCTATGACTGGAGCTCTGCTCCCCAAAAGGATTAAAGCCATCTGTACTTAGACCAAACCATAAGTTTCTCGCCTCTCCTGCAAAGTATGGGAAGTCTCTCTCGATCTTTCTCCACTGCGATCCATCGGCGGGGTGCCTCAACTTTCCGTCTTTCTTACGGTCTTCTTTGTGCCATCGCAACAACCTAGCATGCTCTTTGTTTCTAAACAGACGTTTCAACCGTGGTATTATAGGAGCATACCACATCACCTTAGCAGGAACCCTCTTACGGGGGGGCTCGCCGTCAACATCACCAGGGTCATCTGCTCTGATCTTATACCGCAGTGCAGTGCATATCGGACATTCATCCAAATTCTCGTACTTCTCACCGCGGAAGAGGATGCAGTCATTAATGCATGCATGTATCTTCTGCACATCTAATCCTAGAGGACAGAGAGCTTTCTTTGCTTCGTACGTACTCTCAGGAAATTCGTTATCCTTTGGAAGTTTTGGCTTCATTAGTTGAAGTAAACTCTCAAATGCCTTGTCAGTCACACCGTTCTGTGCCTTCCATTTCAGCAACTCCAGTGTGGTACCGAGCTTTGTGCTACCATCTTCGCAATTTGGGTACAACAATTTTTTGTGATCCTGTAACATGTTGTCCAGCTTCAACCTCTCCAATTTATTTTCACAGTCTTCCCTTGCATCAGCAATAACTCGGCCAAGATCATCATCAGGCTCTTCTGATGCATGTTCTTGATCACCTCCTTCTTCTCCATTCTCTTCAATTGCAGTATCGTCGTATTCAGGGAACAAAGGATCTTCTTCTTCTTCTTCATCGTCTTCCATCACAACCCCTCTTTCTCCATGCTTCGTCCAGCAATTATAGCTGGGCATGAAACCTATCCGAAGTAGATGGCCGTGAATGATTCTTTCGGAAGAGTGCTCTCTGACGTTCCGACAATCAACACATGGACAACACATGAAGCCATTATCTTTGTTTGCCTGAGCTACAACAAGAAATGCATTCAGGCCTGCCATATACTCGGAAGTGCGTCGGTCACCGTACATCCATCGCTGTCGTGCATCCATATGCATCGTATAATTAATGAAGTTTATCAAAAATACATTACAATAACATATTAATACAGAGATGACCACACTACATCGACAAATACATTTTTTTATGTATCAGTTACAGATGAAAAAGATAAGTTTGTTAACCTCGTTCGAAGATACCATTTTTAGTGAGCTTATATGTGGCTCGGGAATTTCGTCGAACACCTCGTGTGCATAGTAAAATAAAACACACTAACACCCACCTCACTCACACCTCCAAGCAAAAAAAAGATAGAAGGGTGGGGGGGCTGGGGCAGTATATATAGGGGAAGGGGGACATTGGTCCCGGTTCGTGGCCTGGACCGGGACAAATTCTCATGCGCGTGCCACGTGGCATATGGCTAGGCATTGGTCCCGGTCAGTGGCACGAGCCGGGACTGATATCTCCCCCACAAACCGGGACCAATGCCCCCAGGCGGTTTCTGTTGCACTGGGCGCACGAACCGGGACAAATGCATGGCATTTGTCCCGGATTTGGTTGCAGCCGGGACAGATGCCCCCTGGCCCCCTGGACGAGAGGGGTTGTTTCCACTAGTGTATACTCTAATTATATATGATGGTTATCTAGATAGCGTTAATTATGTTTGATCCTGCTTTATGTATACTAAAAGGCAATCACTAAAATCGCAGCTGTGCAGCCAGTACCGCATCTCGGACCCCTCGGAAAAATCCCGGACGCCCGTACTACACCCGCGGTCATAAGCAGACACATTCTACATAACATATCCGGCCAATTAGACCAGGCGTCTCAGAAAATATATTATTAGCGACGGGCGATATTTATGACAGTCTCCGAAAACATAGTATTAGAGATGGGTATGATTGACGTCCATCTGAGGGGTTTGGTCATCAGAGCTGGTTGCTAGAACCGGCTTTGACAGAATATTATTAGAGACCCTGGCTCGAAGCCGGTTGACGAAACCCGACTCTGCCTGCTGTACGTGAACCGGCTCCAATGCCCGGTTGCGTACTAGTGATCACTATAGTCGGGAGGAGTATTACAGTACACGAGAGAACAAACCCTCTGCGTGCTATCAATCTGGTGTATCTCTCTCTCTTCTCTCTGCGCTCTACAATAGACGAATTTTGTTCCTGCAAAATAGGAGGTGATTGTTGAACAATATTATGAACATCATCATTATCAACAATTTCAGTTTCTATATCTTTTACGTGCTCCACCTGCACGCTAACTTCCTGCTTATCATCAGAACTAACAAGAGAAACATTTGTAAGTAAACTATTAGTGTACATAACAGATTCGTTGAAATATACACTCCTGCTCATGAAAGGCTTCTTAGTCTCGAAGTTCCACAACTTATATCATTTAACACCAGAACCATATCCAACAAACATACACTTAATAGCTTTAGATTCTAACTTTTCATTATCAACATGAGCATAAGCAGTGCAACCGAAAACTCTCAACTAATCAGCAGGTGTTCCAGACCATACCTCAATGAGAGTTTTCTTATCGGGTGGGCTAGAAGGCGGCATGTTTATGAAATAAAAGTTGTGTGCATTAATCGATACAGAGGTTGGGGCTTTTCCCCTTTTCTAAAAAAATCAAGTAGCATGTGGTGGAGGCTGCTTCAGCCCAAAAACGCTTGCTCACGCGATCGTTGAATATCATGCAGCGAACTCTTGAGTTGATAGTTTTGTTCATGCGCTCAGCCATACCATTCTACTGCGGCGTGTATGGGATGGTGTGGTGCCTCACATTCCTTCTTTCTTGCAGAAATCGTCAAAAGCATCCGAACAAAACTCTCCACCATTGTCAGTACGAAGCAATTTAACCTTTATGTCAATTTGCCTTTCTATCATAACTTTCTATAATTTAAACACAACAAATGTTTCATCTTTAGTTTGTAGGAAATAAGGGAATACTTTTCTGGAGTAATCATCAATAATGGTAAACATGTAACGAGAACCACCATAAGAGGGCTTATTGTAACATCCAAGTATGAAAAACCCCCTAGTTGTTTTATTTCCTGTTTATTTTAAGCAATGCATCATATCATCATCCTCATTTTATTTTCTGTTTGCATTGTTTTCATAATGAAATTCCAACTTAATCAACATTTGTTTTCATACTTGTCTGTTACAATCTTTCAAATTAAGGATGCAAATCAAAAACCTCCTTTGTTTCCAAATGCTTCAATAATGTTCAATTAATAAATTGTTGGTTTTATTTCAAACAAATAATCCCAAATCACCTACAATTTCAAATTAAATTCATCAAACAGCAACCCACTTGAGTTTATGAAATCTCTAAGCAAATCAATTAATTTTAATCACTTTAATCTATAGGGGCCACCCTATAAAAATGCTTTGTTTTCTTAATATTAATCAATATTAAAATCCTTTCAAATTGTGGTTTCAAATACAAACAACATTTTAAATCTCAAACTTTTGAAAACCAACCTTGGCATATGGTTGCTATTGATCTAAAAAGTCTAACCTAATTTTTCTGGATTTTTCCCTAAACAAAAATCCATCCTTTTCTTCCAAAACTGTTTTCTGCAAAAAAAAAGTAAAACAGGAAAAAAAATAAAAAGGAGAAACGCAGCGCGCGCGGCAGATAAGCAAGCCCAAGCCCACCTAAGCCTACGCGCGCGCAGCCCAGCCCGCCTTACCCTCGCGTACCGCTTGGAGAAGCGTGCGTTTCTTCTGTCCGAGGTACGGCGGGCATCCGCGGCCTCCACGTCGGAGTACGGCGGCAGCCGACGGCCATCCCTCGCTTTCCGCGCCTACAAGTACCCCCAGGGCCCCCGCAGACCTAACCCTAATCCCTAGGTCCTCGCTCCCCGCGCCGCGCCGCCAATTCCTGCTCTCTGTCGTCGCTACCCCCCTCTCTGAATTTCCTCGCCGGCGACAGCCCTCTGAATATCGCCATGGCGCCGCCACCTCCTAACCTCTCCTAGCCAACTCTCTACTGGAACCAGCTCGCCACTCCCTCCTCTACGCGTTGGACACCTGAGCTCGCACGGAGGAGCACGGAGACAGCGCCGCCATCCTCGACCACCTCGTCACCGCCGTTGTCATCAGTGCGTCACCGTCGAGCCTCTGCCTCGATTACTTCCGCGGTGAGCTCCACCGTCCCTCCCATCTCATCTCCTCTCTTGCACGCGTCCAACGCTAGCACGCGCACGCGCCCAGCAAGCAAACGCACGGCAACGGTCCTCTCAACGCCGGCGAGCCGCGATTTCTCTGTTAGTCGCGGAAACATTTGTTCGTCAGAGTTTCAGTTCCGCGTCTGAAACCATATCCTCTGTGCGTCGCGGTTACCTGACAACGAACGCGCAATAGCGCAATGGTTCAGAGAACGCACACGCAAGCGCGCGGTTGAGGGATCGAATCCCCGCGGCCGCATAAAAACCCCACCTTTTTATTCTTCCGTGCTGACACCCGTGGCCCACAAGTCATGGACTCCCTCAGCCACGCAAGCGCAGCAACGCCACGCTGGCCCCCAGGCCCACGCTGCAGTGGCAGTGGCTAGGGGCCAGTGCGGTACAAAATGTTTAAACGTTTTCTGTTTTGGAAATTCTATTTCTTTTTAATAACAGATTTAAAACTTAAACTTTAAACCCTAATAACTTTTAATCTATAAACCCAATAAATAAAAGTTATATATGTTTTCTGTTCAAAATTAAATTATCTATCCAATTATTCCAATTGTGTTCTGTTTTGAATTTTCAAAATGCATTTAAAATTCAAACTTGAATAATTCAAATATAGTTTGCAATAATTCATAAATAATTCATACTAAGTCCAAATAAGGCAAATAAAATATGTTTTTCATACCATTTTGAATATCCTATCCAAATATAAAATTTGTTTCATTGTTTGAATAATTTATATTGCCTAAATAATTAATACCTGTTTAATTCATTTAAATTTGATAAAAATCATAACTTGCTCAAAATAAAATATTTTTGAACATGCAAAATATGTTTTCAAGCTATCAAAGTGTGAACTTTTCAAATGTGAATTTGAATTTATGATTTGAACAAATAAAATTCAAATAATATTCAAACTTGTTTTAAATTCAATTAAAACTTGTTTAATATTGTTTAATTCATAATAAATTCATCCTAATTCAAATTTCAATATTGGAAACATGTAATCCAACAAAAATTTGATGTTCTTTTCAAATATAAATTTTGTAAATTGTTTTGCACACTTTAAATTGATGAAAACCACAGTTGTTTGTGTGACATGTTTAAGTAACCAAAAATTTCTAAACTTAATAAATAATTTTCCAACTTGTTATATTCCTTTTCCTTGCATCTATCATTGTTATTTGTTGTTATTTTTGTTGTTACCATCATGCATGCATCATGCTAACAATTTTCACCTAGTAATTAATTGTAAATCAATTGTTTCCATTTATTTCAATGGACCTTTTCCATATGCAATCCAATGGCATAGGGGTCCATCTAAATTGTGTTATCATGTTACCTAGTTTATTTTGATGCAACCATTAACTTGTCATGCATCATCTTGATTGTGCACAATGCCATGGCAATGATTGTTTACATTCCTGTTTTGTTGTTTGCTTCTTCTCGAATAGACGACGACGTTGAGACAGACGATCCTTACAGCACCCCTTCTGAGGATCTAGCTCAGTACCCGGCTGCTGAATTCGCAGGCAAGTTATCACTCACATGAACCATTGTGTTCCTTTCAACCCTGGTTACCGATACTTTCCGTTGTCTATTCTTGCTAGCCTTAGTGGTAGTTGTTTCTGTTACGAACCTATCACATGAATCCTTTAACCCTGATATTGCCTCACCACCCCTCCTACAACCCTGTTGATTGAGCCAGTGTCTTACTAGCATGCTTAGGTTGTTTTGCTCGAGTCTGTTACCCGTTACCTTCAGTTACTATATTTTCATTATGTTTCGGGGGCTCGATGTTTAATCAATCAATCAATCATGCTAATATTACTGTTAATAATAATTTGATGATAAGGCACCGGCAGGAGGCCCTGTGTGGTTTTGAGGCCTGCTAGTGTCGACCCTAATAGGAAAGGGGTCTTGTCTACTGATCCATGATGAGCGCACTACCCGCATGTGGGAAGCGAGTATGGGCGCCCCCCTCAATTTGATTCGATTCGCATCTCGTCCAAATCATCTCATTTAGTTCGTGCTTTCTATTTGCCGCATGCATGTTTTTGCGAGCCCAGCGCAGGGTGGAACTTTCGTAGTCGGCATATAGGGGGACACGGTCTTAGAGTGCTATGAGGGTCCCTTTTCTTCGGGGCTTGATTAGCCGTGCGCCCAAGGTGCTTTGGGCTTGATGCGGAGAAGAGTTGAGTTGTGTTGAGTGCCCCGCTTGGTGGGAGGCATCCCATCTGGCGGGTTATTCATACGTTTACGGCCAAATTGGTGCAACCCTGCAGGGATAATCTTCTCGAGAAGCCGTGTTTTCCGCGGTTATGGTTAACTTGGTGAAAGTACTGGCTAACAAGTACTCAGGACAACTTAAACCTAATGATTCACAATCTCACACCCCATGATTATCAATTTGACTAGTAATAGGATTATAGTCCCAATAACTTGTTTCATCTTAATCCAACTGTGTGGGTTATCCTCGGATTGCTTCTTTGGATAAGGGGCGAGATCCAGGAGGGGTTTGTTTGGAGTTGTCTTTCAGTTGGCTACAACACTCGATCTTATCCCCTTTCTGAATAGTTGGAAGTGATAGAATCTCTGTAGTTGGTTAGCGCAGCCAGTTGCAGCATCATATATATCCCCTTCTTTCCGTTTAACCCAAGTCATCTGTGCTTGTGTTGACGGGCTATACTTTGGTGAACTGTGAGTCTTGCTTGCCAGTACGTCTATGTACTGACCCCTTTGGGGTTGTGGTTTCCGCCGACTACGATTACGAGGATCCAGGTGACGGCTACTACGTGGAGTTTGACGAGGCTGCTGACGAGTAGTTAGCGGACCCGGGCAGGATCCGAGACATCGTGGATGGGCTCCGTCTTTATTTCAGTTTCCGGCTTCTTAAGCCTATTTGGATTTTGTCTGTACTCAGACCCCTTTGAATGCTTCCGCTGATGTAATGAATGCTATGTTGGGACATGTGTCCTCTGGATGATTGTATTTGCCATTTCTGCCTTAGTGAAGGCCTTTTGCTACCTTATTTCAATCTTTTGTGTCGTAGAGGCATGTTGTGTTATCCTTTTGTTCAAAGCCGTTGACGTACCATGTGTGTATGGTATGAAGTACGTCAATGGTAGTGTCCTAATTTCTACAGGATAGTTTACATCAACGGTGAACAGTAGCGATGGGTTGTCACACATAAGTGTTGGCCTACTCGTAAGAGGACGCGGGTGCCGGGAAGCCCCGTAATCCCATCAGAATACTGTTCAGTTCGTACGGTGAGTATCCTATAGAAGTCCGGGTACGACAAATGGTATCAGAGCCTGTCTGCCTGTAGGATCCCTTTTTACTGGTCGCAGTTGAGTCTAGAAACTATTTTGTAGCTATATAGGAAAAATGAAACGTGAGAGTAGGAATTCTGCCATTTTTCTTCTTTCCCCACCCACCCACCCTTTTCTGGTAAGGAAGTGCAACGTTGTTTTCTGTTCTCACCTAAACTTTCAAGTTAGGATTTCACGTGTTTTGGGTTCTCCGTAGTACCTCAGGAGTTTTTGGTCTCGAGTTTCCCGATGTTGCTTCAATATCCTGTTCTTTTCAACATCCTTATCGTCCGTTGAACCTTGTTGTTGTTTCCCACTTCAATTCTTCTACCGGAGTCTAATCAAAACTTCCCCGATCATCTGCAGATGGATCTCAGGTTCTTCCCGCAGGTGGTTCGGATGACTCGCTGTGAGAGCACCGCCGGTTATCCGGAGATGCTGAGAGACATGGTTACCTATCTGGGGTTCCATTGGGCACCAGAGTACCAGGTCTACGAGCAGCAGCGAGAGTTTGACCAGACCTACTACCAGGCTATCGTCTACATTCTGTCGGATGATGGCACGAGCGTTGTCCACCGCTACGAGGCAGTAGGTTCCACAGTGGATATGGCCGTGCAGCAGGCAGCTTACGTGAGTCTCACCGTCCTCCGTGCTGACTACTGGGGGTTTGATGATTCCATCTATCGCCACATCCCCCGTGGTTACATCACGGCAGCGGGAGTTCACTTCACTCTCCACAGCAACCTGGATACCTACGAGTCTGATAGCTCCAGGCTGCACACCACTGCTCAGTTCGTGAGGCACAGTGACGCAGTTGCTTCCACACTTTCTCAGGAGTTAGCCTCAGTCAGGGAGCAGCTCTATCTTGCTTTGACTCGTCTGGCTACGTACACCACAGACTTTGTTGGAGACGAGCGCTTTGCGCGTTTCACTCAGCCAGCTGGGTTTCCGCTGCCAGATGCTGGAGGGTACGAGCCGATCAGAGGTCCACTTCTCGACCTTGGTCTGGGTTACACTGGGATTC
Source organism: Alopecurus myosuroides (assembly GCA_028641055.1). Lineage (NCBI taxonomy): Eukaryota > Viridiplantae > Streptophyta > Magnoliopsida > Poales > Poaceae > Alopecurus > Alopecurus myosuroides. The sequence goes on along the minus strand of CM054058.1, from coordinate 373,400,568 downwards.
CCCGCTTTGGAGCACAGGGAGACGACGCTTTCTACTTCACCACACCGAGAGTTGCTCTCAGAGCAGTCCCGCTCTACGTGGATCGTCGTCATACCTACTTCCGGGGGATTCCTCCTCACCGTATCTCTCGTCGTACTACTCACCGCCGTCCTGCGTGATGAGCATGGGAGTACCAATGTATCCATTCCTAGCTATGTTTAGTTATCCTTTGGCATTCGAACCATGTATTGGTCTGTTGGATATTCTGATGTATTTGATCATGTGATGATGTACCTGTTGGTTATCTATTCATGCGTCGGAATAATCTATCTTTCGGTTACCAAGTCTATCCTTTTCTATTGTTGTGCTAAAATGAATGTCTATTCAGGATGCCGCCAACAAGGAGCAACCCGCCTGAACCACCTCCGCTCACGGAGCTGTTGACTCAGATGACTCAGGTCGTGGCTCAGATGGCCCAGATCCAGGCTAACCAGCACAACAACCAGAATGCTCCGCGAGTCAGCATCAAGGAGTTTCTGAGCATGGGGCCGAGAGCTTTTGTGGCAACACGTGAGCCTCTGGATGCTGATGACTGGATCAGGGAGATGAACAGGGCTCTGGAGATAGCTCATGTTGCTGAGGAAGATAAGGTCAAGTATGCCACCTATCTACTGAAGGGTCAGGCAGCTACCTGGTGGGAGAACTACCAGACCATGAGAGCTGGCTATCCTATCACCTGGGGATGTTTCAAGGATGCCTTCCTGAAGCACCACATCCCAGATGGTCTCATGGAAAGGATGCGTGAGGAATTCTGCTCTCTCAGACAGGGCAAGCTGGACGTCCTCGGCTACCAGAACGAGTTCAATCGTCTAGCTCGATACGCTGGTGACGAGGTGTCCACTGAAGCCAAGAAGATGGCAAGTTTCCGCCGAGGTTTTAACCCGGAACTGAAGTACGCTCTCACCAACGTCAAGTGCAAGGACTTCGTGGAGCTCGTGAACACTGCGCTCAATGAGGAGAATGGGCGCAAGGCGTTCGAAGAGTCCCGTAAGCACTCGCGTGAGGGTGGTTCCTCCTCCAACATGACCACCCCTCCGCAGAAGCGCCGCATCTGGGTGCCAAATGGTGCTGTCACTCGGGCTCCAAATGCCCAAGCTTCTCCAGGCTTTGGTCCCCGCCCACCCAACCCATCTCAGATGTAGGGTCAGAGGATTCCAATGGGGCAGCCAAGGCCAGGTCCTCCTCGTGTCGTCACTTGCTTCAAGTGCAAGGAGACTGGACACTACGCTGATAAGTGCACTCAGAGGCAGCTACCTCCACCTCCTCGCCCCAACACCAACCAGGCAATGGTTCGTGCTCCCCCGGCTAAAGCCTTCAACTCCAACAACAGGCCTGTCGGGAGGAACGCGAGGGTGAACCATATCAAGGCCGACAAAGCTGAGGAAGCTGCTGACGTCGTTCTCGGTATATTACCCGTAAACTCTTTTCCAGCTAAAGTGTTGTTTGATACTGGAGCATCGCATTCGTTCGTGTCAAAGATCTTTGCTACAACGTACAATTTAGCTCTGGTTCCGCTAAGCAATCAAATCTATGTTCACTCTCCGGGAACTAAAATGATTACTTCCAAGATAAGCATGGACAATCAGATCCTAATTGGAGGTCGCATATTCCTTGCTTCACTCATGTTGCTAGGAAATTCTGATATTGATGTCATTCTGGGTATGGATTGGTTGAAGACCCACAAAGCTAAAATTGACTGTGCTCAAAAGTCAATAACTCTCTCCCACACTTCAGGCCAGATAGTCTATTCTCCATATGGATCAAGTTCTGTTCAGCTGTTCAACCTCGATGCCAAACCCCTTCCTGCAATTGAAAATGTTCCGGTGGTTTGTGAATTCCCTGACGTCTTTCCAGAAGAGTTGCCAGGGATGCCTCCGGACAGAGCAGTTGAGTTCGTGATCGAGCTTGAGCCAGGTACTGCTCCAATCTCTAAGCATCCATACAAGATAGCTCCTCCTGAAGTGAAATTGTTGAAGGAGCAAATCGATATGTACATGGAGAAAGGTTACATTCAGCCTAGTTCCTCCGCTTGGGGTTGCCCAACTCTGTTTGTTGCCAAGAAGGATCAAACAAAAAGACTCGTGGTTGACTATCGTCCTCTCAACGAGAAAACCATCAAGAACAAGTATCCAATTCCTCGTATCGATGATCTTTTTGATCAACTTGCTGGAGCCTCAATATTCTCAAAATTGGACTTGAGGATGGGGTACCATCAGATAAAGATCAGAAAGGAAGATATTCCTAAGACAGCTTTCACCACACGGTACGGTCTATATGAATACACCGTCATGTCCTTTGGTCTCACCAATGCACCGGCAACGTTCTCAAGACTAATGAATTCTGTCTTCCATGAATACCTCGACAAGTTCGTTGTGGTATATCTCGATGACATTCTAGTCTACTCAAAATCCGAGGAAGAGCATGGAGAACACCTTCGTCTCACCCTCATGAAACTTCGCGAGCATCGTCTATATGCCAAATTCTCCAAGTGTGAGTTCTGGATTCCAGAAGTTGCATATCTTGGTCATATCATCTCTGCCAAGGGCATAGCCATTGATCCTGAAAAGGTTAAGGCAATTGTTGATTGGAAACCCCCTAAGACGGTGAAGCAAGTCAGAAGTTTTCTTGGCTTGGCTAGCTATTGCCGTTGTTTCGTCCAAAACTTTTCCAAGATTGCCAAACCTCTCACTGATCTCACAAAGAAGGACAAAAAGTTCGTTTGGACTCCACAATGTGATGAGAGTTTCAATCTCCTCAAAGCTAAACTCACTTCCACCCCAGTTCTGGTTGGCCCAGATACTACCAAACCTTTCCAGATATTCTGCGATGCATCTCTCCAAGGTCTGGGTGCAGTTCTTATGCAAGAACGTCAAGTTGTGGCTTATGCTTCACGTCAGTTGAACCCACATGAGCAAAACTATCCCACTCATGATCTTGAACTTGCAGCAGTTGTGTTTGCCCTCAAGAAATGGAGACAATACTTGTTGGGTAACAAAACTGAAATCTTTTCCTATCATAAGAGTCTGAAATACATCTTCACTCAGCCAGATCTGAACCTCAGGCAAAGGAGATGGATTGAGAAGATTAAAGACTTTGATCTCACCATTTCTTACACTCCAGGCAAGGCTAATGTTATGGCCGATGCTCTCAGTCGCAAATCCTATTGCAATAATCTCATGATCATGGAAAGCCAACCTCCACTTCATGAAGAATTCCAGAAGCTGAACCTTGGTCTTGTCCCCGAAGGTTACCTTGCTAGCTTGACAGCCAGTCCAACTCTCGAGGACAAGATTCGTTCTGAACAACTTCGTGATACTGAAATCAAGAAGATTGTAGAGCACATCAAGGAGGGCAATGATAAATTCAAGTCCTTCTCAATTGATGACAAGGGAACTGTGTACTTCGAAGGACGCATTGCAGTTCCTCAGATTCAAAGTCTCAAGGATATCATTCTCAAGGAGGCTCATGACACTCCTCTCTCCATTCACCCTGGAAGTACAAAGATGTACCAGGATCTCAAGACTCTGTATTGGTGGCCTGGCATGAAACGTGAAATTGCTCAATACGTTTCTGAATGCGACGTTTGTCAACGTGTTAAGGCAGTCCATCAGAAAACAGCCGGTCTACCCCAACCTCTGAAAATTCCTGAGTGGAAGTGGGACATGATTGAAATGGACTTCGTTACTGGGTTTCCAAAGTCCAAGAAGGGCAACGATGCAATCTTCGTTGTTATTGATCGTCTCACTAAGGTAGCTCACTTCTTTGCTGTCAAGGAAACTATCTCAGCTAGCCAGTTAGCAGAGCTCTACACAGCAAAGGTTGTTCCCCTTCATGGTGTTCCATTGGAAATAAGCTCAGACCGTGGAAGTATCTTCACTTCTCATTTCTGGAAGAGTTTTCAAGAAGCATTGGGCACCAAACTTCTGTTCAGCACAGCTTATCACCCTCAGTCTCAGGGGCAAGTCGAAAGGGTCAATCAGATTCTCGAGGATATGCTCAGAGCATGTGGTCTCTCCTTTGGCATGAAATGGGAGGATTGCCTTCCATATGCTGAATTCTCCTACAACAACAGCTACCAGGCAAGCCTAGGCATGGCACCCTTTGAGGCACTGTATGGTCGCAGATGCAGGAGTCCAATCAACTGGTCTGGAGCTGGTGAACGTTCACTCTTAGGCCCTGACATTGTTAAGGAAGCCGAGGAGAAAGTTCGTATCATTCGTGACAATCTCAGGATTGCTCAGTCTCGTCAGAAGAGCTATTATGATAGCAAGCACAGGGATATGATCTACGCACCTGGTGATAAGGCATATCTCCGTGTAACTCCCCTCAGAGGCACTCATCGTTTTGGTGTGAAAGGAAAGCTTGCACCAAGATACATTGGTCCTTTCAACATTCTCTCAAGGCGTGCAGAAAATGCTTATCGTCTTGAACTTCCAGAAAAACTATCCAAGGTGCACGATGTGTTCCACGTGTCACAGCTCAAGAAGTGTTTCAAAGATCCAGATCGTGCAGTTGATCATGATTCCATTGAACTGCAAGATGATCTATCTTATGAGGAGCACCCTATTCGTATTCTCGATGAGACCGAGCGTAAGACTCGCAACAAGAGCACCAAGTTCTTGAAAGTGCAATGGTCGCATCATTCCGATAAAGAGGCAACGTGGGAGACCGAAGAGGATCTTCGCAAGAAGTATCCGGACCTTTTCACTTCTCAGTAAGGAATCTCGGGGCGCGATTCCTTCAAGGGGGGGCGTTTTGTAACATCCAAGTATGAAAAACCCCCTAGTTGTTTTATTTCCTGTTTATTTTAAGCAATGCATCATATCATCATCCTCATTTTATTTTCTGTTTGCATTGTTTTCATAATGAAATTCCAACTTAATCAACATTTGTTTTCATACTTGTCTGTTACAATCTTTCAAATTAAGGATGCAAATCAAAAACCTCCTTTGTTTCCAAATGCTTCAATAATGTTCAATTAATAAATTGTTGGTTTTATTTCAAACAAATAATCCCAAATCACCTACAATTTCAAATTAAATTCATCAAACAGCAACCCACTTGAGTTTATGAAATCTCTAAGAAAATCAATTAATTTTAATCACTTTAATCTATAGGGGCCACCCTATAAAAATGCTTTGTTTTCTTAATATTAATCAATATTAAAATCCTTTCAAATTGTGGTTTCAAATACAAACAACATTTTAAATCTCAAACTTTTGAAAACCAACCTTGGCATATGGTTGCTATTGATCTAAAAAGTCTAACCTAATTTTTCTGGATTTTTCCCTAAACAAAAATCCATCCTTTTCTTCCAAAACTGTTTTCTGCAAAAAAAAAGTAAAACAGGAAAAAAAATAAAAAGGAGAAACGCAGCGCGCGCGGCAGATAAGCAAGCCCAAGCCCACCTAAGCCTACGCGCGCGCAGCCCAGCCCGCCTTACCCTCGCGTACCGCTTGGAGAAGCGTGCGTTTCTTCTGTCCGAGGTACGGCGCGCATCCGCGGCCTCCACGTCGGAGTACGGCGGCAGCCGACGGCCATCCCTCGCTTTCCGCGCCTACAAGTACCCCCAGGGCCCCCGCAGACCTAACCCTAATCCCTAGGTCCTCGCTCCCCGCGCCGCGCCGCCAATTCCTGCTCTCTGTCGTCGCTACCCCCCTCTCTGAATTTCCTCGCCGGCGACAGCCCTCTGAATATCGCCATGGCGCCGCCACCTCCTAACCTCTCCTAGCCAACTCTCTACTGGAACCAGCTCGCCACTCCCTCCTCTACGCGTTGGACACCTGAGCTCGCACGGAGGAGCACGGAGACAGCGCCGCCGTCCTCGACCACCTCGTCACCGCCGTCGTCATCAGTGCGTCACCGTCGAGCCTCTTCCTCGATTACTTCCGCGGTGAGCTCCACCGTCCCTTCCATCTCATCTCCTCTCTTGCACGCGTCCAACGCTAGCACGCGCACGCGCCCAGCAAGCAAACGCACGGCCACGGTCCTCTCAACGCCGGCGAGCCGCGATTTCTCTGTCAGTCGCGGAAACATTTGTTCGTCAGAGTTTCAGTTCCGCGTCTGAAACCATATCCTCTGTGCGTCGCGGTTACCTGACAACGAACGCGCAACAGCGCAATGGTTCAGAGAACGCGCACGCAAGCGCGCGGTCGAGGGATCGAATCCCCGCGGCCGCATAAAAACCCCACCTTTTTATTCTTCTGTGCTGACACCCGTGGCCCACAAGTCATGGACTCCCTCAGCCACGCAAGCGCAGCAACGCCACGCTGGCCCCCAGGCCCACACTGCAGTGGCAGTGGCTAGGGGCCAGTGCGGTACAAAATGTTTAAACGTTTTCTGTTTTGGAAATTCTATTTCTTTTTAATAACAGATTTAAAACTTAAACTTTAAACCCTAATAACTTTTAATCTATAAACCCAATAAATAAAAGTTATATATGTTTTCTGTTCAAAATTAAATTGTCTATCCAATTATTCCAATTGTGTTCTGTTTTGAATTTTCAAAATGCATTTAAAATTCAAACTTGAATAATTCAAATATAGTTTGCAATAATTCATAAATAATTCATACTAAGTCCAAATAAGGCAAATAAAATATGTTTTTCATACCATTTTGAATATCCTATCCAAATATAAAATTTGTTTCATTGTTTGAATAATTTAAATTGCCTAAATAATTAATACCTGTTTAATTCATTTAAATTTGATAAAAATCATAACTTGCTCAAAATAAAATATTTTTGAACATGCAAAATATGTTTTCAAGCTATCAAAGTGTGAACTTTTCAAATGTGAATTTGAATTTATGATTTGAACAAATAAAATTCAAATAATATTCAAACTTGTTTTAAATTCAATTAAAACTTGTTTAATATTGTTTAATTCATAATAAATTCATCCTAATTCAAATTTCAATATTGGAAACATGTAATCCAACAAAAATTTGATGTTCTTTTCAAATATAAATTTTGTAAATTGTTTTGCACACTTTAAATTGATGAAAACCACAGTTGTTTGTGTGACATGTTTAAGTAACCAAAAATTTCTAAACTTAATAAATAATTTTCCAACTTGTTATATTCCTTTTCCTTGCATCTATCATTGTTATTTGTTGTTATTTTTGTTGTTACCATCATGCATGCATCATGCTAACAATTTTCACCTAGTAATTAATTGTAAATCAATTGTTTCCATTTATTTCAATGGACCTTTTCCATATGCAATCCAATGGCATAGGGGTCCATCTAAATTGTGTTATCATGTTACCTAGTTTATTTTGATGCAACCATTAACTTGTCATGCATCATCTTGATTGTGCACAATGCCATGGCAATGATTGTTTACATTCCTGTTTTGTTGTTTGCTTCTTCTCGAATAGACGACGACGTTGAGACAGACGATCCTTACAGCACCCCTTCTGAGGATCTAGCTCAGTACCCGGCTGCTGAGTTCGCAGGCAAGTTATCACTCACATGAACCATTGTGTTCCTTTCAACCCTGGTTACCGATACTTTCCGTTGTCTATTCTTGCTAGCCTTAGTGGTAGTTGTTTCTGTTACGAACCTATCACATGAATCCTTTAACCCTGATATTGCCTCACCACCCCTCCTACAACCCTGTTGATTGAGCCAGTGTCTTACTAGCATGCTTAGGTTGTTTTGCTCGAGTCTGTTACCCGTTACCTTCAGTTACTATATTTTCATTATGTTTCGGGGGCTCGATGTTTAATCAATCAATCAATCATGCTAATATTACTGTTAATAATAATTTGATGATAAGGCACCGGCAGGAGGCCCTGTGTGGTTTTGAGGCCTGCTAGTGTCGACCCTAATAGGAAAGGGGTCTTGTCTACTGATCCATGATGAGCGCACTACCCGCATGTGGGAAGCGAGTATGGGCGCCCCCCTCAATTTGATTCGATTCGCATCTCGTCCAAATCATCTCATTTAGTTCGTACTTTCTATTTGCCGCATGCATGTTTTTGCGAGCCCAGCGCAGGGTGGAACTTTCGTAGTCGGCATATAGGGGGACACGGTCTTAGAGTGCTATGAGGGTCCCTTTTCTTCGGGGCTTGATTAGCCATGCGCCCAAGGTGCTTTGGGCTTGATGCGGAGAAGAGTTGAGTTGTGTTGAGTGCCCCGCTTGGTGGGAGGCATCCCATCTGGCGGGTTATTCATACGTTTACGGCCAAATTGGTGCAACCCTGCAGGGATAATCTTCTCGAGAAGCCGTGTTTTCCGCGGTTATGGTTAACTTGGTGAAAGTACTGGCTAACAAGTACTCAGGACAACTTAGACCTAATGATTCACAATCTCACACCCCATGATTATCAATTTGACTAGTAATAGGATTATAGTCCCAATAACTTGTTTCATCTTAATCCAACTGTGTGGGTTATCCTCGGATTGCTTCTTTGGATAAGGGGCGAGATCCAGGAGGGGTTTGTTTGGAGTTATCTTTCAGTTGGCTACAACACTCGATCTTATCCCCTTTCTGAATAGTTGGAAGTGATAGAATCTCTGTAGTTGGTTAGCGCAGCCAGTTGCAGCATCATATATATCCCCTTCTTTCCGTTGAACCCAAGTCATCTGTGCTTGTGTTGACGGGCTATACTTTGGTGAACTGTGAGTCTTGCTTGCCAGTACGTCTATGTACTGACCCCTTTGGGGCTGTGGTTTCCGCAGACTACGATTACGAGGATCCAGGTGACGGCTACTACGTGGAGTTTGACGAGGCTGCTGACGAGTAGTTAGCGGACCCGGGCAGGATCCGAGACATCGTGGATGGGCTCCGTCTTTATTTCAGTTTCCGGCTTCTTAAGCCTATTTGGATTTTGTCTGTACTCAGACCCCTTTGAATGCTTCCGCTGATGTAATGAATGCTATGTTGGGACATGTGTCCTCTGGATGATTGTATTTGCTATTTCTGCCTTAGTGAAGGCCTTTTGCTACCTTATTTCAATCTTTTGTGTCGTAGAGGCATGTTGTGTTATCCTTTTGTTCAAAGCCGTTGACGTACCATGTGTGTATGGTATGAAGTACGTCAATGGTAGTGTCCTGATTTCTACAGGATAGTTTACATCGACGGTGAACAGTAGCGATGGGTTGTCACACATAAGTGTTGGCCTACTCGTAAGAGGACGCGGGTGCCGGGAAGCCCCGTAATCCCATCAGAATACTGTTCAGTTCGTACGGTGAGTATCCTATAGAAGTCCGGGTATGACACTTATGAGACGGCTCCCATAAATCAACATGCACATAACCATGTATACCTTTGGTGGTATGAATGGAAGCATTGAAATTTACTCTCTTGTGCTTACCAAAAACGCAGTACTCACAGAACGGTGTCTTACTCATAGAGCATCCCTTCAGCATGTTTCTCTTCATCAATTCTGCCATACTAAGTTCACGCATATTGAAGGGTTTGTTGCATAGAAAAACAAAATTCCTACGCGCGAGACACCCAAAGGGTCAAGATCTAATCTAGGAGATGTAAGCAACAGGCATAGAGAAAGTATTAAGGAGAAAAAACCCTTGAAGACACAAAGCATTACAAGATCGAATCTCGTTGGTGATATAGTCGAACTCACATGGATCTCAAAATCGCAAAGAAGAGCGATGCAATCCGGCAGCGCTTCCGCGCTTGGTCACACGTACAGCTTGATGACGACCTCCATTCCCTCGATCCAGCAGGGCAGCGGAAGTAGAGATGTTGGGGGGAAAGATAACCTGGTAACCCTCTGGACGAAGAAAGTATGACCAGCCAGAAGCGAGGCAAAGCCTGGTCTGGAAGAAGACCCGGCCAGGAGGCAAAGCCTGGTCTGGAGAAGACCCGGCCAGGAGGCAAAGCCTGGTCTGGGGGAGACCTGGCCAGGAGGCAAAGCCTGGTCTGGGCGAGACCCGGCCAGGAGGCAAAGCCTGGTCTGGGGGTAACTCAGCTTTGGAAGATGCTATAGAAGGAAGATTCTGGAAGACCCGGAAACCTTGTACAAGTTGGAGACTCAAGACTTGGAGGTCACGCAGGAGACCTAGATTAGGACTCTCAATATGGTATGACCCAGTTTTTACCTTGTACGACCAGGAGACCAGCCGCCCATACAAGCAGGCTCCTAGGTCATAGAGAGGGAGAGATTTCGAGTAGAAACCCTAAATTCCAGGTCTCGGCGACAGTCAGCCCGAGCCAAATTCCAGGTCTCGGCGAGAGTCGGCCCGAGCCAAATTCCAGGTCTCGGCGAGAGTCGGCCCGAGCCAAATTCCAGGTCTCGGCGAGAGTCGGCCCGAGCCAAATTCCAGGTCTCGGCGAGAGTCAGCCCGAGCCAAATTCCAGGTCTCGGCGAGGGTCAGCCCGAGCCAAATTCCAGGTCTCGGCGATATTTGTAACCCAAGATTTGAGGTCTCGGCGACATTGCAGTCCGGGCCTCAAGATCGATAACTAATAAGATCCCAGCTGGAACTAAGCTATTATCTCCAATGGAGAGGCCGAACCAGGATAATCCTTGTGTCCAAGACGAGACACACGAGATATCGAGTATCCATTGTAACACGAGAGTTGCGATAATATATTCAGATCGGAGACTCGGCGACTTGATTGCCGGCTACCAGATCGCATATCACCATGGTTTCCCTTGAGCTAAACCCTCTCCCAAACACCAGAGTCGAATTGCCCCAAGACAAGTTACCCCCGGTAACGTCTGCCGTGATTATCCCACGACAAGAGAATCCCTCAGAACTCTAGCATCATGACGACGTGGTGTGGTGGAGAAAACTTCGTTCAGGGCTTCGCCAAGCGCATGAACATGATGTGGAGCAGCGGGAGGAGGGAGGTGAAGATTACACCAAGTGTGTGGGGAGAGGGAGGTCTAACCCCTCTTTATATAGGAGGGGGAGGCAACCACGAAATTTTTGTGCCTCCACCTCTCCCCTCATCATGTGGGTGGAGTCTCCACTCAACCCACTCATTCTCTCATCAATTCCCATTCAAAATTCCAAGGGTTTTCTTTAATAAATAAATAAAACAATTTCATTTTTTTATTTTAATATTTTTTAATCCTATTAACAGACATTAACACTTACCCCCTTGAACTATTTGTTAATCAAACATTAACATATACCACCTTGAACTATTTCAATATTCCTCGAAACAATTTCGGTGACTATTTCAATATTCCCTAAAACAATTTCGGTGTTGTCCAAACTTTTCTCCGATATTCCGTATCCACTCAATCACGTTATCAAACCTTAAATGTTTCACCCTACGGTTCATGAATAATGTAGAAATGATCGAGACACCGCTGCGACCAATAGTCAATAGCGGGACTTGGAGATCGTGTAAACCATAAATGTCGTAAGCAATTCCCTTTGTCTCGCGATATTTTACTTGTCCGAGATCCGATCATTGGTATCAACCATACCTAGTTCAATCTAGTTGCCGACAAGTACTCTTTTACTCAATCCGTGATATGACATCCCTGTGACCTAGTCATGTGTTTGCAAGCGGTGTCGATGTGATATCACCGAGAGGGCCTAGAGTATATCTCTCCGTCATTTGGATGGACAAATCACACTCTTGATCCATGAGCCTCAACTAATACTTTCCGAACGACACGTTTATAGTCACCCTATTACGGTTTGATGTTTTATGACATCAAAGCACTCTTCCGGTGTTAGTGATTGACATGATCTCATGGTCTAAGGATTAGAGTTACTTTTTATGTTTGATATAACAATGTAAACTTAATGACTTGATCACATTTCTATATTCACTTTGGCTCTATGTTCATCACATCATTCTACCAATGATATGACCCCGTTATTAACAACATCCAATATTCATGATCAGGAAATCTTGATCATCAGTTAATCAACGAGCTAGTTAAACGATAGGCGTTACTAGGAACTCTTTTTTTTTATCAGACATATATGTATCAACGTTTTCGATTAATACAATTCTACCATGAGAAATAAACATTTATCATAAATAAGGAATAAGATAATAACCACTTTATTATTGCCTCTCGGGCATATTCCGTTAGTCTCCCACTTGCACTAGAGTCAACAATCTAGTCTGTAAGCACTTAACACATATGGCGTTTCAGTGTTATTACCATGCTTTGCATGTGGTTAACTTCATCAAAAGATCTGACATGTTCAGGTCCTATTTTGTTTGCATGTTTTTGCGTCTACACGCGTCACTCATTCTCTAATGAGATGGCTTCATATATATATGGTCAACCGGTGAAACCTTAATTCCTCAGTTTAAACTAATGTTACTAACATTATGAAAATGTAGCTCCATAGTGTCAGCAATCTTGTAAATTCACCAAGTTCAATAAAGAACTCCCCGACACAAAATACTCCTATTATTTGTTGTCAACACAATAATATACTTAGCCTTTGTTGTAGTACCCGTCACAATACTTTAATTTTGAAACACATTCAGATCCAGCATGGAACTTTCTTCAAGCCTATTGTGCTACCCTTCAACACATATTTTAATTTAGATAGGTTTATTTGAATAGATCACAAGACTATTCGTATAACATATTACAACAAATAGTTTGTCATTACTACATAGGAAAACATGTCCTTAGCATTTCTAAAAATTGTATAAGGATCTCTCCCATTGTTGTATAATCATCATATGAATTATCCTGCTATAACATTCTATAGCATAGAGTCACCTGGTTGTGTACATAGCATGGAACACATGACTTAGAAATCTCAATTTCCATTTTTCTCATCATGTGTCAAAACACTTGAATATTGCTCAATTCTTTTCCATGTGGCAAGAACCCCTTCTTGTCATTTCGATATTGACTTACTTCAATACTTCATTTATGTAATTTGGCTCAACCATATCACGCGCTTCAATCAATATCTTATAGATATCGATGCTCAATATCTACTAAGCCTTTCATCAATATGAAAATCTTAACTGTGTTAATTTAAAATACATATTTTTCAATCAACCATATGTCATGTACATAAAGCATTAGAAAATATGTCTTAGAGCTCCCACTTAATTTCTTGTAACTCTACAAGCATCTTTACAGAGCATGACGAAATCAAACTGTTTTGATAACTTTATTAAAGTAAAGATTCCAACTTCGTTATGCTCACTTCAACTATTGAAGTTTGCATACCTGTCTGACAACCTTTTGAATTTTACAAAACTCTCAGACAGTGTCAAGTACACATCCTCGATCAAACTTCCTAGAGAGCGGAGTTGGTTTTGTTATTCAACTGCCATATCATAATATGTAACTTTTGGTAGAACTATCCGCAAAGACTAAAGCATCACTACGGAAGATCAAAATCTTGTAGTAGTCAACTTTTTGAACTTCGTCGAAAACATCTTTTCGACAAGCACAACTTTCAAAGGATGTAAATATCCATGTCTTTGTTGCTATGTAGACCCGTTTCCTATCGTTAGTTATCATGCATATCGAAAAGACTACCAAGTCACATACTTGATATTCATACAGGGATACTATCGCGGATATAATGACTCATAGCCAATTTTACGAAGTCAGGGCCCATCATTTGCTTCATTTATAAGTTCCAGGTCCTTTGTTGTCAAAACAACACTTCAGTCTCAAACCACAAGTTGGTCTAAGTATAAAGTTTTATGACTTTTGTGGTTCAGTTCACAAACTCATTTGAAGTATCTACAACACATATAGTGTCTTCTACTTAGTCAAAATAAAAAACCCCGGAATAACTTCCAGTGCTGCGCTACTCTTGAAATGATAACAAAGATTCTCTAATCTCGTCGAGTTTCTACTGTCCTCCCACTCACTTGTTTCTCAAGAACTACTTTCTCGAGAAATCAACCCATTCCGACGAACAACATTTGTCTCTAGTTTGGTGATAGGAGAAGTATTCAATGTTTTTTTGGGATAATCTTATAAACATATATTTATCCTATTTTGGTTGTAAACATTCTACACATGCTATACATACCAAAACTTAAGAAAAAGACAATTAGGGTCACTACCCAAGCCATAAACTATATGGTGTCAATTTCAACGGATCATGATGGCGCTCTTTTCAATGTAAAAAGCGGTAGTATCTAATGTATAAACTACAAAAATATAATGGTATTTTATTTATCTTACCATGTCCAATAAGGTTTTATTATGTCTCTCGAACACTCCATACTTATGTGGGGTATTCGAGAAGGATAAATTGTAGAACAATTCTGCAACTCCTCAGATGTTTTGCTAAACTTGTAACTAAATTTTATCCTTTATGATCCAATCATGCATACTTGATTATCTTGTTACGATGATTTTTTACTTCATACTAACAATAGTTTGAACCAATTAAAAAATGTCAAACTTCATTCTCTTTAAATATATATACTCATATATCTGCTCAAATCATCAACGGAATTTTATGAAGGAAAAATTAATCCACCACACACTACTACACATAATGGACTATATACATCAATATGTATAATCTCCACTAAATTAGTTGTCCATTCTACTTTGGCCTATGAATGAAATTTTAGTCATGTTTTAGAAGAGGTCTCACAAGCGTCAATTCATTCAAAACAAAATGAATCTGGAAGTCCATTAACATGGAGTTCTTTCATGTTTTCCTTTCCGATATGAACTAAAATGGCGGTGTCACAATTTAAGTGAAATTCCTTTACGTCTTGCAACGTTTAGCATTTAGTCCTATAGATGTTTACTTTACCAACACGATTTATATCAACTCATCCATAAATTATGTAATATGGTCATATTTTGAACAATCACATTTGTTCTCACAAAAGACCGAAACAAAATAACAACATATTAAGTTCTTAAAATAAATCTTGAATGCTTGGTTCGATACAACAATGAAGACAATAACACTTTATTTCTGTTCTTGTCATAATTGATTCCACATCTACTACTAGTTTCTTTTAGGCCCTTGTATTTCTTCCATTGCGTTGCTTTGTATGACAAATCATGCCAACCAATCTGATATCAAAATACCCAAAAATACTTTGTTAACTAGTAATACATCTATAACTTGTATATCAAGCATATACTCCTGAACTAGACTTTTCCAGTTATCTTATTTTCTGCCATATACGTTTTTATAATTCTATTTTCAATATTCCATTTTCTCTATTTTCAATATTTCATTTCTTTACAGAAAAATCATTCAACATCAAACAATTTTAGTCATACTAGCACATTTTTCTTGGCATGTTAGTCATATACTATCACCAAGTGACTCATACTTTGAGTTTGATTGTTATACTAATATCACCATATTAATAGCATTCTTCCGGATTCCACTCTTAGCAATCTCCAAGCAAGGTAAACAATTTTACCCATACTTTTAATCTATACCATCATAACAATTTTTTGATGAAGCTACTATAGCTCGAAGGAAGGAATTTAGAGGATAATAGTAGCGCCCAACTTCTTGGAAGATTCAAACGCCTAGCATCTTCAATCATTGCATATATTCAAATAATATAACCATAAATTGTCACAGTAAATTATACTCAGTCATGTTTCCACAAATAAGTTTTTAGATATCAATATAACTTTCACTTGATTGTTTCTGAAAACAATTCTTTTTAGTCCCTAAATTTCCTTGATCAACAAAACATTCTTTTGAAGATAAAGTATCATGGAAGCAAGCATGACACTGGATTCTAAGTAGGAATTATTTGCTCTCTAGATCAATCAGTCATTAATCATATGGAGCTAGGTAGGTTATACCAAAAATCTACAATAGAACTCAATTTAAAATTTCACTAATACAGTACCAATCTTAAATGGTTTTACTAGATCATAACAGTTATATCTCAATTAACAATCTAAGTGTAAGGTAGTTTGTGGATGCCAATGAATATTTCAATTTATGCAAATTCACTTTGAATGGTTGTTTATGATAGAATAAGTTAAAGTTAATTCAGAATTACTAAGTGAACTCCCACTCAAAAATAACATCCCTCTAGTCGTTTTAGTGATTACACAAACCAAATTCACTAACCAAAACCGACCATCACGTGAGATGATGTAGTTGCAAAGGCGAACATCGACATGTTCATCATATCATCCATATGAATCATGCTTTACCTTTCGGTTACGTGTTTCGAGGCCATGTCTGTACATGCTAGGATCGCCAAGTAGAACCATAGTATTGCGTGTGTTCCGAGGCCATGTCTGTACATGCTAGGCTCGTCAGCACCCGTTGTATGCGAACGTTGAGGCTGTCACACCCGATCATCACGTGGTGTCTCGAAACGACGAACTTTCTTAATGGTGCATACTAAGGAAGGACACATTATTATCTTTATATTAAGTGAGAGGGATCATCTTATAATGCTACCATCGCGATCTAAGCAAAATAAGATGCATAAAAAGGATTAACATCACATGCATGGATAATGTGATATGATATGGTCCTTCTTGCACTTGATCTCCATCTTCTGCATCATGGTATGATCTCCATCATTCCACCGGCGTGGCACAAGGTCCATGGAACCTCCATCTTGATTGTTCATCAAAATTACAACATATCACATGGATATGATATACAACACGCAGGCCATAAATAATAAGACAACCATATGGCTCCTGCCGGTATGTCAATAATTTACAAAAGAGATTATCTCATACATCAAATTTATAACATTGACCATATCACATCATATGCCCTGCAAAAACAAGTTAGACGTCGCTAATTTATTTTTGCATATTTTACGTGGCTTAGGGATTTTGAGGATAGAACCATTCATACCTACGAACATGAACCACAACGTTGATAAACATATTTTTAGCAACCCTTCATAGATTAGATCTTAAATATAGTAGGACAAACGGACACCCCCTCAGCTACAAGTGAGACAGGTCTCGCGTACAAAGTACACGCAAAGTTTGTCTAGGGTAGCTTGAAAGTGCATTTGCATTTGACCTCTCATGTGTTTTGGAGTTGATAACAACACAATTAAGTTTCTAACAGTGCGTTTGAGTTATTTCAGGAAATATCATCTCGACGCAAAAAGAAAGAGTGCAAAATGCCAAAGCCACCAAAATCAATTCTGTTCAGCGGTAGTACCAGGCACTCCAGCGGTAGTACCGCTCCCTCCAGCGAGCGGTAGTACTACTGGTAGTACCGCCAATATGAAATTGGCTTCTATTTCCAGCGGTACTTCAGCGGTACTGGTCCAGTAGTACCGTTGGGACTTAGTTGATTGAGGAGCAACACTTCCCGCGGTGGTAGTACCGCTACCGCCAGCGGTAGCACCGCTCCTTCCAGGAAGCGGAAGTACCGCCGGCCGTACCGGTCAAAATATCGCCAGGGGAGTTTTTCTCACAGTATCCTTTACGGCACTAGAGCGGTAGTGCCCTAGTACTACTGCCAACCACTTCGAGTTATTTCGAATTCGTGGCCAGCGGTAGTACCGGTGGGCCTAGAGGTAGTACCACTGCTAGAAGTACTACGGTACTTCCGCGGTAGTACCGCCCGCGTCCTTTAGCTGGGACTTCTCTAGTACCGCTCTGGTTGATAGCGAGCGGTAGTACCGCTGACCCCAGCGGTAGTACCGCCAGGCGTAAAAAGGGTCAAACGGCTAGTTGTGGGGAGGGGGGTATAAATACCCCATCCCCTTCTTCTCCAAAAGGTTGCTCGAACGAGCATTGAAGACAAGCATTTATTGAGCCTCCAAAAGCTAGATTTCTTCCAATCCCTCCACCCAAACTCGTTGATACTTGGAGGATTGAAGGAGAAGACCCCGATCTACAATTCGCCGAGCCGTTCTTCATTTCCCCCACATTCTCTAGAGGGATCTAGTCTAGGGTTTCCTTGTCGAGAACCTAGACCCCATTGCTACACTTGTTGGTGATTGGTGATTTTTGGGAGCCCCCAATTTGGTTGTGGGTGTGTGCTGCAAGCTTGTTTGTAAAAGATTTGATTCCCGCCTCAAAGGGGATCAATAGTGGAAGATGGACTAGGTCTTTGTGGCGGGGTTCATCGGAAAATAGGGTGAGGCCTTTGTGGCGTTGAGTAGGCCTTCGTGGCAAGCTCACACCCCTCCAACGAGACGTACTCCCGTAACAAGGAGGAACTCGGGAATACATCGTGTCTCTGTGTGCTTCATATCGATTACCTCGTTCCCTTCCTCCTTTACTTGTTCTTGTATTATGATTGTGCTTGTTCCTGTCATATAGGTAAAGTCACCATAGTTGCATTATCTAGAGAATTTACCTTTGTGTCAAGCCTAATCTTGAAGAAAAATTAAAATTGGTCGTAGCACCTATTCACCCTCCCCCATCTAGGTGCCCTCACTATCCGTTCAATTGGTATCAGAGCCTCGGCTCTTTTATCGGGCTTAACCGCCGAAGAGTTTAATATGGCCGATGTTCCGGATGTCGTCGGTTCCATGGAGAGTGTCTCGATGGATGATCTCAATGAGTTAAAAAATTCATTGACCTCATCCATGGAGAGCGAAATTGATGAATTGCGAACTCTAATGTTGCAATTCATGAAAGCCAAGGAACCGGATACCTCCACTACATCCCATTCGGTTGAACCATCGAAGGGTGCCAAGGTTGGGGAAGATGGTGAACCACTTAAAGATGCTTCCGCTAAGAACTCCACCGATAAGGGTTCGGAAGGAAATGGATAATTCCACACCGTCGAAGGACGCTATTCCCATGATCCTCCCGTCCCATATCCCCATATAATTCCTAGAAGAGATCCACCTAAAATTGATGCACATTCTTTTGGTGAATGGCAATATTATATGGAAACTCTTCTTGTATAGAACTTTGGAGGGTCACTCGAGATGGATACAAGCCACCCGAACCCAAGAACTTGACAAGAAGAGCAGCCGTAGATTGTCAACTCAACTACACCGCCTTGTCTATTCTTCAAAAAGTCGTGGGTCCTAACCACATGCCTCATCTTCAACAATATTCCACCGCCAAGGAAACATGGGACGCTCTTGTCGTCATGTTTGTGGGCAATGCGAGTATGCAAAGGAATAGGTATGATGTCTTGAGAAATGAGACCGAAGGGTTTTATATGCATGATGGGGAGAGCCATAAAGACATGTACCGAAGGCTCAAGACTCTTGCCACCGCATTCAATAATGTTTGTGCCAAGTACATTGATTATGCTTGGATCAAGAGGAAGTACATGGTTTCTCTCATGCCATTTGATCCCACAGACTTGAAGAGCATTCAAGGAAGACATGCCTTTGCTTATTTGACCTCAACTCAAGTGATGCAAGAAGTATGCTCCTATCAAGTGCAAACCAAAAAATGCTCTTGACAACCGTGCTAGAGCCCTAGGAATGTACAAAGGGGCATCGGTTGCTTTAAAGGCCAAGGTTGTGTCAAGGGAGGTTGATTATGGAGAATATTGCCATGAGGACTTCGCTCCATTGAAGGATCAAGAATATGATCCCGTGCTCAAATATGTCATTTCCTTTACCATGCAGAAGTTTTGGAAGAATCCATCCAAGGCCAAGGCATATGTTGAGGAGAAGACCAAGTCTCTCTATGGCAAGGAAGGCACTCAAAGAGTGAGGTCTTGCTTCAATTGTCAAGATAAACACCATTTCATTGCGGAGTGTCCCTATGAGAATAGAGAACTCCATGGTGGTAAGCTCATTCACAAGGAAAAGTCCAAGATTTCTTACAAGAAACCTCACTTCAAGAACAAACCTTTCAACAACCCCACAAAGTTTGTGCTAGTGACTCAAGAGGAGTATGATTCCGAAAGTGATGAAGAAGAAGAAACCATAAGTGAAATGGCCGCTCTTGCTATTGCTTCAACTCCATAATATTCATCTCTCTTTGAATCCCACAATGAGATTCATCCTCACCTCAATGCCAAGTGCTTCATGGCTAAGGCCTCGGAGGTATCACCTTCTCCAAACTCTAAGACCCCAAATGTATTGGAAAATCATGCTAGTCTTAGAGTAGAAGATTAAATTGTCTCTTTGGAACGTTTTATGTCTAATGTGCAAGGGGAGACCAATAAGTAGTTTGATCATCTCATGAGCCAATCGGGAGAGGCCCATGAAGCTCTTGAGAAGAAAGGTGAGATTGAAAGAAGAGATGCGGATGAGATAGCATCTCTCTCCATGACTTTTGAGGAAGAGCATGATGGTAGAGTTTCTCTTGAGGAGTAACTTGAATCTATTGAAGAGTCACATAATGAACTTGTTTCTAATATCACTAAGGAACGTCACCTTGCAATTGCTAAATATAAAAAGGCTAAAAAGGATAAGGTTGAGTTTGGTGTTGGTCATGATAAACTAACCGAGGAGTTTGAAAAGCTCACCAAGGCTCACAAGGCCTTGGAGAGTCAACACTCTATTCTCAAAGAGTTACATGAGCAACTTCAAACTCAACTTAATAAACACAACACCCCTAGCACCTCTACTTCTTCTTGTGATCAAGAAAATATTGTTGAGGAAAATGCTAGGTTAAAGGATGAGCTTGCAAGGCTCAAGGGAAAGAGCCCTCAAGTTGAGGACGTGGTGGCCTCAAGCCCACAAGTGGTTGTTACTAGACCTCAAATGAGTGCTCCTAGGCCACAAGTGGGCAAGAAAGGTATTGTCTATGTTGCCAAGAAGAAGAACAAGAAGAAGGACAACAATGGTGCTTCGGGTGGTATTGTCATTAGGGACGACACTACTCGTAGCACTCCCGCACAAGCCAATAATGTTGCTTCGAGTGGTGGTGTCATGAGGGACAACACTACTCGTAGCATTTCCGCGGGAACTAACAATCCACACCATTTATTATATGTTGATTATTATGGTGTTGTGCAAGCTAAATATGTTGGTCCTATTGAAGGTTACATTGACTATACCATTTGGGTTCCAAACACCCTTGTTGATAACATGAAGGGACCCTCCTCCGGTCCTAACTCTAGTTAATGATCTCTTGCAGGACTATGCTTCCGGTGGGTCTAAATGGATAATTGATAGTGGATGCACTACTCATATGACCGGAAGCAAATAACTTGTGACGGAGTTGCGCCCAAATGATATTGATGCAACCGTAACTTATTGAGACAAGTCCAAGTCTAAGGTATCGGGGTTTGGCAAGGTTGTGATTGCTCCTGATATCACTATCGTGGACGCCATGCTTCTTGAATCCCTTGGTTACAATTTACTTTCAGTTCGTGCTTTAGGGAGGATGGGTTTCTCCGTCTTCTTTGATCCTGATATTGTGGTTCTTTTGAGGAGCAACACTCTTGACGTCGCATACGTGGTACATGTTGAAAATGAGTTGTTCGTGGTGGACTTTTCAAAGTCTACCAACTCTCAAACAATGTGTCTTTTTGGAAAGGCGGACGTGGGGTTGTTTTGGCATCGCCCCTTATCCCGTGTCAACATAAGAAGTTTGCAAAGTCTTCACAAAGGTGGCCTTATCCTCGGACTAAAAGAAAATGTTCCCTTTTCCAAAGATCGCGGTTGTAGGTCGTGTGTTGAAGGTAAGATGTATGATGCCGCCCACAAGGCCAAGACTATTATCTCATCAAAGAGGATATTGGAGCTCCTCCATGTTGATCTCTTTGGTGTCGTGCCTGAGGCAAGTCTTTGAGGCAAGAAGTATTGCTTGGTGATTATCGATGACTATTCAATATACACTTGGGTTTATTTCTTCAAGTCCAAGAGTGAGACCCAACAAACTATCATCGACTTCACAAACCAAGTGCAACGTCAACACAATGTCCAAATCATGGCTATTAGGAGTGACAATGGCTCCGAGTTCGAGAAATACACTTTGAATGAATTCCTTAGTTATGAGGGTATTCGTCATCGATATTCCGCCACCTACACCCCTCCACAAAATGGTGTAGCCAAGCGGAAGAATAGAACTCTATTGGATATGGAAAGGAACATGTTGGCGGAGTATTTTTCTCCCCAATATCTATGGGCCGAGGCCATTTCCACCGCATGCCACTCCTCCAGCCACTTCTACATCCGCAAGGGCTTGGACAAGACTCCATATGAGATCCTAACGGGCAACAAACCCAATGTCTCCTACTTTCGTGTATTCGGTTGTAAGTGCTTCTATTTGATCAAGTGTGTTCGGTTGTCTAAATTTCAATCCAAAACTATTGTGGGCATATTTGTTGGTTACAGTGCCGAATCCCACACATATAGAGTCTTTGACAAAGCCTCATGGATTTTCATAGAATCTTATAGTGTGGTTTTCGAGGAAAATGATGGCTCCCAAGTGGCGCTAATTAATGTTTCTAATGTATATGTTGAAATGCCTCAAGAAGCCATAGGAAGGATGGGTGTGGGATTTTTCCGCCCCATTGAGGGACACCTTATGGCAACTTGAGAAGGAATATGCTCTACTCAAGTGGAGCCCTCCTCTATAATAGAAGAAGAAGCCAAGGAGCCAAGTGATGCACCTAACCAAGAACATGTTGAAGACCCTCCTCTCATTGACCAAGTTACTACGCAAGATGCAACCACTCCTATCATTCAAGCTAGTCAAGGTCAAGGCCAAGATCAACCATCCTCATCCTCAAGTTGAAGCTAGTGTTGAAGATGTTGTTGTTGATGATGATGATTATCAAGGCCAAGTTGGTCAAGACGGGGACCCAAATGATCAAGATGATCAAGTGATTCCTCCTCTCAATAATGAGGAGATCAAAGGCTGTCGTGCTAGAAGGATAAGAAGAGCTTTGAAGCATATTGATGCTTAAGACAACAAAGTGTTGGAAGATGTTCAAGCTAAAAGATCCACAAGAAGGAAATTGGCTCATTTTAGTGAGCATCAAGCTCACATATCTGTGGTGGAACCAAAGAAAGTGTTTGAAGCTCTTGAGGGCTCCGATTATGTTGAAGTTATGCATGATGAGCTCAATAACTTTGAGCGCAATAAAGTTTGGAAGCTTGTTGAGAAGCCCAAAGATTGCGACAATGTTATTGGCACTAAGTGGATATTCAAGAACAAGAAAGATGAGCATGGTATTCTCATAAGGAACAAGGCAAGATTGGTGGCTCAAGGCTACACTCAAGTGGAAGGCATTGACTTTGATGAGACCTATGCTCCCGTGGCTCGCCTTGAGTCCATCTGTATCCTTCTTGCATATGCATCTTCGCATAATTTCAAGTTGCAACAAATGGATGTCAAAAGTGCTTTGTTGAATGGTACACTAAAAGAGGAGGTATATGTTAAGCAACCTCCTACAAGCTTGATAAGGCGCTCTATGGACTTAAACAAGCACCATGTGCATGGTATGAGCACCTTAGAGAGTTATTGGAAGACCGTGGTTTTGAAGTTGGGAAGATCGACCCCACCCTTTTCACAAAGAGGGTAAAGGGAGAGCTTTTCATATGCCAACTCTGTGTGGACGATATTATCTTTGGCTCAACTAACCAAGCTTTTAATAATGAGTTCTCAAAGCTTATGACTGACAGGTTTGAGATGTCCATGATGGGAGAGCTTAAATTCTTTCTTGGCTTTGAGATCAAGCAATTGGCTCGTGGGACTTCCATTTCTTGATCCAAGTACACCCCAGAAATGCTCAAGAGGTTTAATTTCCAAGGTGAAAAAATGAAGCCATCTCCTATGCAAGTCAAATGCCACTTCAAGAGCAATCCGGATGGTAAAGATGTAGACCAAAAGTTGTATCGTTCTATGATCGATTCTTTGCTTTATCTTTGTGCATCTAGGCCCGATATCATTCTGAGTGTAGGTGTGTGTGCAAGGTATCAAGCGGCTCCTAAGGAAAGCCAATTAGTGGCGGTCCATAGGATCTTTCGGTATTTGGTTGACACCTCAAGGTTTGGTTTGTGGTACCCAAAGGGGCACAATTTTCTCTCAAGGGCTACACAGACTTAGATTGGGCCGGTGATCAAGATGATAGGAAGTCTACTTTCTGGGCTTTCCAATTTCTTGGTAGGTCCTTCGTGAGTTGGTCTTCCAAGAAGCAAAATTGTATATCTCTCTCCACCACCGAAGCCGGGTATGTGGCAGCCGCTAGTGCTTGCACCCAATTTCTATGGATGAGGCAAACCCTCAAAGAGTATGATATTCACTTGGAGAAGGTGTCTCTCATGTGTGACAATGAAAGTGCCATAAAGATCGCCTACAACCCCGTGCAACACACAAGGACGAAGCATATTGAGATTTGTCATCATTTCATCCGGGATCACGTGGCAAGAGGTGATATTGAGCTAGCATATGTCCCCACCAAGGATAATCTCGCGTACATCTTTACGAAGCCTCTCGATGATGCAAGATTCATGTTCTTGAGGAATGAGCTAAATATCATCGATTCTAGGAGTTTGACTTGAAGAACTTGCACACACCCCTATAGTTGATACGTGTTTGGGTGTATGTGTAGGCATGGATATAGGGGGAGTGTTATCCTAACACATTGGGTTCTCCCTCCCCATTATGCCCAAAGCAAAAAAATCATTGTTATCTCTCTTTTTCTAATGTTGAATTGTGAGCTTCAATGTCGAGTATTGGCCATGCACCCAAGATATATCTTCGCGGTGACATACCATAATCTCTTACATGGTGGCTTAGGCCACCAACATATTCTCTTGAAGAGTTGGTTGTTGTTTGGTTTTTATTTGGATTTTATTTGACTTCTTTCTCTCTTTGTGAGTCCTTGTTGTCGTTTGGGAAACACACTCTCTCTTTTCCTTATTCGAGTTTTGTGTTCTTTGCAGAAGGTTGAGTGTGTAGTACCATCCTAGTTTGAGCTCTTATCCCAAGCCTCATGTTTCCCACCCACAAACAAATTCTGCTCCAAAACTTTTATCTTTTGATCTCTCGTCGGAAGGAAGGAACCTGGCTAGCGGTACTACCACTGCAACTGACAGTAGCACCCATCGCACGGTACTACCGTGTATCACTGATGGTACTATCGCTACAGGAAATCGTGCCCTGCACAAACTCCAGCAGCGGTACTACCTCGCGGTACCGGTAGCCCCAGGTGGGCGGTACTACTGCTACGGTCGAAATTCGTGGGGTTAAATACGGATCTGGGAGAGGGAGTTACCCTTTTACCTCCTATCTCCCTCATTCATCCCCCACACGGGATCTCGCCGCCGCCACTCCTTCCATCCGCCGGGGAGGGTTCTCTCCGGCGATCGAGTGCTCCTCTCACGCCGGAGGAAGCCCGAGGATCACCTCCAACCTCTTCTCCATGACGATGAGCTCAGGTAAACCAACCAATCTCTCTCCCTCGAGTAATCTTGTGAGATGAAGTTGTTTAGGGTTCTAGAGATCTCCTAGTCTAGAAGTGGTTTGATGTGCTGCCTAGATGAGTAGACTCCTTAAGACTTTTTGGTGCAATTTGTCTCGGTTGTCCCATTGGGTGCCATGGCAGATCCGCCTACAGCGGTACTACCGCTATGGCTGGGACTGCTAGAGACAGCAGTACTACCATGGCTCCCAACGGTACTACTGCTTCCTGGAACGTTTTGTACTTCTAATTCTTTTGTGAATCTTCTCATGGATCATTTGACTGGAGTTTGCCTTACCGCATTGCTATCCCCCTATGCCATCTTAGTTGCAGATGCTAGTGGTTCCAAGGGTGGAGGTCGCAAGCGTGCGGCTAAGAGGACTCGGAAGAATTTCGATGATGATGAGGCTCCTGAAGTGATGCCTCAGAGAAATTTGACTAGAAGGCACAGGTTTGTGTTGATGAAATCTCAGGATGCCAGGAACAAGTCTGTTGCTCTCATGCCTGATGAGCAGTTCCGTAGAGAAAGGAGAACCAACCCTTACACCAAGCCAAGGGATCCAAGGGCGAATGAGTGCTTCTGGACTCTCTTCCAGGAGCGCATATTTTATGAGGAGTACCCGCAGAACAGGAACAAAGTGGTAACCCAATTCTCCCTGAATGTGCCTTTCATGAGATCCAAGATGGATTACTTTGGTGAAGCTCTGGAGATCTGTGACGAGTCTGGTCTTCTGGATTTCATTGAGATCAACAAAGACTATGATGATCATCTCGTGGGCCAATTCTATGCCACATTTTACTTCCGTACTGATTAGAGGAGGATCACATGGATGACCAAGGATCTGAAGTTCTCTACTTATTGGGTGAGTTTGCTACTTTGTTGGGTCTGCAGGACTTTGGGGAGATTCCTGATGCTGCTTTCTCCACTACCTTCTTCCGGGTTCCCTACCCGGAGAAGTCTATGGCTCCTCAGGACATGTATGATCTTTATATTCCGAGGCGTGCTATGGTTGGTCTAAGAATCTGCTGCCATTGTATGACATCCTGCACCGGATCTTCAGGAACATTCTTGCTCCTCGTGTTGGCAACTTCGATCAGATCCATGGCTCTCTCATTGACTTGATGGTTCATGCTCATAGGCGTCGTGGTGATGGTCTCAGGCTCGATATCATGGATATCATATAGAATGAGATGTACAACTCTGTGATGAGGAGGAGGGTTCTAGTCTTTGCTGTTCTTGTCTTCAAGCTCATTGCTACTTCTTGGCGCCGTGCTCCGCTCCCTAGTGCTCTCTTGGACAATGACCAAGAGCTCACTACTCACCGCATCAAGGAGCTTCGTGTCAAGAAGCACGTGTCTCCTCTGCTTGGTCCTGATGATCTTGGTCCTAATACTGATGGATCTAGTGATTCTGACTTTGAGATGGAGGGAAGGGCTCAGAAGAATAGGTTTCGCAAGTGGACGACTGAGACTCTGAAGAAGGTTTTCTGCCGTCAGATTGACATGGAGAATAAGGCTGATCTTGCTCATGTTCGTAGCAAGAAGGAACGTCAGCTGACTCGTGACAGATTTGCCCATCTTGGGGTGCCTGTTCGTCCTGGCTCTATGGATAGGAACACTGACTCCAAGGAGTGGAAGTCTAAGCATGGTGGCTCTTGGGTGGATCCGGACCTCATTGATGATGCTACCACTTCTCATGAGCCTTGGACTCGTGGTGATACTTAAGATGAAGTGGAAGATGTTAACTCTGAGGACGAGCATGGTCTTGGAAGCCATGCAAGCGCCTCTAGCCCCAACGAGTGACCTCCAGGGACGTTAGCATCGCCTCTTCCCTTTTTGGTGTCTTGATGCCAAAGGGGGAGAGAGTTCTATTTAGGGTCGTCTTATCTTTGCTTGGGTGGTTGTGTCAAACTTTGATATCTTTGTGGTGTGTCTCGTACTTGTGTTATTTGTGGTGAACCGTTTATCTTGTTTGTTTATGGATTTTATCGTTTTATCTATTTTGTGGCAAGTGGTTCTATTGTTATATCTTTTACTCTTGATAGATCTCTAAAATATAGGGGGAGCACACATTCTAATGGGAACAAAAGTTTGTCTCAACACCAAACATTCTTGACGCATCAATTATTTTTATCAAGAAGTGCTCCACCTAAATTTTAACGACCTCTCTTAGTGGTGTTGTCATCTGTCGTGGGATAATCACGGCAGACGTTACCAGTGGTAACTTATCTTGGGGTAATTCGACTCTGGTGTTTGGGAGAGGGTTTAGCTCAGGGGAAGTCATGCTATCAATCGATCTGGCAGCTCTGGCAATCAAGTCGCCGAGTCTCCAATCTAGGGTTACAATATCAGCTCTCGTATTACAAGGATACTCGAATATCCGGTGAAAAACCCTCTCTTCCTAAGCCTAGGAGCCGGTTTATATCTTACCCGGCCCCCTGGCTTCCCATCCAAGGCACACTCGGAATCCTACCCAGTAACCACGTACAAACCTAAGTTTCCTAATAATAACCCCAAAAGCCGGGTTACGAGGCCTACACCACTTCTAGGGCCTTCTAGAAACTCCTCTTCCTTGAGTCGGGTCTTGCGCGGTTCCCTTTGGGCCGGGTTACACCTTGGCGTTAGCCTACCGGGTTATCATCCCTCCATCAGTAGTCCCTAGAATAGCTTGGGCTTCGCGGGATCAACCATGAAGCGCACGCTTTTCCCTGCAAAATAATAAACATACAAGTCTATAAAATACCGGGTTAGAGCGCTTTGATAATAGCTAGGCCTATTTCTGTGGGCGGTCCATATAATAACCCGGTTTTTCTTGAGTCAAACATTGTTTTCCCGGGTCAACACTCCGAGAAAACACGTAAGACCCGGACTCGCACCGTTCGCTAGTTAGTCCGAATACCGCGCTTGCAATCTGTTTCAATCTCTTCCGGATATCTCGTAACGGGCGCCTTCAATGCTTATCCCAAAAAATCCGGCTGAACATCTTTTTCCGAAATTTTTGCGCTTGCCGCCCAACTCCAGGGCACTTTCCCTCCCTGTGCTTATAAATAAGCACCCAGGGGTCACCTTCCAGATCCAATCTCCATTTCCCCCCTATCTCTTCATCTCCACTTCTTCTCGGTGCCTTCACCCTCGAGCACGAGCTCACATCACCGCGCCGCCCACGAGGGCGTCTCCGGAATCAAACCGCCGTCGTCCGTCCGTGCGCCGTCACCGGATCGAGCCGCCGCCGTCCATCCGCCGCGCCCGCGCCCGCAACGCCACCGCGCCCTCAAACAGCCCACCGGAGAACCCTAAGTCCGCCACCGTCAAGCCATCCGCCGCCGCCGCGTTTCCACCTAGATCCCTCCGGTAAGCTCCTTCAACTCCTCGAATTTAACCTTTTATTTCTCGCGGGTAGATTGGATCTAGCTTCGCCTCCAGATGCTCTTTTTACTCCTCAATGATCGCACACTCCATACCTTGCATTTCCATAATCAATGCTTGGTTTAGATTCGATAGCACACCTCACGGCGCATCTCCATCACTTGTAGTCGCAATTTTCCCCATAAATTTTTTCGCCTAGATCCAATCAGCCGAAATTTCTTGCTAGTATTCTTTACTAAGTCGGGTAACGGTCATTTCCGGGTCTCAAGTTGTTTATACTCTGCACATTGTCTTCTTTTTAGATTACGCTCATGGCACCCAAGGCCAGTGCAAAACTGAAGGGGAAACAACCGGCCGGCAAGGCGAAACCGAGTCAATCGATCTCTGCCAACCGGGCGAGATGAACTCGCAGAGTCGGGTGTTCTTCCCGCCCGGGAGGATATCCACTGGAGGGTTCCTGGGGAGGAGACCCGGCCCTCTCCGGGTCTAGACGAGGTAGTAGTCTTCGTCGAACACGTGATCCGGGGTTTCCGCCCCCCGGGTCACCCTTTCTTCCGCGAGCTGCTAGACCACTACAAGCTCCGGGTGTTCGACGTAGGTCCCAATTCTATGCTCAATATCACTCATTTTATCGTCTTGTGCGAGTCATATCTATGCATCCCTCCGAATCTTTCCCTTTTTCTTGAGTTATTCCAATGCAAGCCGTGCCGAGAGAGCGGTGATGGGGCCCTCCTAGTCTGTGGAGGGGTCTCCATCCAGAGGAGGAAAAACTCCCTCATGCCAACTCTGGGTCTCAGTTCCCATGTCAAACACTGGCAGAAAACGTATTTCTACTGCCAGGATACCTCCTCAGCCGGCGAGAAGCAACTTCCCGGTTTCTCCGAAAACCTCCTTAATCTATCCGATAGTTTTAGCTCCTTTGCTACTGAGGCCGAGAGGCAATCTATCCAGCCCCTCCTGCACAAACTAGCCGTACAGTCAGCCCACGGTCTCCTAGGGCTTAACTTAATTAAAACCTGGGTAACTTTCCGGATTCAACCCAACAGTGTCCGGCCCAAACTCATGTGCAATTATTCTGGGCACGTCACCGATTCTCTTCGCTATTCGATGAGAAATTACCCGGCCGTGGACGCGAACAAGATCATGAAAAACTTCTTGGCCGAGAAGCTGGAGGTGATCCGGAACATAGCCGGCCTGGACCCCTACGCACGGGATAACCCGGCTCCAGCAGTAAGATCCGGCCATTACTCTTTATCCAACTGACACTTTTCTGGCACGATCACTAACTTTTATCACTGTATTTTTATCTCAGGAAGATAGCGCTTTCTGGAAAATTGATACCCCTCCTCCTTCCGAAAACTCGGAAGAGGATGAGGAGCCGATTGATACTGATGAGGGTAACATCCGAGTCTCACTTATTCCTTCTTCTGTTTACTTGTTCCGACCAACTTTTTCCCTTTTTCCGACAATATGCCATGTTTACCAGGGCTAGAAGATAAGGAAGACACCCAGTCGGACGAGAGTGAAGCTGAGCCGGAACTTGAGGTTGGGGTGAAGAGGAAGACCCGGGGCGTTGTGTTCAAGGTGCATTACTCCTCTATGACCTCCAAACCATATTCGTACGCTAACATGTGTGAACTTAACCAACACTTGATCGCTTCATCACGCTTGAAGGAACCCGCCCCAGTCAAACGTAGGGTAACCCGGAATTCCCCGGGTGATGATCCTCTTCACCTGGGCATTCCTTCGTCCCCCGCTCGCAAAGCCGGTATTCCCCAAACTCATTCTTCTCGCCTTCCTCAGAGATTTCCTTCTCCAAATCATCCACTGGCCGGACAAATCCGGGTCTCACTTTCACACTCTTTATCAGTTTCTTCCGGGTCTAGCAACAATCTCCCAACAGATTTCGTCGTGAACACCGGGTAAGTCATTTTTCTTGCTACTCAATACACTAAATTTTTCCATACCTCTCGTTTACCATATACTGACTGCTTCTTTTTCCATCTCCCAGAGCCAAAGTCACGAGCAGTGACCCGAAAGACATGGACGTGGATAACCCGGCTATGGGGGACCCGGAAGATACTGTGAAGGCCGCGGCTGGCGGCAAAGAAGAAGAAGACTTTCTGGTAGACCCGACCGATCAAGAGGCCGAGTTTCCCCTGCCAACTCACACACCCGGGGATGAGGATGTCGAGATCCTGGGGATGCGGAGGGGTGATCCCAATCCTAACAACCAGGCGACCCGGGTAACCTCCCCCAAGCATGAAAGAACTCCTCCTCCAGGTACTCAGGGCCCCAGCTCCTCTAGGCCGAGACTTGATGATCTGAGCTTTGAAGAAATGCTATGTGCTCTCTTCACTTTGAAGACTGATGAAAAGGGCATTCTGGAAGCCATGGCTGCTAAGCATCAGGTAGGTTGACCAATATTGCTTGTATATTCACATAGTCCCCAAGTTCCGAGTGAACTATGCTTAGTTTACTTGGTACTTTATAACTCTATAATTTACCATACCCGGATACATCTTTTGTCCGACTAACTTGTCCTTTATTTTTCTCACAGGCCTATGTGACCCATTCTGAGGAGGTGTTGGCAAAGACCAATGAGCTCCTCGAGGTCGAGACCAAGTTACGCGAAGATCTAGAGTCTGATGTGAAGAGCCTTGAGAAAGATGTGAAAAAGTACAAGAAAAGGTCCCAAACTGCTGAGGGTGAGCTGAAGAAGATTTCGGCCCAGATTGCCGATACTTACCGCACTCTGCTTGGTACAAATTTCCGACTTTTTAATTATAACCCGGATTTCTCGTTCTGTAACTTTTATCATCCGGATTTTAGTGCCTTAACTTTTGCTGTTACCGTGCAGGTCCGGGTGAAAAGGCCCTGGATGAAGATGATATTGAAAAGCTGAAAACCTTTAAGGCCGTGATCCGGCAACTTACTGTCGGCACCAAGTGGATCTTGGAGGCTGTGAAGTGGCAGGGTAAGGGTTACTGCGGCTTGGACACATTGCTTGACGCATGTTCCACCATCCCCGAGTGGATCGAGCACTGGAAGCGCTCATCGTGCCGAGTTGGGGTGACCCATGGGCTTGCTCTGGCCAAGTCCTATTTTCCTAGGCTTGAGCCGGCAAAGCTCGTGGGCGGGTTTCCCGAGTTCAACAACGATGGCTCCAAGTTCACTGGTAAGAATTACAAGGCCATTCATACTGATGTGCGTCACTCGGCGAGCTTGATCACCGACAGTCTGGACTTGAGCAAGATCACCCCACCTTACGACGCCGAAGACAAGACAATTCAATCTGATCTGCCCAAACCCTTTGACATGCTGGAGCGGTGGAAGGCGGAAGCGGCGAAGAGGAAAGAGGAAGCTGCCAAGAAGAAAGCTGAGGCCGATACTGTGCCTTCCACCTCTACGCCGGCTGTCCCTCCTCCAGCTCGCGCTGGCACTGCTGCTGACCCGGACGCAGGAGCTGGGACGACCACCGACGAGCAAGTCAAACACCCGGCCTCCAAGGACAATGTCGATGACTCGGCCGAGGATGCCGAGTAAGGTTTCACTGTTTATCGCCTCAAACACTCATTCGGCCAATGGGCATTTTGTAACGTGCCTGATACAATTATTCTTTTAATAGTGCGCATGTGCACTTTTCGATACAATTCCCTCGGTTTGTAATGCCTTAAAACTTTAATAGCTTTTGTGGCCCTTCTGGCCTCTCGCATAGATATGTTATTTCCTATGCTTGAACTTTATGTTGCTGGTTTTTCGATTTTCGCTACTTTTCCTTTTGTGAGACTCGGTTTTCGGGTCTCAGAGATTTCGACAAGTGGACTTTATTTCTTAAGTCCCCAAGACTCAGACTTTTGGGTTTTTAAGCTTAATAGCTGAACAATTTGTTGCTTTTCTTCAAATTCCCAAGTCCCCAAGACACGAATTTCCGAGTCTAGGGACTTGCGATTTTCAAGAAAGCAAACCGTTTCAGCTAAAGCCTAAAACTTAGGGTTGCTCACATAGGTTTGAAGTTATGCTTAATATATTACGAGTTTCCGGCTGTTAACCTTGTACTCTGCATAACTTGTGGTTTGGATGACCCTTTTGATCCTCTTTGTTGTAAGCCGGCTTTCGCGTGGATATTCAATGCTGCTTATAACTTTATAAAAACAGGGTCAGGCAAGTCCCATTGGGCATCATGACTGATTGTAATTACACGTTTTAGCAAAGCATGCCACATTTTTGCGAGTCACATCAAGCTTAAACAAGAGAAATCAAGAAAATTTGGCTCTATTGTCCGGTTATAAGATTGCAACCGTACTTATTGTAAGTAATCGGTCCGTATAACTTAATGGCATCGTGGCCGGGTCTTTGAGTTTGCAACTGTGCTATTCAAGCAATCAGCCCCCAAGACCTATATATGCAATCTTAGGAAACATATAGAACTGGTATATTTTAAAGTAAATAAGTAATACTTACCTGATAACATAGAAAACAAAAAGTAAGAACAGAAAAAAAAATCAAAACTTAACAGAAATAAATAAGACAGAAGCAATATCATAGTTTAACCATCTCTTTATTGATATGAGAAAAGTTAGGTCAGCAGGCCGCCTCATTAAAAACCCTCCAGTCCCCTTAGGTACCCTGGATAGGAAAAGAGTGCGTCTGAAACCTGCTGCCTGTTACATCGTGTAATCCAACTTTTTGAACCTAGCTTATGCTAAGTGTAGTAGGGACGTAGCTGAGCCACGTTCCATGGTATTTCCCTCTCTTGCATCGATGAAGTGGTGTGGGCTGTGTTGTTGACGATATCCGACTTTTCCCTTGCATCTACCAAGTAATATGATCCATTATGTAGGTTCCGGCTTATGATGAATGATCCTTCCCATGGTGGAGATAACTTGTGCTTTCCCTACTTTGATTGTACCAAGCGCAATACCAGGTCCCCTTCCTGGAAGACCCGGGTTTTGACTCGCCGACTGTGGTACCTCCTCAAATCCTGCTGATATATGGCTGATCTCTCCAAGGCTTGCTCTCTGTGTTCTTCTAGCATATCCACGGCATTCTGCCGGGTCTTCTCGTTCTCCACCTCAACGTAAGCCGACACTCGGGGCGAGTCGTGAATAATGTCACTTGGCAATACCGCCTCTGCACCATAAACCATGAAAAATGGGGTCATCTGAGTAGATCTATTAGGTGTAGTGTTAATTCCCCAAACTACCGATGGTAGCTCTTCAACCCATGCTCCGGCAGCTCTGATGCACGGGACTCGCAGCCGTGGTTTTAACCCACGAAGTAACTCCTGGTTTGCCCTCTCCACCTGTCCATTAGCTTGTGGATGGGCTACCGAGGCTATGTCAAGCCGGATACCATTGTTCCCGCAGAATTTCTCCATCTCACCTAGGGACATGTTGGTTCCATTGTCTGTTATTATGCTGTGAGGGTATCCAAACCTGTAGATGATCCTTTTCAGGAACTTGACTGCTGTGATTGCTTCGCAATTGGTAACTGGCATAACTTCAACCCACTTTGTAAATTTATCGATAGATACCAAAAGACGAGTCTTTTTGCACGGTGACATGTGGAAGGGGCCCACCATATCCATGCCCCAAACAGCGAACGGCCAGGTCAGTGGGATTGTTTGCAACTCCATAGCCGGCACATGGATTTGGTGAGCGTACCTTTGACATCCATCGCATCTTGCCACCAAGTGCTCCGCGTCTGCTAAGGCTGTGAGCCAAAAGAAACCGTGTCGATATGCTTTGGCCACAAGGGATCTTGTGGAGGCATGATACCCACAATCACCTTCATGGATCTCCTTCAAGATCTGCCGGCCTTCTTCTGGTGCTACACAGCGCAAAAAGACTCCTGCTGCACTCCTTTTGTACAGCTCTCCATTGATAATAGAATAGCCCTTTGCTCGTCTCAGAATTTGCCTTACTAAAACTTCCTGTGGTGGTAACACGCCTCGTGATAAATAGGCCAAAAACGGCTCTGTCCACTCGGGAATAGGACGTACTGTGGCCACGAGCTCCAAATCCGGGTCTTGGTTAACCACCTCTTCCTCAGACTCGGTTTTAACAGATGGCCGCCATAACTCGTCCAGGAAAACATTAGGTGGGACCAGCTCTCTGCGCGAGCCGAGTCTTGCGAGCGCATCTGCTGCCTCGTTCTTTCGCCTGTCAATATGCTCCACCTCATACCCGGAAAAGCACCCGGCAACCCTGTCCACCTCTCTGCGATATGCTGCCATTGTTGCATCTTTTCTGTCCCAAGTTCCTGAGACCTGCTGTACCACAAGGTCCGAATCTCCGTAGCACAGTATTCGCCTAATGTTCATCTCCTTTGCTATTCTCAATCCATGTAACAATGCCTCATACTCGGCCACATTGTTGGAGCAATCAAAGTGAATCTGCAACACGTAGCTCAATTTGTCTCCTTTGGGCGAGGTGAGTACCACCCCAGCTCCTGATCCCTCATACTGCTTAGAACCATCAAAATGCATCACCCAAGACTCGGAACTTGGCATCGTTGTGGGCATGCTTGTGTGAGTCCAATCATTGATAAAATCGGCTAAAGCTTGAGATTTGATTGCAGACCTGGGCTCGTAGCTGATGTGATAATCTCCCATCTCGATGGCCCACTTGGCTATTCTACCTGTCGCATCTGAATCACTGATAATATCTGCCATTGGTATAGAGCAAACCACTGTTATGGGGTGTTCCTGAAAATATGGTTTCAATTTCCGGCTGGCCATAAAGACCCCGAAAACTAGTTTTTGCCAATGTGGGTAACGTTGCTTTGCTTCTGATAGTACTTCACTCACATAGTAAGCCGGCCTTTGGACAGGGTGATCTTTTCCATCCTCTTTGCGCTTGACAACAACCACGGCACTAACCGCCCGGGGCCCGGCCGCAACGTATAACAACATGGGCTCTTTAGGACCCGGTGCCGCCAGGATTGGTGCCTCAGATAATTGCTTTTTTAGTGCTTCGAACGCTTCGTCCGCCTCTTGGTCCCAAACGAATTTGTCTGTTTTCCTCAAGAGCCGGTATAAAGGTATTGCTTTCTCTCCAAGCCTGGATAGAAACCGGCTTAACGCTGCTACACACCCTGTAAGCTTTTGAACATGCTTCAGGCCTTCCGGCTTTTTCAGATTCTGAATAGCTTTGATCTTATCCGGGTTTGCCTCAATTCCTCTCTCGGAAACAATAAAACCGAGTAACTTTCCTATTGGCACTCCAAACACACACTTTGTGGGGTTAAGCTTCATCTGATACCTTCTCAAATTCTTGAACGTTTCCTTTAAATCCTCAATGAATGTTTCTGCCTTCCTGGTTTTAATCACCACGTCATCAACATAAGCGTGGACGTTGCGTCCAATCTGATCCTCGAAACACTTTTGAATGCACCTTTGGTATGTTGTGCCAGCGTTCTTTAGCCCAAAAGTCATGGTTTTGTAACAGAAAGCTATGAAGGGGGTTATGAACGACGTTTTCTCCCAATCCTCCTTTTTGAGCTTGATCTGGTGATACCCGGAATAAGCATCCAGGAAACACAATAGGTCACTTCCAGCCACTGCGTCTATAATCTGATCTATCCTTGGAAGGGCAAACGGATCCTTTGGGAAATGCTTGTTGAGACTCGTGTAATCTATGCACATCCTCCACTCGTTGATTTTCTTCATCACCAGAACCGGGTTTGCCAACCAATCCGGGTGAAAAACTTCCATGATAAAGCCGGCTGCAAGGAGCCGAGCTATCTCCGCTCCTATGGCCTTTCTTATTTCCTCGTTCATTTTTCTCAGGCCCTGCTTCACAGGCCGGGACTTGGGGTCAACATGCAAACTGTGCTCAGCTAACTCGGTTGGGATACCAAGAATATCACTGGGCGTCCAAGCGAAAACATCCTGATTACCACGAATAAACTTGATAAGTGCTTCTTCCTGCTTACTATCCAAGTTAGATCCTATAGCAAATTGCTTGGAGGGATCGCCTTCGACGAAAGCCACCATCTTTGTGTCCTGTGCTGCTTTGAATTTTGCTCTCTCATCCTCCGTATTCTGTCTTTTCAACGCTGTTCTGTCGTCCGGGTCTACCTGAGACCGGTAATACTTGAGATCTTCCTTTCTGCATGCCTGTTCTGCCATTGCCGCGTCTCCCTCATCACACTCGGCTGCTATAACCCAGTTGCCGTGTATAGTAATGGTTCGCTTGGGACCCGGGATTGTTAGCTGTAGGTACACATAACACGGCCTGGCCATGAACTTGGCGTAAGCCGGTCTTCCGAACAGCGCGTGATAAGGACTGCACAATTTTACCACCTCGAACGTGAGCCACTCCACTCGGAAATTGTCCTTCGATTCTCCAAAAGCAACTTCTAGAGTGATTTTTTCCTTCAGGACATGCTGAATGACCCGGCACAATCCCATGAAAAACTGTAGAACTGTTCTGCAACTGGGACTCCTTGAGCCCCATGCGTAGAAAAGTTTCCCAATATAAGATATTGATGCTACTTCCACCGTCCATCAGAACCTTTTTCAGCTCGTAACCATTAACCTGTGGTGCAATTACCAATGCCAGCACACCCGGATGTTCTATTGTTTCCAGGTGATCCCTCCTGCTCCATGTGACCTCTTGGTCTGACCATCTCAAGTATCTCGGAACAGCCAAAGATACCGAGTTTACTGCTTTTTTGAGTATCTTTCTATCTTTATTGGAAATCCCCGTGGTATGAACATGATACTGCCCCAGCTGCTTGGGGTTGGCTTGGAAACCTCCAGCGCCTCCTTGGTTGTTACCCGGATTACCACCTCCTGGGTTGCCCGTCGGGGGTGGGCCATTGCCCGGGTTTCCACCCGGACCCGGTCCTGCTCCCCGGCCTGCACCTCGCATTGCTTTCTGTATTTCTTCGCTCTTCCATCTCTGTAAATCTACACACTGCTCCAGTGAATGATTAGCCGGCCTACCGTTCCTGCTATGACGCGGACAAGGCATCCTGAAGGCCTCTATATGGTTAGCCGGCCTTAGTGGTCCTTGGTAATTTCCTCCATTGAAGTTTCCTCCGTTGAAATTTCCTTCAGCTCTGGGTCTCGCAAACCCGGCTTCTATACAGGCGACAAACTCGGAATTTTCTTCATATGGGCGCTTATGCTGGTTGTTTCCGTTCTTTCCTCTGTTGTTACCCGGCGAGACTCCATTGCCGGGTCTTCCACTATTACCCGCGTTGGCTTCTGCTTTCTTATCATCGACATCCTCTTCTGTAGTATCTGTGCCGGCGTGCTTGTTGCATGCGTCCATCAACTCTCCCATTGTAACCTCTGAAGCGTGACGGCTAGACTTCATGCGTGTCAATTTTTGCACCAAGGGTGTGTATTTGTATGTTTTTGCCATAGCTTGTAACGCATCCTTTGGCTGGATATCAGTGGACGAGTGGAGAATTTCCATAACCCGGCGCACCCAACTGCGTGCTGACTCTCCTTTCTTCTGAACAAATCGCTCTAGATCATCAATCGTAAACAACTTCCTGCATGTTCCATGAAAGTGCTTGATAAAGGCAGTTTTCAACTCGCCCCATGAATTGACGGATTTCTCGGGTAGATTATTGAACCACAACTTGGTTGCTCCTTCTGACATCATCAGGCACATGAATTTGGCTTGAAGATTCTCAGATGCGTTGTGGATCGACATGGCCATCTCATAGCTGCTCAACCAGGTTTCTGGATCCATGGTCGGCTCATAGTTAACCACCTTACCCGGCTCCTTGAACTTATTCGGGTAGGGCTCAGCCCGGATGTTATCCGACAAACATTTAGGACCGGCAAGGTTTGTTGGTACTGGCATCACTCGGGAAACGTGTGACGCCGCGGCGGGTACGGCGGGGGGTGCAACCTCTACCGGTCCCCGTACCACAGACCCGGCCGCTGCTCGCCTGGCTCGAGAACTGTCCACGATGGCTTGTGCCGCTGATACCGCAGGCGTTGCCGACCTACGGGGAGGAGGCGGCATTTGCTGCTGCTCTGCCCTCCGCCGCGCCGAACTCGACTGGATATTGCCGGTGTTTGCATTCTGTCGGCTCACATATGGTGTTCCGTGCATTCCACTCCTGTTATCCGGGTAATTGGCCTACTGAACTATTGCTGTGCGCAGCAAATCTATTGCCCGCCGGGTCACCGCTGCATGGGGTGACTCTCCTACGGGGATGCGATCAAGTGCCAATGTTGCTGCATACACGTTATCCATGGGGTTATTTAAGTGACCTGGTGGAGTATGAAATCGTGGCGGTGGTGGTGGTGGTGCTGCATTGCCAGTTACGGCTCCCGTTTGCAACGTGGGTAACCCGGCTTGTGCGTTTGCCGGCTGTCCCCCCAAGGTTGCAGGCTGATGTCCGGTTTCCTGATTCACAGCCGGAATTGGTTGATCCTGAAGTGTAATGAACAATGTGGCCGGGTGTATAGTTCCACCTGTGGCCGGTAATCTTGACTGGTATCTCTGATTGTGCATCCTGGTCGACTGAACTTGGAGCCGGTTCTCCATCTCTTCCAGCTCGCGCTGTCGTGCGACTATCCCTTGTTTTTCAGCTTCCACGTCTCTTCTTTGCTGATCCAATGTGCGGCGGGCCACATCCAGATCCGCGGCGCGTGCTGCCGCGTTTTTTGGGGTTATCACCGTTGCTAGTACTATAGGCTCCAAGATCAAGTTATTGTTGAACAGAGCCGGATTTCGCGGATTTGATGGTACTGCTCCTGGCGTTCTGTTCGCCATAAATCCAAACATGTTTCGCCGCAGCTCTCTCTAGGCAGTACGACTGGTAACTGAAGCCGATTCTCCGTCGACCCGGGCTACGACCGGGTTTCCATCAACCGGATTTTGTTGTTGGGCCAGCGCTCGCGCTGCTCCGACCGCGGCCGTAGTCATGTCCCCCTGATTGAGATTGATTGCAGGGGCCGTGTAGACCGCGACTGTCACGACCCCAGACCCAGAGATATACATACTGTTATGTGCTCCTAGATATGGACTCACAAGGGCTTTAGGGTTACCAGCCCCGGCCGCAACAAACAACGACAGGCAGACCGGATTCATCGGCACGTAGTCCGGATCTCCGGTCTACTACTCCTTGTATCCATGCTAGTCATAACCAATTATGCATACCCAAGCGTCCACGAGTCGGATGAAACTGAAGGAACGGGACCAAAGTTATACAGAGCTGCTATGTGTCCAGAAAGTGCAACAACAATCGAGGGTTACTGGGGTTACCTCGCCCCAGGCCGATCACATCGACATGCGGGCTCGGACATGGATCATCGGCTCCACAACCCCTCGACTGCGACAACTATGCAGGCATAGCCAAAACTGTATAACAATGAGCTCGAAACCAACAACCGATCAAAGCAGTACTCTAAACATGAAGCTTTAATAAACAGGTGTTACTAGAGTATAGCTTACAAGCAGAGGTCACATGACCCAACATTACATCAGACAACGGAAGGCAAATTATGTTGCTAATCAACAAGAACCAAAAAGGCCTAAGAGACCGCAACATAAGGCGACGTCCCAGCCCATAGATTCCAGGCTGCTACCTGGGAACCCCAAACTACTCGCCGATGTCCACGTTGCAACAACACCGACGTGAGATCTTCTCCTGAACCAAAATTAAGCAAACCTGAGTACGGGAGGTACTCAACAAGACTTAGTTAACCTATTATATATCTGCTATCTTTAGAAAGGGTTATGAAGGTTGTTTTGCGTAAAGCCAACTTTTTTTTCCAAATTGAGGAAGAATAGCACGTCTCTTAGAATGTTTTCAAAACAGATGAGAAAGCTACTCAACTACTGAGATCAGCATCTTCTTGTAATCCACCAAGTCTTTCTCATTCCCACACTACCTCATGCTACAAGGATCACCCCTCTCGGCATCTCCGAGGAGGCACCCTTCAATCATTGTTGACAAGTTTTAGTCATTCCATTGAAGTTATCTATGTTTACAGAATCCGTTGCCAAGTCGTCCGTAACCGTGGACACGGCTTCTCGAGGATATTTATCCCTGCAGGGGGTACACTTTACCCACACGTACCATCCGACTCTTAACGCCACATGTACGCTCGTCCATGGAGCGCGGCAGAGGGTGGCTGGCCACGACCTTTACCTTGCTCGACCCTATCCATGAGTCAACCCAAACAGGGCCACCCCGTCAACAGGGAGTTGGCCACCTCCTGACGGCACCTGTTCTGTGAGTCGGGAACAAGATCCGTGTATGTCCATCACTTGTCCCGGTCACGCCCTAAGTTTTCTCCAAATCGTTTTCTGACTCACACGCAGATGGAAAGATCAAACTACGTGACTCATGGACGTGGCCAAACAAGTTAGTTAGTCGAGCGCGGTCTGTTAGGCCCCGCGTGTGGTTGCACGCTCAGTCTTGGCTTCGAAGGCGAGAACTCGCTCCTAGGGAAAAAACGCTAAGCATGAACAGGAAAAAACGCCACAACCCATTGTGGCCTCACATCCATGCCATTATTTAGTCAAGTTATCAAAGATAATTCAAATCACAACAACCTGACAAAGTAGATTCACGCATTTGACCAGATTCATCAACCGGATGGATCAGATCACAACTAAGCATGGCTAAGCAAGACTCACAGGCTTTAACGAGACGCGCACAAGCAAACCTATATCTGCTAGGAGCAGTGGATCAGGATATCTAGGTTATGCAGTATATAGGGGAACTCTATCTACTGACATCAGATAGTTTGGCACCGAATGCAAAGTACGAGATTCAAATCACTTTGAAACCATATATGAGAAGATAAGAGGTTATGCTTGCCTTGGTTATAAGAAAACTAGATAAGAATCTTCTGGAATAAGTGCTTGACTTGTCGGTTAGGATCAAGTATTCACCATGGATTTGTTGGCCTTCTCTTCGGAGTCACGTTCATCGAGGGGGAAACAACACCCAAACAAAGAACAACAATCAAACATGGCATCGATGCAATGCGCAATATGTATGCATGAGCAGGTTAATGCACTGAAATAAAGCCCTAAGCATGATCGTTGGGTTGCTAGGGTTCATATGTCAGTTGAGCATTTTTACTGAAATTAACCCGAAATAGACCCCGGAGGGCAATTCGGGTGATTATGCAAATGAGTGCAACTTTAATTGCTCAAATGGGTTTAAAAACATCATAAATAGGTTGCATTTCTAATTTTGAGCATTTTGGTATATAACTTTTAATTTTCTAATTTTAGTGAATAAAAACTTATTTTCTCCATTTTAAATGATTAAACAACATTAAAATAAATGCTTATTTTTGGACTTTCTCAAACATGTGTGGAAATGACATTTTTGGGTAGAGAATATTTTTAGGATCATTTTGATACCTCACTTTTATTTTTCTGAGATATAAAACAAAAGTTATTAATTAAACAATTTTATTCATTTTTCTGGAATTAAATGGAATTACTAAAAAGAGGGAGTTATGACATCAGTATGATGTCAGCGTGACATCACCCAGGATGAAATCTCTCTGTTCTTCACAGCTAGGATCAAATTCGATTCAATTCGCGCGCCATTTGAAAAACAAACTACACGACGACGTAGAGGGGACGAATGGGAACTACGGGTGGTGGCGGGCGGCCGAAGGGTGGCCGAATTCCTCGCCGGCGACGAGGTCCAACGGCGGCCGGCGGTGGTGCACGGCACCGGGGCGTTACAGAGGGAGAGGGGGCAAACGGAGAGCATGTGGAGGCTCACCACGACGTGCTGGAGCTCGTGGAAGGGTCGGGGTAGGCAGGGGCGGCCGGAGTTGGCCGCATCGAGTCCGGCGGCCGGCGGCCGGACTTCGAGAAGATGGCCCCGATTCGCGATATTGCGGCCATCCCGGGAAGCAATGGTTGACGGGGAGGTAGAGGAGGAGGTTGCGGTGCTGGTGGGGTGCTCGCCGTGGCCGCGGATGCCCGGGAACAGCGGCGGCGAGCGGCGGCCGGAAAGGCAGAGGGTTCGGTTGCGTTGGTTTACAGAAAAGAGGAAGGCGTCCGAGGGAGGGTGTTCTGCAGGGGTGCGAGTGATCCGGACGGCTCCCGAGCGTCCTCATCCGTCCCCTGCCGCGCTGGAAGCAGGAGCTGGCGCGAGACGACGTCGGCTGCCAGCCCTCCTACTGGCAGGAGGTAGAAGACAAAGGGAAACTTACGAAAACCCCCTGCGGTTTTTGGAAATAGCAGCAAGGTCCTTTTCCTTATAAAAACAGAACAAAAACCATTTATTTGAGGGCCTTTTTGCAAAGGAATTTTTTTCCAAAAATACTTTTTGGAAGCCTTGTAAAATTTCCAACCTAACCATGTTTTGCTTTGATGAATTTGAAATAATTTTCAGAACAAAACTTTGGAGACCAAAATAAGTACTATTTGTGGTATTTTCTGAAACCATTTAAATTAACAACTTAAATTGTTTCAACATGGTTCAAAATTTTGTTTTCATGCATGTATGAGATGAACACAACACCACACACTTTTGTTAGCAAATTTGGGATGTTACAAATCTACCCCCCTTACAAGAATCTCGTCCCGAGATTACTGAAGGAGAAGAAAGAAAGAACACCGGTTTTGAACGATTTTCTCGAACCTTACGGTTCTCTTCTCGAATAGGTTGATCCGTAGCATCTTGAAGTATTGAACGGATACACCTTAGGTAAGAGGGAAAACTCGTAAGAATTGATCTTCACAAAGATCGAGTATCCCATGGGTAACTCATGACATGATGTTCATAAAGAACTTTTGAGTTAACACACATGAAACACATCAAGATAACGGAGAGAATAGGAGAAGGTTTCAAGGTTTTGGACGATGGTTCTTGGATGGATTTAGAATATGAGCTTTGCACAAGACTTTAAATCCTTTTTGGAAAAGACAGGTTGAACAACTTGTGACACCGAGGTTTCTTCAAACAGAAAACCAAGATGGAGAGGATGGTCTTGGATACCACAACGTAATATCCGTAGACGAGGGAGAACACGAGAAAACACTGTAATTGTGCGTCGGAGAGAAATTTGATACATGATCATGTTCACTCTTCGGAGTGGACACAGAAGATAACAGGACTTTCATTCCGTTAAAGTTTGTCGAAAACTTTGTCAAAGATCGGGATGTTACTTCACAACAGAATATGAGTAACTACGGAATGTTGG
The DNA here is from genome assembly GCA_028641055.1 of Alopecurus myosuroides. Lineage (NCBI taxonomy): Eukaryota > Viridiplantae > Streptophyta > Magnoliopsida > Poales > Poaceae > Alopecurus > Alopecurus myosuroides. The sequence goes on along the minus strand of CM054058.1, from coordinate 373,356,808 downwards.
AACACCGTGATTAAGGAGGAATTCTTAGTCACGCCATAAGAATGGTTAACCAACGGGGATTAGAATACCATAAAGAGTAAGGAATCTTTTTCCTATTGTGGATTTGAAGTAGCAATACATTCACCACATGGTTAAGATCCCATGGCTGAGGTGACTGACAAATTCACACAATGTGTGAGATGAACGGAACTTCAAGTACAAACAACTTGAATAAGGGAACGGTTCAATGGCGGTTACGATACACCAAGAGATGCTTTCAAGATGAACTTGTTTCCACTAGAAGAGAGGTCTGGAGGATTAACGGAAAGATCAACTTCCAAGTTACCCTTGATGTTTTAGATACCAAGATCAGGCTTACGGTAAGCCGTTTGTAGATCTTCAAGTGAAAGTAGAACTCCGGTTTGAAAAAAAGGTGAGGAAAACTTGTTGAGAACGAGCCACACAAGAATTCTCACGGGGAGTGGTTGTTCTTACGGATTCAAGGGGATATGACATTAGGCCTTCCGGCTAATTGTGTCAACCACCACATCAACCATGCCGGATTCTGAAAAGACCTAATTCAATACCCTTGAGGAAAACACCAACCATCATTGTTGCTTGAGATTCAGCTCTGGTTAGTGGATTTATAGCTCAGGCTCGGTATGTTTGAGCAAAGAGATTGCACCGGTTATCAACGGAATACATTTACTAGATTCTCAAGATATGGACTACGATGTCAAGCTCGAGAAGATGAGCAGGATTATGGAACTCATGTATTAGCAACTTGCTAAAGACGGTTGCACCTACATGACTTACTTGCAATGAAACACATCGGAGTCCTTGTTGGGGAGATGATACAAAGATAACGAAGTTCATAGACTTCTTCTCTTTACGAACAATCAGTCAGTGGCTTAGTGTGGATGTAAACTTCTTCGGATAGATGGAGGTAACAACCTACCATCTCAAGAGTAGTCCACACCTGCATGACCAACTTGGGGTTATTCCCTAAGGAACAAGGAAACTATACTCGGATCCATGGCGACAACTTTCACCATAAGCACATGAACCGGAGAAAGTCACTTCGAACATCCAGAACACAACTTCGTGATAACACAAAGATGGTTCTCGAAAGTTTCCAACATTAGCGCCATTTGTTCATCATGAACCTCTTGCAACTTGGGAAAAATAGGAATGTCATCGATGGGCTCGAAGACACACTTATTGAGATACTCCAAGCAGAGGAACTCATATGACACATGAACAAGGCAAAATATTGGTCTGACCAAAAGACATGAAGGGGCACCTAGGCATAACACCATGAGTGAGAAAACCCTCAAGATAGTCCTTAGAGCTGGACTTAATCTGACGATAGCCCAAATCAAATCAAGGTTGGGATGATAGCATGTCCGCTGAAGAGATACTATCAAGCTTCAACACCAAGAAAACTAGATATCCCTTAAAAAAGGATCAAGTTAGGATAAGCTTTTGTCTTTCAACTCTCCAAGTTATTGTTTAAGCTCAACCGACTAGTCCAGGGTGTCTAGCGTAGTTTCTTGGAGAAAGGAGTGGTTCAAACTACCCCTTGCTTAGACATTATGGTCAGGTAACAACCTGGTGATACTTCTAGAGAGACAACTAGAATATCACAACCTACCGGTATGTCTTAGAAATCGAAAGGAGGCATGTTTTTCAAAGCAACCGATGTGCTCTGGAGAGCTTTGGCATGAACCTAATTCTCTGACCAAGAGTTTGCACCGGAATAAACGGATTTGGTGACTCAGTCAACTTCAAACAGAGGCTGGGTGACCAGTAGTGCTAAGAAGGATACAGATGTTTCTTAGGTTTCCAAAGCAATAAGAATTGCTAGGAATATCCGATACACACATCAATGCACAGACCCCAACCTTCTCGAGCATTTCATCTTGGAGGAATGGGGAGTGGAGACGTGTAGGAGCATCACTTCGTCAAGAAGGACATGAAATTAAACATAGCCTCTTGATATGTAAGAGTGTGATACTCGAAGGTGGAACAGAACAGAAGCTTGTGAAACTTCTCTAATCTGTGGGTTACAAAACTTTAACCTGGTTCCAGAGATGAACGAGGTACTGGAGTTTGTTTCTCCTGACATTCCAAGGTGGAATGTTTTGACAGAAAACAAGAGCAAATGCATTGGAAGAATCCAACACCATATGTAACCTGGTTTCCAAACAACGGACGAAATTTGGAAAGCAACTAAAGAGTAGGAACGTGCTCTAGAAAATCCTGAGATCACGTTGGATGCACGGAGTAATACTCATGTGTAGAACCCATGCCAAAAGGTTGGTATAGCTGAACCAAGAACAAAGATATGGGATTCATGATGATCACTCTTGTTGTGATCCCTTTTTATTTAAAAGGAAAGCCTACGGCTATGGGAGTTGGAATTTCCTAGCCACCCCTGAGGTAAAGAAGATTCCTCAGGATCCAAAGAAACATAACTTGGGTTAAAGGTCAGCAGCCTGTACTGATGGCATGAGCATCACTACAATTCAGCACATTCCGGGACCTTCGGTTCAAGTCCAAGGATTAGAAACATTGAGAAAGGAATAACTACTATCTTAGTGCCTTGAAGGACACTACGGATAGCAATCACGGAAAGTCTTTCAAAAGACACACAACTCCGGAAGAATTTGAACGGAGGATAACGAATACATTCGAGATGAAAAGGAAATCTCGAGGTTCAGGATTTTGAAACTCTAGAACAAGATGATGTGGAATCCACATGGACATGAGAGATTATGATGAAAAGGAAATCTCCCAGTTTGAGAAATAACGGGGATGGAACACACACGACTCCAGAAACTGAACACTAGGTCAACTTGGATAAAAGACGTCCTTGCCAAAGAAGGCACCTAGGTTTTGAATGACTAGAAGAGATAGCAAAACCTTTTCAAACCAAAACAGGTAAGGAGACCCAGAGTTAGAGCGATACCAGATACAGAGTAAAAAGAATCCTAAGAAGGTTTTCACAATCCATTTGGGGTTTCAAAATAGTTTTCATAAACTCTAGACTCAACATCGACCGAGCAATAAAGTTTTCCTACAGGCAGTCCTGCTCCGATACCATGACTTGTCACGACCCCAGACCCAGAGATATACATACTGTTATATGCTCCTAACTATGGACTCACAAGGGCTTTAGGGTTACCAGCCCCGGCCGCAACAAACAACGGCAGGCAGACCGGATTCATCGGCACGTAGTCCGGATCCCCGGTCTACTACTCCTTGTATACATGCTAGTCATAACCAATTATGCATACCCAAGCGTCCACGAGTCGGATGAAACTGAAGGAACGGGACCAGAGTTATACAGAGCTGCTATGTGTCCAGAAAGTGCAACAACAATCGAGGGTTACTGGGGTTACCTCGCCCCAGGCCGATCACATCGACAGGCGGGCTCGGACATGGATCATCGGCTCCACAACCCCTCGACTGCGAAAACTATGCAGGCATAGCCAAAACTGTATAACAATGAGCTCGAAACCAACAACCGATCAAAGCAGTACTCTAAACATGAAGCTTTAATAAACAGGTGTTACTAGAGTATAGCTTACAAGCAGAGGTCACATGACCCAACATTACATCAGACAACGGAAGGCAAATTATGTTGCTAATCAACAAGAACCAAAAAGTCCTAAGAGGCCGCAACATAAGGCGACGTCCCAGCCCATAGATTCCAGGCTGCTACCTGGGAACCCCAAACTACTCGTCGATTTCCACGTTGAAACACCACCGACGTGAGATGTTCTCCTGAACCAAAATTAAGCAAACCTGAGTACGGGAGGTACTCAACAAGACTTAGTTAACCTATTATATATCTGCTATCTTTAGAAAGGGTTATGAAGGTTGTTTTGCGTAAAGCCAACTTTGTTTTCCAAATTGAGGAAGAATAGCACGTCTCTTAGAATGTTTTCAAAACAGATGAGAAAGCTACTCAACTACTGAGATCAGCATCTTCTTGTAATCCACCAAGTCTTTCTCATTCCCACACTACCTCATGCTACAAGGATCACCCCTCTCGGCATCTCCGAGGAGGCACCCTTCAATAATTGTTGACAAGTTTTAGTCATTGCGTTGAAGTTATCTATGATCACAGAATCCGTGGCCAAGTCGTCCGTAACCGTGGACACGGCTTCTCGAGGAGATTTATCCCTGCAGGGGGTACACTTTACCCACACGTACCATCCGACTCTTAACGCCACATGTACGCTCGTCCATGGAGCGCGGCAGAGGGTGGCTGGCCACGACCTTTACCTTGCTCGACCCTATCCATGAGTCAACCCAAACAGGGCCACCCCGTCAACAGGGAGTTGGCCACCTCCTGACGGCAACTGTTCTGTGAGTCGGGAACAAGATCCGTGTACGTCCATCACTTGTCCCGGTCACGCCCTAAGTTTTCTCCAAATCGTTTTCTGACTCACACGCAGATGGAAAGATCAAACTACGTGACTCATGGACGTGGCCAAACAAGTTAGTTAGTCGAGCGCGGTCTGTTAGGCCCCGCGTGTGGTTGCACGCTCAGTCTTGGCTTCGAAGGAGAGAACTCGCTCCTAGGGGCATGAACAGGACAAAACGCCACAACCCATTGTGGCCTCACATCCATGCCATTATTTATTCAAGTTATCAAAGATAATTCAAATCACAACAACCTGACAAAGTAGATTCACGCATTTGACCAGATTCATCAACCGGATGGATAAGATCACAACTAAGCATGGCTAAGTGTCGTGGTGGTGTCACGACAGATGCCATAGGATGGCTAAAGTTGTGGGGACGATGGACGCTGGAGGCGCTCGGGGAGGGATCACGCAGCGAGTAGCCGCGTGAGTGTGAAGCTAGCACTGCAAACAACAAGATCTACCCAGGTTCAGGGCCCTCGTGTGGAGGTAAAACCCCTACTCCTGTCTTTCTCTCCTTGTACTCAAGTCTCACCGAGTAGCCACAGTACAAGTGTTTCTCACTACCGAGTAGCCACCCTTCTCTCTACGTGAAGAACTAGGTCAAGAATGTGAACCGGTTCTGGGATTCGAGCCTCGCGCAGGACGAGGCAGGGCACCTTATATACTGGTGCCCAGCCGGATACAGCCAAGATGTCGACATTATGTGCACACTGTGTACTTTCGGGTTCCCGCTGACACCTTTATACCTTTTGCTTCCTGGATTGTCTTCATGTGCAAAGTCGTTCCGCAGAACCGAGGAGCTGATCTGTTATCACTGCCACGAACACAGAGTAGGTCCCCCCTATCCTGCGACGCCCTGCTGACACACTGTCACGGTCAGGCACGCGCTCCGCAGATGAACAGTGCCATGCACAGTGCCAAAGTACGGACCCGGGATACGCGGGATCCTGTGTCAGAATGGCTCCTTTGACTTCTGGCCCGAGTAGGAGACCGCCATTTCTACCCGGACTACTTCCTCTACCCGGAGGAGAATAACTTCCCTGATTCTTCCTCCTGGCCTTCAGTGCGTACGGCCGAATAGCGGACGACCGGGTAGCGAGTACCGGGTAGCCGCTACTCTGCCAAGTGTCTCTTCTGATCTTGCCCTTTAGCACTTGCCTTTACCCTACTCGGGGGTATACCCCCGACATTACTCCCCGAAGCTGGTAGAGTCCTGCGAATTTGTTCACTGGGCTCTGCCAGCTTAAAAACCAATCTTGCCTTTGAGTCTTAGGTTGCTGAGTAGATTCTCCGAGTAGCTCTTTATTCTGTCTCAAGTTTCTTCTTTTTCGAATAGAGCCGCTTCTCTTCCCTATTACCGAGTAAAATGACTTGGCGAATTTTCCAAACAGAATCTCTGCGTGGCAGAGCGAAATCCGGCTTTCGGCAGCGCAACTGGGCACGTGTCACGTTCCCGTACTCCCGACGCCTCGATGCCCGGGATCTGACAGGCCACGCACCCAGTTTTCACGGCCCGGGCCCACTAGCCCGTTATGTCCCATCAAGCGCAGTTATTACCCACGATCGCGTCGTGGGATCAACTGTGGCCGTTACGCGCGCGTTCAGCGCTGTGTGCGTTTCTAACCGGCCCACACACCCCACGCCGCACGATCTCCGGGCATGACTGATCCCACTAATTCCAATCGTAACGGCAACCCGCGGGGAGGTATAAATACCCCCTCGGTAACTCCCTTCTCCTCTTCCTGCCTTCACTTTCCCCTCGCCTCTTCGTTTCTCCGCCGTCGTCGAGCTCTTCGCCGCCGTGCCCTCCGTAGCGCCAAAAGGCTGATCTTTTCCACCGAGTTCCACCAAATCTCCTCCAAATCTCCTCCCTTGCTCGATGGCTCGTGACGACGGCGCCCGCGCCGGGTGGTCTGGATCCACCGTCACTGCGGAGGAGTGCAAGTGGCTGGTGAATACGCGGCGAGTTCCCGCCGGCGTCCGCTGCCGTCCTCCCGCTGGCGAGCTCGTCCCCGCTCCAGAAGCGGACGAGCACGTGGTCTTCCTCGCAAACTTCGCGCGGGGATTCGGGCTCCCGGCATCGGATTTCTTCCGCGGCTTCCTTGACCATTTCGGGATTCTGCCGCACCATCTGTCACCGAATGCGGTGGTGATGCTCGCATACCACGCCGTGGTGTGCGAGGCATTTCTGGGCGTGCGCCCCACGCCGATGACCTGGGCGCGCTTCTTCTTCTTCCGGAAGCAGAGCAAGGCCAAGCCGGGTAGCGCGGAGAGCAGCCGCGGCGTGACCGAGACTGGCAGCGCCATGATGGTGCAGCGCAGCGGGACCAATCACCCGCGCATCAAGGGTCTTGATTCCGTGCGCAAGTGGCAGAGGACGTTCTTCTATGTGAAGAACATCCCCATCAAGAAGGACGAGCCCGTGGTCGACCAGATCAATCTTCCCCGGTGGACCAATTCGCCTCCTACCGGGCAGAATTGGGGATTCAAGCCCCCGCTAGACGGCGACATCAAGCAGATCAATGCGCGCCTCGCCAAGCTGAAGGAGAGCGGGCTCAAGGACGACGACCCCATCGCCTGCTGGATCTCTAGGCGGGTGCTCCCGCTGCAACGCCGCGTGCACCTCATGTGCTACATGGGCGGCAACCGAGACTGCACTCGGACGACTACATTCGAGCTCAGCAACGCAGATGTGGCCGTCTGGGCGCGCTCCATCATGAGCACCGGCCTCAGGGACAACTGGTAGTACGGCTTTGTGCCGTACAGCCGCACGAAGCCGATCAAGCGGGTTAGTACTCTTTTCCCTGTTTTCCGCACATCGATTCCGAGTAGGTAGCTTTATTAGCTTGGGGTGCCCAGTACCCGCACTCTGTGCCGAGTAGGACACTTAGCCGTATTGCTTAGGCTTTATGTGCTTTATGTTTGCACGCCACGCCGAGTAGGACACTTAGCTGTATTATGCTTCGTGCTGGCATCCCGCTCCGGGTAGGATCCCTTATGCTGCTCATTGATTCATGTTTCCTGCTTACATCTCCAGCACCTTTCTCGCTAGCTCGCTGGGAGCGAGGAGCGCTTCGAGGCCAATTGGCACGCAGACCGGACAGAGGACGACGAGGTCTCCTACGACACTGCGGACAAACTCAATATCCCTCATGCCGCCCAGACGGATAACCATCATGTCGACGCGTCCGTTCGAGATTGGTCCGAAGACGACGACGAAGGTAATTGCGTCCACCTTTTCGGTCGCGAGTCGCGCAACCCAATTTCCTCCTATTTCCTAACTGTTTTCTTCTTCTCATCTTTACAGACGATGCTGATGCTGATGCTGGTGCTGAAGAGGAGGGCGAGGACGAGGACGAGGACGCCCTTGACGCCGATCCGCTTGCAGTTGCTGCTCCCGCTACTCGGAAGAGGGCGGGTAGCGGTGCTCAAGAGCCCCCCAACAAGAAGCCCAAACAAGCCGTGAAGAAAGTCAAGCAGGGTAGACGACTACCCCCTTCTCGTGCAGGGTAAGTAACTTTCTTCTGAGTTGCAATTTGCTGTTGCTGCTTTCTCGGAACTCCTTGTTCTGTTACTGCTTCTCGATTTCTTTGGTTTCTCACGCTCTTCTTATCAACTTCCTTCTTCTCTTCAGCGCCCCCTTGGACGCTAATGCTGCTGCCGCACCCATCAAGTCCAAGTCCAAGAAGAGATCCGCCATCGATGTAGATGCGCTCATCGATCTCTCTGAAGAGGACGAGGGCGCTGCACGGGACAGGGTGCGCGCGCCCTCTCCTGTGAAAGGAGAAGACGAGTACGACGCCCAGGACATGGATACTGGCGCCCACGATGCCGACCAGGAGCAGCAGGCCCGCGCAGAGCAGGAAGCGCAGGATGCTGCTCACGACGATAGACCACTTTCTCCCCCAGCTGCCGCAGCCGGGGAGGATGCAGAGCAAGGCCCCGAGCAACAAGATCATGCCGCCCTTGAGCGGCAGGAAGAAACCCAGGAGCAGCAAGACACTGACGCTGCTGCCCAGGACGACCCCGCGGCCCAGCCGCGGGTAGAAGGACAAGAAGATCAACTGCAAGACCCCGCTGCCGAGCAGCGGGTTGAAACCACCGATGTGGAGCGGGATCTGCAGAGCCACGCGCAGCCGGATGCTGCGCTGGGTAGCGGGCCCTTGGTGCCGCCTACCCAGCAGGGTACCTCATCCACCGCACCGAGCTCCCCTCCGGTGAAGAAGACCAAGGTTACAGCCAGCCCTCCAGCCAAGAAAGATGCTGCCGAGAAGAAGGCTGTTGAGAAGAAGGCTGCCGAGAAGCCAGCCGCTGAGAAGAAGGCCACCGAGAAGAAAACCGCCGAGAAGCCAGCTGCTCAGTCGGACGCCGCTGTCCGCAGGAATCCTCCTCGTGGTGCTGCGCTAGATTCTGCCGCGATGCCGCCACCTAAACCAAAGGCGAAGCCTGCCGTGAAGAGTGCGCAACTCACTATCGGTGCTTCCGGCAGCGATGAAGGCATTCCTGCTGGATCAAGCCTTCGCGATCCTCCTGCCTACCCGCCTTACATGTTGCAGGCGAGCAAGCAGTACAACATCCCGCTAAGCGCGGCCGAGAAGAAACTTGCCATTACCAGAGGCAAACAGGTCCAGGCTGTGGACTCCAAGCCGCCAGCCAAGAACAAGGACAGGGTCGTTTCAATTTACTCACGCGAGGTCCAGGAGACCGAGGTGACGTCCACGAGGCTTGAGCAGATGATCGACCGGGTAGGCTTCATTGAAGCTGACTGGAACAGCGACGTTCTTGGCAACAAGCCCTTGCACGGCCTTGCCTTGGGCAAGCTGGACCACTGGCGCACTGATTGGAACAAGGCGGACATGGGCTACAATCCCATGACCATCTCGTCCTCCACCAGTACGCTTGCCGCGAAGCTGTTTGTCCACCGCAAGAACGCAGAAGACATCGAGCAAACCTACGCGGTAAGTTTTGCTTGTCTGTTCCGATTTGCTTTTTTCTTCTCTTCTACTCTTCTCCTTCTTCTTATCCACCACCCAGTCCCCGAGATTCGGGCCGAGTAAGCGGATACTCAACCGAGTTGCCGTCTTCTCGGGTTGAATCTTCAAAAACTTTGTCTGATTCCTTTTCTTTCTGCCTCTCAGAATAGCCTCTTGAAGAGAACAAATCTGTACCGGTCGCTGCTCTGGACACAGCATTGCACGAAGGCGCCTTGAGGCCCTAGAAGCAGAACGCAAAAGCGATACTGTGACAGAGAAGGAGGCCGTGGACCGTACCCTCAAGATTTCTGAGATTGAAAGTAAGTTTGTAGCTGCGCGGTTCATGCGTTTCGTGTTTACGCCCGCTTATGCTTTCTGCTTTAACCGATTTCACCCTGCAGGTAAGCTTAAGAAACTGGAAGAAGAGCACCAACACTGCCATGTGTTTGTTGAGAACGCCGAGACCACCATCAAGAAAATGGAAGGTGAGTTGCCGTCTTCTCGGCTTATCTTTCTTCTTTTTTCTTCGCTACTCTGCTAACCTTGTTCTTCCCTCCGCAGAAGATCACAAGAAATTTGTCGAGGAGCATCTCGACTGCCTCAAACCCGCCGAGGTACAACAGCAATTGGCGAGCCAGGCTGTGGAGCTGAAGAAAGAACACACCACCGAGTTGGAACCTCTCCAACTCCAGCTGCAAACCGCCCTCCAAAATGCCGTTGACATAGCTGCCGAGAAGAACAAGATAGCAGCCGAGAAGAAAAAGATTGAAGCGGCTGCCAAGGTTGAGAAAAGGGCTCTTGAGCTGGAGTGCGATACGCTGAGGAAGAGCAACTCGGATCTCATGCTCCAGCTGGCCCAGTTCCGGAGGGTGGAAGAAAGGCACGTAGCTGACGAGGAGTCATGGGAGAAAAGGCTGCAGTCGCTACTTTGCGAGCTGAACAGTAAGTACCCGCTTCTCTGCAGTTCGTTGTCTCCGTTTTCTCCTCTGCTGCTTGATTCGCTTCTCTTCTCTGCCTCTGCCTCTAATCTTCTTGATAGATTTTTCAGAAATTTTCCCCGACCTCAGCTCGGCTTGCAAACCTGCTCTGTCCAAGGCCCAGGCAGCTCGCACCGAGAAGGGCGAGCCCATGGACACCAAAGCCTCGATCGTGGACAGCCTCACCAACATGCAGGGGCAGCTCCAGCGTCTGAGGGGCGTGGGCACCGATCTGGTGCGCACTTCCTTCAAGCTCCACGACTTGTTTTGGCCCCGCGATTCTGCGCCAGCAACCATCCGTGGGCTCGCCGAGAAGCTGAATGGCGTCAAGGCCGAGCTGAAGAAGTGGCGGGCATCCGGAGCTCGGGCAGGCGCGGATATGCTGCTCCTCTTCATCTGCAGCTGGTACGACAATCTTGATCTCAACCTTATCCTCGAGATGCGCCGGGATTCAAGGTGGGAGAAGGACCCCGACTGCATGGCTCGCCGCCAGTTGGTCGCGTCCGAGATCGCATCCTACGCGGATACCGCGCGCTACACCGAAGGCCTTCCCGAGCCCGACACGGATGTGGAAGGCGAGGGCGACGACAAGGAGGAAGATGATGACGAGGAGGCCACTGAATCAGTCGGGCTGAGCTGCTTTGCCAGCACCGATGAGAAGTCCGGGAAGGGCAAGGGCACGGTTGTCGAGGACAGCGACGAAGAAGCCGAAAGCGTGGAGATGACCATCGACACCGCGGCTCTTGAGTTCGGCACTTCGTCCGGCGTGGCCCTTGACGACACGGCGCGTCTCCGCGCTCAATCTACTGCCTCCACCTCGGCGATAGACCCCATCTCGGTGGCCACAGCCACCTCTGACCAGGCTGCCACCAATCCCGAAGCAGATGCTGCAAAGACTGATGCCGCCAACTCGGAAGCTGATGCTACCAAGGCCACCAACGACGCTGACGCTGCCAAGGCCAACACCGAAAGCGCTGCTACTTCCACGTGATTATGTCCTGCCACACTTACGCTTGAAACTTTTATCAGATCCCCGGAATGCCGGGCGCAGATGTACTAAACAATTTACCTTCCCGTTGCTACTCAGTTTCATCTCATTTGAAGTTTTTATACTTAGTAATTTGAGCAGCTTTGGCTTGATGCCGGGTTGCGTTATCATGCGAGTCCCCGAGTTGCATTTTTCATCCACCTTTTCTTTTCATCTCAGCTCTTACCTGCAACTTGTTGCTTTTTTGGTATTCGAGTCACAAGAGTTCAAAGTTGAGGTTTCAAATACTTAGCCACTTAGGAAACAGTCATAGTAACGCTACCCACCACATAGCCGAAAAGGATAACAACAGACAGCAAAAAAAAACACTCTACTCGGTTGCCACACGCTTCCTTCCCTTTGCAATTTTTCATGTGTTCATTGACTCTTTGGCTTGTTCTCTGGCTTGCCATGAAGCCGGTTTGCGGACAGCAGCAGAGTCGCAGAGTGTCCGGTGAGTATAAACACACTACTTTGTATGCTTTTGAAATTCTAAGCGCAGAACCGAGTAGACAAAGAAACAACAGAGTAGAAACACTTAGAGCAATTTTGGACGAGGGCAGTCCCCGAGCTCAATTTCAGATTGCAGAGTAGGAGCTTTTGCTCGGATAAGAGAGTACATATACATTTTTGCTCACGAATGAAAGCGACGAAGTACCGCCACATTCCAAGGGCGCTTAGACTCCTCTCCAGCTTTATCCGCCCTGTTCTCCTGTGATGGACGCACGTCGACTAGGTAATAGGCATCATTGTGCAAAGCCTTGCTCACAATGAACGGCCCTTCCCACGGAGGGGACAGCTTGTGCATCCCGGCTGTGCGTTGCACAAGCCTCAGGACCATGTCTCCTTCTCGGAAAAACCTTGGGTTCACTTTCCGGCTGTGGTAACGCCTCAAGTTTTGCTGGTAAACAGCCGAACGTGACAGAGTAAGCTCTCTTGCTTCTTCTAGCAGGTCAACGTCGTCTTCTCGAGCTTCTCTCGCCTCTGCCTCAGTGTAGAGGGTTACTCGGGGGGAGTCATGCTCTAGATCGATTGGCAACACGGCTTCAGCCCCGTAAACCAAGAAGAATGGCGTGTAGCCGGTTGACCGGTTAGGGGTAGTCCTTAGACTCCACAACACCGCTGGCAACTCGTCTAGCCAACACCCTGGTGTTTTCAGCAGTGGCTCAACCAGCCTTGGCTTTATGCCTGCAAGCAGCATGCCATTTGCTCTTTCCACCTGTCCATTGGACGCGGGATGCGCGACAGACGCGACATCTAGTCGGATGTGCTTATCTCTGCAGAATCTCACCATGGCTCCCTCAGCAAAGTTGGTGCCGTTATCTGTGATGATGCTGTGCGGGTAGCCGTATCTCAGGATCACATCCTTTAGGAATTTCACAGCTGTAGCTCCATCGCACTTCCGAATAGGCTTCACTTCAATCCATTTGGTGAACTTGTCCACCATGACTAAGATGTGTGTCATGTTGCCTTTAGACGGCTTGAAGGTGCCAACCATATCCAAACACCAAACGGCAAACGGCCAAGTGATGGGAATGGTTTTCAACTCGGAAGTAGGCATGTGGATCTTACTTGCGAATCTCTGGCAACCGTTGCACTTTCTCACGATGTCTTCAGCTTGCTGCAGAGCGGTGAGCCAGTAGAAACCATGCCGAAAAGCCTTCTTGACAAGAGCCCGAGAAGAGGCGTGATGCCCACATTCTCCTTGGTGTATCTCCACCAGAATTTCCTCTCCTTCTTCCGGGTCCACACAGCGTTGCAGCACGCCAGTGGCGCTTCTCTTGTGCAGCACATCTCTGAATATGGTGTAGCCCTTGGATCTTCTCTGAATCTGCCTTGCAGTCACCTCATCTTCAGGCAGGGTGCCGTCCCTGAGAAAGGATAGTATGGGCATGGCCCAACTCGGCGTCTCCCGCGCGGGAAACACTGGTTCATCCACTTCCATTGGAACAGGCACTGTTGCATCTTTTTCTGCGTTCGGGTTGACTCTCTGCAGCCCCGAATGGTTTGCGAGGACTTCTTCAAGGAAAGCGACAGTCCCCGAGCTGAGAGGGGCAGTCCCCGAGTAAGGAGGAGCAGTCCCCGAGTGAGGAGGAGCAGTCCCCGAGTAGAGAGGGGCAGTCCCCGGGTTGCAGGCGCCAGTCCCCGGGATGGAGACGGCAGTCCCGGGGTCTCCTTTTGCACCTTCCCAGTCAATCTCCATTGGAACTGCTTTCTCATTAGGCAGAGAAGGAACGAAGATGGACTCCGAGTTGGGGGATGGCTTGATGGATGGCTTTCTCAAATGCTCCAAGGCAATCCCAGCCAGGATGTGCTGCCGAGAAGATCCCAACTTGGACAGCTCATCAGCTGCTTCATTTTCTGCTCGGTGGATGTGCTGGAACTCGCAACCTTCAAAGAATCCTGTCATGGTTTGAACCAGGAAGCGGTATGACGCCATGTTGGCATCCAGAGCATCCCAAGTGCCAGAGACTTGCTGCACAACTAGATCCGAGCCGCCATAGCATATGATGCGCTGCACGCCAACTTCCTTCGCCACCTTCAAGCCGTGCACCACGGCCTCGTACTCTGCAACATTGTTGGATGCCTTGAAGTGGATTTGCAGCACGTACTTGAGCAGATCCCGTTTGGGTGACGTAAGCACTACGCCAGCACCCAAGCCTTCTTTCATCTTGGAGCCATCAAAGTGCATCTTCCAGTAATTGGATACCGGAGTGGGAGGCTCATATTGCACCTCAGCCCAATCCACCAGAAATTCTGCCAGGATTTGAGACTTGATGGCTTCTCTTCTCGCATACGCGGGAGCGTACGCGGCCAGCTCGATTGCCCACTTGGCTACTCTGCCACTCGCTTCCTTGTTACCCATGATATCCGAGATGGGAGCTGAGCTCACCACCGTGATGGGGTGTTCCTGGAAGTAATGCTTCAGCTTCTTGGCGCCCAAGTACACGCCATAGGTCATCTTCTGGTAGTGAGGGTAGTTCTGTTTTGAGCTGGACAGCACCTCACTAAGATAATATACAGGCCGTTGCACACTCTTGCCTTCCTCTTCTCGTTCCACCACAATCATCACGCTGACTACCCGGTTAGTAGCAGCAATATACAGCAGCATTGGCTCCTTGGGTAGCGGACTAGCCAAGATGGGAGCGCTACCCAGCATTGCCTTTAGCTCTTTGAATGCCACATCCGCTTGCGGTGTCCAGACAAACTTGTCGCTTTTCTTCATTAATTGATACAAAGGCAGGGCCTTCTCGCCCATTCTGCCCAGAAAGCGGCTTAGAGATGCCAAGCACCCAGTGAATTTTTGCACATCCTTCAGGGATCTCGGGCAAAGCCATGCTCTCAATAGCTTTTATCTTGAAGGATTGCCCTCAATGATGCCCTGACTGATACCAAGAAGCCTAGTAGCTTGCCCAGCCGGACCCAAAGGTGCATTTACTCGGGTTGAGCTTCATCTTGTATTGCGCAAGTTAGCGAAAGTTTCCTCAATGTCACTAAGCAGAGTATGTGTTTTATTCGTTTTGATGACAGTGTCATCTATGTACACCTGCACATTTTTGCCGAGTTGATCATGCAAGCATTTCTGCATGCATCTCTGATAAGTGGCACCCTCATTCCGCAACCCGAAACACATGACACGATAGTAATAAGCCCCGTACGGGGTAATGAAAGCAGTCTTTATTTGATCAGCATGATTGAGCGCTATCTGGTGAAAACCAGAGTAGGCATCTATGAAAGACAGCAGTTCACAACCAGCAGTGGAATCGATCACCTGATCGATGCGAGGTAGCGGAAAAGGATCCTTGGGGCATGCCTTGTTCAAGTCGGTGTAGTCGACGCACATACGCCATGCGGTAGCAGCCTTGGGATCCTCCTTCTTCTTCTCGGCCATGACCGGGTTGGCTAGCCAGTCCGGATGCAGCACCTCCATGATGAAATTGCTTATCAGCAACTTGGTGATCTGGTCACCTATGGCCTTCCTTCTCTCATCTCCGAAACGGCGCATAGCTTGTTTCACTGGTTTGGCGTCAGGATGCACATGTAGCGAGTGCTCAACCAACTCCCTCGGGACACCTGGTAAATCCTCATTGGACCAGGCGAATACGTCCCGATTCTCACGGAGGAAGTGGATGAGCTCGCTTTCCTATTTCTCCCCCAACCCGGAGCCAATGATGGCATCACGGTCGGGAAACTCAGGGTCAACCTGGATCTTCTTTGTCTCCTGAGACGCCTGGAACGCGGTTCCGTGCTGGGAACTCGGTACGCCCTGCGCACCGGCTTGCACGGACTGCGCCATAGCCACCACCTCGTACATCTTTTTCTTCTCGGCAGCAATCACCATGGACTCCGCCAACTGAGAGCCAGCAGAGGCACACTCCATGGACTTCTTGTAATCACCAGAGATGGTAATCACGCCATTGGGATCAGGGATCTTCATCTTCAGATATGCAGTGTGGATAGAGGCCATGAACTTGCTCAGAGCCGGCCTACCGAGTAGGGCATGGTAGGGGCTCTGGTGATCAACCACCTCGAACTGCAGGCTCTCCGTGCGGCAGTTCTCCCTGGTGCCGAATAGCACATCTATCCATACTCGGCCAATCGGATTGCAAGAGACTCCCGGCACGATGCCATGGAAGGTGGTCTTGCTAGGTAGCAGCATGTTCTCGGCCAGACCAAGCTTCTCGAGTGTGTCTCTGTACACAATGTTGATGCTGCTGCTGTTGTCGATCAGTACCTTGCTGAACCTCACATTCTTCTCAGGACCCAAGAAGGTAGGATCCAGCACCAAGGCGTAGCTACCCGGATTGGGCATCACCTTGGGATGATCTACTCGGGACCACGTGATCTCTTGGTTGCACCAATGCATATAGTGAGGAACGGCAGGTATCACAACATTGACCTCCATGGCACGCCTGTGCTGGGATTTCTTGTCGACAGGCTCAGAGGTGAAGATCATGTAGCTCTCGTGGTGCTCCTGGTACCGATTGCGGTCTCCGCCACCATTGTTGCCGTTGTTGTTACCTTGGTTGTTGTTGTTGTTGTTGCCTCTGTTGTTGTTGCGGGTGTAGTAGTTGTTGTTGTTGTTGTTGTTGTTGTTGTTGCGGTAGCCATCATTGTTGAAGTAGCGGTTGGCTCCTAAAGCCACCTGGTTCACATTCTCTCTTCTCGGGAAGGCTGGACGAGCAGCAGGTGCGCGAGCAGGCTGTACAGCGGCATTCGCAGCTGGCAGTGGAGGAGGAGGAGGCAGGCCCGCATTCTTGATTTCTTCCCACCAACTTCACTGCCGAGTAGTGTGGTTGGCGGGTCTTGCGGGATGCCGAGTGTGGAAGCTGCAAGGGCCATCCTTCATGTCCTTGAACACGAAGTTTGGAGCAGGACCCGAGCTGCCGCTACCCCGCTTCTTGTTGCCTTGGCCCTGATTCTGGTTCTGCCCGTATGGAGCTCCAGCAGTTTTCGGCCTCTAGCTACTCCCAGCTCCGGTAGCCACTGCATTCACCTCCTCTGGGTCGTATCGAGTGTCGATCCGGTCACCTCTGCGCTTGTTGTGGAACTCATTACGCTTGCTGCTGTTGATGTTGTAGTTCCTTCTCGGCTCGGGAGCATCAAGAAGGGGCTGCGTCGGGTCGCCGAGTGCGTACTGATCCGCAATCCGGATGGTCTCGGCAAGGGTACTCGGCATCTCCCTCTGGAGCCTTTGCCACAACATGCTGCCATGTCTGCAACCCTGCGCAAACCAAGTGATGGCCTGGGCCTCATTCACACCCTCACAGGTGTTCCTCAGAGTGCTCCACCGAGTAAGATACTCGCGGTCTGTCTCCTCTTCCCACTGCCTGCAAGCGGATAGCTGCTGCGGCCTATTCGGCCTCCGGTAGGTGCTGGTGAAGTTGCTGACGAATGCCTCCGCGAAATCAAGCCAGCAGTTGATGCTATGCTTGGGCAAGTTGTTGAGCCAGGTTCTTGCCGGTCCCTCGAGCATCTGCGGGATGTATCGCACGGCCCACCTCCGGTTGCCGCCTGCAATGTGCACGGCTGTGACATAGTCATTGAGCCAATCTTCCGGTTTGGTGCTGCCGTCATAGCACTTGGTCCCCCTTGCGAGCTGGAACTGCTTCACGGATGGCTCCGTCATGATGCGGGGACCAAAGCACTCTGGGCCAGGCGGCCCCTTACTCTCGAGTTGCGCGGATAGAGAAATCTGGTCCAGCTTGTGCCTGGCGTCGCTGGGCTCCAGCATGCGCTCACCCACGCGATCTAGGATGTCATAGCCAGCCAACCCCATGGCCGAGTAGCCATCATCATATCTGTCCACCTGCACGACCGCAGGTTGCTCCACCGGGTTGGCGGCTGGCGCGACTGCGCGCGGCTGTGGCCTCTGCTGAGTAGGCTGAGCGGCCTGATGCCGAGAAGGTCCTGGGCGCTCTCCATCCCGCGGCTGGCTGTGAGCTTTTTGGGCTTGATAGCCTGCTCCTGCAGTGTTGTGTTTTTGACCGGACTGCCGCGGCACAGCGAGTTGTTTCGCGGCGACAGCCGGGTCGTACACCTGCATCTGCCTGTCTCTGCCGGATTGCCCACGTCGGTCCCTCTCGCGACTAGGATGCGGAGATGAAGCCTGATCGTTAGATCTAGCCGCATGCGAGTGCACCACCTGAGAAGCTCCAGCACCCGGATTGGCTTTCCGGAACTCCTCGTTCTGCCTAGAAGCCTCTAGCACCAGCTCATTGAGCCTCTCCTGCTGCCTAGCGCGCGCGTCGCCGTCGAGATGCGGCAACTCTGCGGCTACAGCCTCAGCAGCTCTAAGGGTTTTGGCGGGGGTACTGTATCTGGGTCTGGTGGAGGTGTTTGCGGTGGCGGACTGACTGGGAGCCTCTACAACCGTTGCCATCTCGGCGCCTAAGTTGCGATGCGTAGCACCTACTTTGCTAGCTCTCCTAACAACTGGTGTAAAACCGTGTGCCTTGTTGTACTCGTTCTGATCTAGACTAAGCTCTAGCATAATCTTCTCCAACTCCGCCTGCTCGGCGAGCAGCTCCTGGCGCTGCCGGTCGAGCTGGGCCTTCATGGACAAGAGCTCAAGATCAGTGGGAGGCGGCATACCCGTCCGCACGGCGGACGCGGGTATTGTCGGAGTGGTGGAGGGAGCAAGATTGCAGTCCTTCTCGTAAGGCTTGTGCGTCTTCCCGCCAGCACTCGGGCCAGCGAGATCCTCGATGACGCCCGCAGCGGTAGCAGCCGCGCCCTTCCCGGCGTCAGCAGCAGGGCCAGTCATCATCACCTCCGCGACGTCCGCAGAGCGGCCCAACGGCTCCCGCATGCAGCGATGACAGCAGTGGATCTTCCGCGACATGCACCAGCTCGGGGTACTCGCGGTCGATGACGGTGGCGACGTAGACGAGGTGCATGCCGAAAGAAAGCACCGAGCCACCCTCCGGCATGGCCCTGCCGCCGAAATCGCCAGCGTTGTCGGTGACAAAGTCGAAGGAGCCGAATCTGTGGACGAGGCCACAGACCACGCGCTCTCCGGTAGCCGAAATCAATCCCGTCCGAATGGAAACTCCAGCCAGCGCCGCTGGTTGCCCCACGGTGGGCGCCAACTGTCGTGGTGGTGTCACGGCAGATGCCATAGGATGGCTAAAGTTGTGGGGACGATGGACGCTGGAGGCGCTCGGGGAGGGATCACGCAGCGAGTAGCCGCGTGAGTGTGAAGCTAGCACTGCAAACAACAAGATCTACCCAGGTTCAGGGCCCTCGTGTGGAGGTAAAACCCCTACTCCTGCCTTTCTCTCCTTGTACTCAAGTCTCACCGAGTAGCCACAGTACAAGTGTTTCTCACTACCGAGTAGCCACCCTTCTCTCTACGTGAAGAACTAGGTCAAGAATGTGAACCGGTTCTGGGATTCGATCCTCGCGCAGGAGGAGGCAGGGCACCTTATATACTGGTGCCCAGCCGGATACAGCCAAGATGTCGACATTATGTGCACACTGTGTACTTCCGGGTTCCCGCTGACACCTTTACACCTTTTGGCTTCCTGGATTGTCTTCATGTGCAAAGTCGTTCCACAGAACCGAGGAGCTGAACTGTTATCACTGCCACGAACACAGAGTAGGTCCCCCTATCCTGCGACGCCATGCTGACACACTCTCACGGTCAGGCACGCGCTCCGCAGATGAACAGTGCCATGAACAGTGCCAAAGTACGGACCCGGGATACGCGGGATCCTGTGTCAGAACGGCTCCTTTGACTTCTGGCCCGAGTAGGAGACCGCCATTTCTACCCGGACTACTTCCTCTACCCGGAGGAGAATAACTTCCTTGATTCTTCCTCCTGGCCTTCAGTGCGTACGGCCGAATAGCGGACGACCGGGTAGCGAGTACCGGGTAGCCGCTACTCTGCCAAGTGTCTCTTCTGATCTTGCCCTTTAGCACTTGCCTTTACCCTACTCGGGGGTATCCCCCCGACACTAAGCAAGAGTCACAGGCTTTAACGAGACGCGCACAAGCAAACCTATAGCTGCTAGGAGCAGTGGATCAGGATATCTAGGTTATGCAGTATATAGGGGAACTCTATCTACTGACATCAGATAGTTTGGAACCGAATGCAAAGTACGAGATTCAAATCACTTTGAAACCATATATGAGCAGATAATAGGTTATGCTTGCCTTGGTTATAAGAAAACCAGATAAGAATCTTCTGGAATAAGTGCTTGACTTGTCGGTTAGGATCAAGTATTCACCATGGATTTGTTGGCCTTCTCTTCGGAGTCACGTTCACCGAGGGGGAAACAACACCGAAACAAAGAACAACAATCAAACATGGCATCGATGCAATGTGCAATATGTATGCATGAGCAGGTTAATGCACTGAAATAAATCCCTAAGCATGATCGTTGGGTTGCTAGGGTTCATATGTCAGTTGAGCATTTTTACTGAAATTAACCCGAAATAGACCCAGGAGGGCAATTCGGGTGATTATGGAAATGAGTGCAACTTTAATTGCTCAAATGGGTTTAAAAACATCATAAATAGGTTGCATTTGTAATTTTGAGCATTTTGGTATCTAACTTTTAATTTTCTAATTTTAGTGAATAAAAACTTATTTTCTCCATTTTAAATGATTAAACAACATTAAAATAAATGCTTATTTTTGGACTTTCTCAAACATGTGTGGAAATGACATTTTTGGGTAGATAATATTTTTAGGATCATTTTGATACCTCACTTTTATTTTTCTGAGATATAAAACAAAAGTTATTAATTAAAACATTTTATTCATTTTTCTGGAATTAAATGGAATTACTAAAAAGAGGGAGTTATGACATCAGTATGATGTCAGCGTGACATCACCCAGGATGAAATCTCTCTGTTCTTCACAGCTAGGATCAAATTTGATTCAATTCGCGCGCCATTTGAAAAACAAACTACACGACGACGTAGAGGAGATCGAATGGGAACTACGGGTGGTGGCGGGCGGCCGAATGGTGGCCGGATTCCTCGCCGGCGACGAGGTCCGACGGCGGCCGGCGGTGGTGCACGGCACCGGGGCGTTACAGAGGGAGAGGGGGCAAACGGAGAGCATGGGGAGGCTCACCACGGCGTGCTGGAGCTCGTGGAAGGGTCGGGGTAGGCAGGGGCGGCCGGAGTTGGCCGCATCGAGTCCGGCGGCCCGCGGCCGGACTTCGAGAAGATGGCCCCGATTCGCGATATTGCGGCTATCCCGGGAAGCAATGGTTACGGGGAGGTAGAGGAGGAGGTTGCGGTGCGGGTGGGGTGCTCGCCGTGGCCGCGGATGCCCGGGAACAGCGGCGGCGAGCGGCGGCCGGAAAGGCAGAGGGTTCGGTTGAGTTGGTTTACAGAGAAGAGGAAGGCGTCCGAGGGAGGGTGTTCTACGGGGGTGAGAGTGATCCGGACGGCTCCCGAGCGTCCTCATCCGTCCCCTGCCGCGCTGGAAGCAGGAGCTGGCGCGAGACGACGTCGGCGGCCAGCCCTCCTACTGGCAGGAGGTAGAAGACAAAGGGAAACTTACGAAAACCCCCTGCGGTTTTTGGAAATAGCAGCAAGGTCCTTTTCCTTTTAAAAACAGAACAAAAACCATTTATTTGAGGGCCTTTTTGCAAAGGAAAAATTTTCCAAAAATACTTTTTGGAATCCTTGTAAAATTTCCAACCTAACCATGTTTTGCTTTGATGAATTTGAAATAATTTTCAGAACAAAACTTTGGAGACCAAAATAAGTACTATTTGTGGTATTTTCTGAAACCATTTAAATTAACAACTTAAATTGTTTCAACATGGTTCAAAATTTTGTTTTCATGCATGTGTGAGATGAACACAACACCACACACTTTTGTTAGCAAATTTGGGATGTTACAGCGACCTGGCGCGCGATGCCTGGCGAAGATTCGTATTCCTCCTCATCACAACTATCCTCCTCGTACCGGTCCTCCAGCAAATGCAGGATAGACTCGGTGTCATATTCTCTCATGACCCGGCCACGCGGGGCCCATACCGGCTCCTCCGGCTGTTCCATCTTCGTGGTGGGCTCTTCTGCCGGGTCTGCCGTTCCGACCGATTCTTCTCCGTCCGAATGAACGCATGTCGCTTCCCCTGACACAGAATCATAGTTAATATCGTCAGGAATTGAACCAGACGTACGTACCATGCCGACGAAGATGTTGACCCGGCCGATTGTGACGACAGATCCGGCTTCTAGCAGATCCGACTCTGGTCCCCAACCAAAGTCATCTACCATCTTCTCTCCTTCGGGGTTGGTGTAGATCTCGCCGATGACGAGGTTCTTCATGCTTTCCCGAGCTTCTCCCGTGATGTAAACACCTTTGGACGTAGGCCCCACGGTGGGCACCAACTGTCGTGGGATAATCACGGCAGACGTTACCAGGGGTAACTTATCTTGGGGTAATTCGACTCTGGTGTTTGGGAGAGGGTTTAGCTCAGGGGAAGTCATGCTATCAATCGATCTGGCAGCTCTGGCAATCAAGTCGCCGAGTCTCCAATCTAGGGTTACAATATCAGCTCTCGTATTACAAGGATACTCGAATATCCGATGAAAAACCCGCTCTTCCTAAGCCTAGGAGCCGGTTTATATCTTACCCGGCCCCTTGGCTTCCCATCCAAGGCACACTCGGAATCCTACCCATTAACCACGTACAAACCCTAAGTTTCCTAATAATAACCCCAAAAGCCGGGTTACGAGGCCTACACCACTTCTTGGGCCTTCTAGAAACTCCTCTTCCTTGAGCCGGGTCTTGCGCGGTTCCCTTTGGGCCGGGTTACACCTTGGCGTTAGCCTACCGGGTTATCATCCCTCCATCATCATCAATCTCCAAAAGGGGGGGATTGAAAGTGCATTTGCATTTGATCTCTCATGTGTTTTGGAGTTGATAACAACACGATTAAGTTTCTAACAGTGTGTTTGAGTTATTTCAGGAAATATCATCTCGACACAAAAAGGAAGAGTGCAAAATGCCAAAGCCACCAAAATCAACTCTATTCAGCGGTAGTGCCGGGCACTCCAGCGGTAGTACCATTCCCTCCAATGAGCGGTAGTACTGCTGGTAGTATCGCCAATATGAAATTGGATTCTGTTTCCAGCGGTACTTCAGCGGTACTGGTCCAGTAGTATCGATGGGACTTAGTTGATTGAGGAGAAACACTTCCCACGGCGGTAGCACCGCTACCGCCAGCGGTAGTACCGCTCCTTCCAGGAAGCGGAAGTATCGTTGGCAGTACCGGTCAAAGTACCGCCAGGGGAATTTTGCTCGCAGTAACCTTTACGGTACTAGAGCGGTAGTGCCCTAGTATTACCACCTGCCAGTTCGAGTTATTTCGAATTCGTGGCCAACGGTAGTACCGGTGGGCCTAGCGGTAGTACCGCCGCTAGAAGTACTGCGGTACTTCCGCGGTAGTACCGCCCGCGTCCTTTAGCTGGGTCCTCTCTAGTACCGCTCTGGTTGACAGCAAGCGGTAGTACCGTTGACCCCAGCGGTAGTACCGTCAGGCGTAAAAAGAGTCAAACGACTAGTTGTGGGGAGGGGGCTATAAATACCCCATCCCCTTCTTCTCCAAAGGGTTGCTCGAACCATCATTGAAGACAAGCATTTATTGATCCTCCAAAAGCTATATTTCTCCCAATCCCTCCACCCAAACTCGTTGATACTTGGAGGATTGAAGGAGAAGCCCCCGATCTAAATCTTCACTGAGTCGTTCTTCCTTTCCCCCTCATTCTCTAGAGGGATCTAGTCTAGGGTTTCCTTGTGGAGAACCTAGACTCCATTGCTACACTTGTTGGTGATTGGTGATTGCTGGGAGCCCCCAATTTTGTTGTGGGTGTGTGCCCCAAGCTTGTTTGTAAAGTATTCGATTCCCGTCTCAAAGGGGATCAATAGTGGAAGGTGGACTCGGCCTTTGTGGCGGGGTTCATCGGATAATAGTGTGAGGCATTTGTGGCGTTGAGTAGGCCTTCGTGGCGAGCTCACACCCCTCCAACGAGACGTACTCCCGTAACAAGGAGGAACTCGGGAATACATCGTGTCTCCGTGTGCTTCATATCGGTTACCTCGTTCCCTTCCTCCTTTACTTGTGCTTGTATTGTGATTGTGCTTTTTCTTGTCATATAGGTAAATTCACCATAGTTGCATTATCTAGAGAATTTACCTTTGTGTCAAGCCTAATCTTGAAGAAAAAATAAATTGGTCGTAGCACCTATTCACCCCCTCTAGGTGCCCTCACTATCCGTTCACAGCTTTATCCTACTATGCCACAAAGATCATAAAATATTCAAGGAGGCAATAACATGATCATCAACGCTTACATACACCTATGTGTTGTACCCGTACAAATCATCTACGCATAGAACCGACTCTGATACCACTGAAGGATTCGTTGCACTGAAAACAAAAAATTTCTAACGCGAGAGACACCCAAAGGGCCAAGATCTAATCTAGGAGATGTAAGAAACGGACATAGAGAAAGTCTTAAGGAGAACATACCCTTGACGACACAAAGCGTTACGAGATCGAATCTCGTTGGTGATGTAGTCGAACTCACATGGATATCAAGATCGCGAAGAAGAGCGCTGCAATCTGGCAGCGCTTCCGCACTCGGTCACACGTACAGCTTGATGACGACCTTCGTTCGCTCGATCTAGCACGACAGCGCAAGTAGAGGAGCCCTCGAAACTCCAGCAGCACGACGACATGGTGTGATGGAGAAAACTTCGTTCAGGGCTTCACCAAGCGCATGAACATGAGGTGGAGCAGTGGGAGGAGGGAGGTGAAGATGACACAAAGTTTGTGGGGAGATGGAGGTTTAACCCCTCTTTATATAGGAGGCGGAGGCAGCCACGAAATTTTGGTGCCTCCACCTCTCCCCTCATCATGTGGGTGGAGTCTCCACTCACCTCACTCATTCTCTCATCAATTCCCACTCAAAATTCCAAGGGTTTTCTTTAATAAATAAATGAAACAATTTCATTTTTTCATTTTAATATTTGTTAATCCTATTAAAAACATTAACACTTACCCCCTAGAACTATTTGTTAATCAAACATTAACATATACCACCTTGAACTATTTCAATATTCCCCAAAACAATTCCGGTGACTATTTCAATATTCTCCGAAACAATTTTGGTGTTGTCCAAACTTTTCTCCGATATTCCATATCCACTCAATCGCGTCATCAAACCTTAAGTGTGTCACTCTACGTTTCGTGAATAATATAGACATGATCGAGACACATCTCTGACCAATAGTCAACAACGGGACCTGGAGATCCGTAATGACTCCTACACATTCAACGATGAATCTAGTGATCGTGTGAACCATAAACGTCGTAACCAATTCCCTTTGTGTCATGATATTTTACTTGTCCGAGATCCGATCATTGGTATCAACCATACCTAGTTCATACTCGTTACCGACAAGTACTCTTTTACTTGTTCCGTGATATGACATCCCTGTGACCTAGTCACGTGCTTGCAAGCGGTGTCGATGTGATATCACCGAGAGGGCCCAGAGTATATCTCTCCGTCATTTGGATGGACAAATCCCACTCTTGATCCATGAGCCTCAACTTATACTTTCCGAATACCCAACGACACGTTTATAGTCACCCTGTTACGGTGTGACGTTTGATGACATCAAAGCACTCTTCCGATGTTAGTGATTGACATGATCTCATGGTCTAAGGATTAGATTTACTTCGTATGTTTGATATAACAACGTAAACTTAATGACTTGATCGCATTATTATATTCACTTTGGGTCTATGTTCATCACATCATTCTACCGATGATATGACCCCGTTATTAACAACATCCAATGTTCATGATCAAGAAACCTTGATCATCAGTTAATCAACGAGCTAGTGAAACGAGAGGCGTTACTAGAAACTCTTGTTTGTTTATCAGACACACATGTAGCAACGTTTCCGGCTAATACAATTCTAGCGTGAGAAATCAACATTTATCATAAACGAGAAATAAGATAATAACCACTTTATTATTGCCTCTCGGGCATATTCCCTTCACTTATGTCCAAGACGCATATGCCACAAGTTAGTATTACTTGGTTCATCATCAGAAACAGTGGCATCGGCAACCGAACCATGTAAAGGATTACCTCTAAGAACATATAACTTGACACAATTTAAATCACCAACCATGGGAATACGAGAACCTTTTGATACCTTCGTCACACCACATGAACAAGTGTGTTTATACCCCCTCAACATCAAGAGTTCAAAGAGATGTCAGATTTCTGGTCATGGTCAGTATGTGCCTCACATCCGTCAAAGTGCGGATCATCCCATCCTGCTTTCCGTGATTTTCCCCGCAAGGGTTTTCCACGTGAAAATTTGTGTTCTTGTTTTTCGTTGATCTACCTTTCGCTGTGCTATTTTATAACAAGTGGTATGAGAGTTTCAGTCTTCAAGATCGATTCGCTGCCCCGGGTGAGTTCCTGCTACGCTCCTGGGCAGCACCGCGCAACATCGATTGAATCAAACGCCGCAATTTTGTGACATCCAGGAGCTGTAAAAAATCAAGCATGGCCTAAGGTCAGATCAAAGATAAAGAGCTACAGTCTTCCGTCAGCGTCCTGTGTGCCGCCTTTGGCGATCCGTCAGTCTCGAAACAGGCTTTCGCCCCGCTTTATAAATAAAGCCCAACGGCCGAACCACTACAATGTGATAAAGGGAACCTCTCACAAAGCGGATCAAAGATAGGAAAAGAAAAACAAGAAGAACCAAACTTGCCACCGAGGGCATCGGAACAAGACTGAAGGGACGAGACACCACGACGATGCCCTCAGGAGGGTAACGACGTAGCACGTCGCCTCCGTCGAGACCGGGATGGTCAAGGGTTTTCGCCCGGAACACTAACCCGACGACATGCACCTAAGAGGGTAATGATACCCGCAGATATCGCCGGAGCGCAGAGCTTTCGAGCGGAAAAACCTCACACGACGTTCACACATTCGGACTGCCCACTACCCTCGAGACTGGTCTCCAAACCACGATCTGTGACTTGCTGCCACCAACGCCAGGAACCCTCGCTGCCCGCTTTTCGCCATCCACATGGGCAAAGAGCAAGGCCATCACCACCGCCATGACGCACGCCATAGATTCGACCGTGCAGTCCACCTTCCGGGGCCACCGCCCCGGCGTCCACGACCTCTAACTGCGGGAATGACTAAACCACGTGGACAACAAACCGGGCGAGGTAGGACAACAAACGAGCTGAACCCGCATAGACGGTAGCAGCAGCCAGTAGCAGGAGATCAGCCGTCCTCCGCCGCCAAAGGCGGCTGCCGACCGGATGCAGCAGCAAGGCCCGTCAGGCCCAGATCAGCTACATCGTGCCAATTTCGGCTAGATCCGGCCCACACCAGGCTTGACTAGCCTCGCCGCCGTGCTGTCGTGCCATGGCCGCTGCCGCCATCCACCTGTAAGTACCCTATTGCCCTACCGCCACCATCCTCGCCGGAGACCACCATAGTTGGCTTGGGACGAGCTCTCCAGAGCTCACACCGACAACACCGAACGGCGCCAACTAGGGAAGGAAGGGGCACAACACACTATCCACACCAGATCACGGGCGTGCCCGTCCGCACCTCCTGAAGCAACCAGACAGATATTAGGTCCAGATCGAGCCCGCCTTGGACCGCCGGCCACCGAGCCACTGCCCCTGTCCGCTACGCAGGGCTCCCACCAACGCCGATGTAGGAAGATCACCTCCGCTGTCAGTCGAGGCCGTCCTCAAGTACGCACCAGTGCCGGCCGCCACCATCCCGCGCCGGTAGAGAAGAGCCGCCGCCACCAGCATCACGCGGGCCTCGTCCGGAACCTCACTCCGGCGGCGGAACGTGGTTAGCTCGCCCGGTCACCCGCGGGGACGACGCAGGCGACACGTATTTTCGAAATGACTTCACGATCCGTCAGTATTGGATTCGTCGACGTTCCTCGACTCAGTGGGATCGCCTGCCTATCGCGTCCGGGCGTGATTCCACTTCGCTGCTACACTTTTTCCGTTGATTCAGATAATCAGATCAATTTGTTGTAGATGTTTGTCAGTAGAGGTACAGGTAAATTCGACCGGGTCCTGAGGCGAGGCAAATCCGTTGTGTTAACTACTCCCTCCGTCCAAGATAAAGTGTACTTTTTCCTTTTTGGTCGGTCAAATTTATTAAACTTTGACTAACTTTATCGGGAAGAGTATTAACATTTATAACACCAAATTAGTATCAGTAGATTTGTCTTGTCATGAAGTTTTAAAATATATCATTTTGATGTCATATATATTGCTACAATTTTGTATAAATTTGATCAAAGTTTAAAAAGTTTGACTAAGTGTAAAAGTAGATGTACACTTATTCGTGGACGGAGGGAGTATATTTCACGTAAAGTGACGAAGAGACAAGTGCTGTTGTGCTGCTGCTGCTTCACAAGAAGACTAATCAAGGCTTTGATCTTTAGTCTCCAATTACTACTAATTACTACGTCCACCCAAACAGTGCTATCTGTTCTGGTTTTTTGCTCCGCAAAATTAATTCTACCACGAATTTATCTTTATGC
The DNA here is from genome assembly GCA_028641055.1 of Alopecurus myosuroides. Classification (NCBI taxonomy): domain Eukaryota; kingdom Viridiplantae; phylum Streptophyta; class Magnoliopsida; order Poales; family Poaceae; genus Alopecurus; species Alopecurus myosuroides. The sequence goes on along the minus strand of CM054058.1, from coordinate 373,328,327 downwards.
TTGTACTACTTTGTGTTCAAGGATTTGTCTACTTCCATAAAGTATGACCTCCCTTTGCTGGACCGCAACACAAGGTTTTCTTTTTTCTATGGCAAGTCAAGATGCGGAATTATTGGCGGAAGTTGATTATGAAAAGACATTGGGGCTTTTGGGATTATAGCCCGTCAGGATATAATGGATGCAATATTGCTGCAGTTATTTGAAGAATAAAATTAAGTTATCAGATTTTTTTTAAGTTATGGAGGAGGTAATTATTAAGCCTGTTGGTAGCCAACATAAACTCTTTGCTCTTTCAAGAGTGGTCTATTGCAGAGTTTAACCTTCATCGTATGTTCTGGAGGTTTGTTCAACCGACACTTGTTCTACATGGATAGTTTTTGACCATGTCTTGAATTTTTCAGACGACGGTTTTTTGGTGTACGTGATGCGCTCCGTTTCGGATGCTCTTGCATGAGTATTGTTTGCCGAGATTTGTGCTATCTGATTTGTAGCACGATCAGATTCATGATATGAATTCTTCACAATGCTCTGTGCATCAAGATGTTGCACTATGAGTTATGAGCTCGTTTAGGCACCATAGGAGATATGATTACTTATGTCATTTGATGATTGAGTAGTTTCAGTTTTTGAGATCAGTGTCACAGACTCATACTTTTATTAGGAGACCCCAAATTTTCGTTCGTCTACTTTATTGAGTTGTGTGTTTTCTCGACGACCTACCGATTGATCCGCTCAATATGACTTCATAAGAAGTTTATGAGTCGTATGGACGTTTTAAGCCACAAGGTTTACTTGTGATGACCTTGATTGAGGAGTTGATGCTGTCTATGATTGTTGTACGGGATTTCGTCTTAAGGTAGAGTGTTATTTTATTGTGTTCCGAATCCCATACATGTTGTACTACAGATGGAGTCTTACGAGACTATGGCATGACAACCGTGCTAAACATAACATGTCTACAACTCTATTTCGTGTCCGTAAAAAAAAAAGTTGTTTACCCTAATATATAGTACGTACCAGGTAGTTATAGAATAGAGAGATCACCAGATTGACAGCACGCAGAGAGTTTGTCCTCTCGTGTATTATAAGGGCATCTCCAGCCGTGTCGCCCCCCAGGGCCCAAAACGCCGCTGTTTTGGTGCCGCCGCGGCGCCAAACGGCGCTAATCTGAAATCGGGGGGGCACGGTTTCCAGTCGCACTCCAGCCCAAGACTCCGCCCAAATTAATTCAAATTCATAGATTCGACCCAAATTTCATAGATTCGACGACATTTTGACAGAAATTTAACTAAAAACATAAAAAAAAACATAGAAGCCCAAAGCTACATCTACTGTAGGCTGAGGCTCGCCGCGATCGCCTGGCTGTAGTCGTAGTCGTCGCCGCCGTCGTCGTCGTCGTCCGAGCCGTCGGCGTACCACCTGCTCGTGCCTGCGCCGGGGTCGCGGCAATGCGGGTCGCTCGGGCCTGCGCCGGCGTCACCCCACCTGCTCACCGCCAGGACACGCTGGAACTCCGCTTCATCCTCGCTGTCGGGGTTGAGGACGACGTAGGAGACCTCCTTCGGCTGGGGAGAGGAAGGGATGCGGCGGCGGGCCGCAACTTCGCTTCGTCCTCGCTGTCGGGGTCGAGGACGACGTAGGAGACCTCCTTCGGCTGGGGAGAGGGAGGGGCGCGGCGGCGGGCCGCATTGGCAACGGCTTCCTGCTCGCGCTGCGCCTTCCGCTGCTCCGCCTCGGCGAGGAGCCGGCGCTGGAGCTCCAGCTCCTCCTCGGTGCTGTCGCGCAGGCTCCAGTCGCCGGCGACGTCGTCGGGGACCGGCTGGAGGGTGTTCAGCGAGAGCTCCTCCACGGGCTTCATGTCAGGCCACTCTTCCTCGTCGCCCTCCGCCGCCTCCGTCTTCGGGCGCACGACGCGCTCGAAGTCTGCGGCGGATCGCTGGCGCGGCTCGCCGATGCGCAGGCCGCCGCTGCTGCGCCTGGGGACAGGGCGCCCGGAGTTGAGGAGGGGAGGGGTGAGGGAAAGAGAAGCTGCGCCGGAGGAAGAGGAGGTGGCCGACGAGGACCCGCCCATCCGCCACGGTGCCCACGAGGTGTGCGGGCGGGGCGGCATCTACAGCCGGGGCTCGTTGCCGGCGTCGATGTAGTCGAGCACCCACTCGAGCGTGCGGTGCTCGCCTCTCCACCACCGCGTGCGCCTGACGCCGTTGGCACGACCCTCGACAGGGCCGTTGTCGCCCAGGGCGGCGATGTCCTCGTCGTGGCGGCACTGGAGGTACTGCCACCAGAACTCGTCGTTGCCATGCGCCCTCCAGCGCAGCTGCGCGGCCTGGTCCGGCGTCAGCCCTCGACGGACCTCGTTGATGGCTTGCCGGAACTCCGTGTCACTGGAGGGGATGGGGGCACGGGGATCCCACCCATGCTGAGCTGCCAGCGTGATTGCCCGGCGGCGGCGCTTGGGACGCGCATATCGGGCGGGCACGGATACCCCGCCCGTTATAGCGCCCAGGTCTCGTGCTTGCGGAGGTGGCGGCGGCGGCTTCGTCATAGCTCGACAAATCCGGCGAGGGGGAAGACTGGGAGAGCGACGAGGGGGGAGATTGGGGAGAGCGGCGAGCGGGGAAGAATGGGGCGAGCGCCGAGCGGCGAGGGGCCTTTTGTAGCCCTGGCGGGGCATTTACTGCGCCGCGTGCCGTCGCTGCCGCCCGCCACGCCATTACTCCGGCAGCCTTTGAACGGGCACATGCACTGGCCGCCCGCCACGCCATAAACGCTGGTAGCCTTTGACCGACGCGGGAGCTGGGAAGAAGCTCACGGGCGGGGGTTTCTGTTCCCGCGGTTTTCCCACGCGTCGCTGACAGCGCTGGCCCGCGTGGGCTGCCCCGCCATTCGCCCCCCAGGCCGAACCCAGCGGGCTGGGTTTCGCCTGGGTGCAGCGGCGCGAAATAGCGCCGAAACGGCGCTATTTGGGCTTCTGGGGGCCGGCTGGTGCAAAAACGGCGCTTTTTGGTTCCGCCGGCGCTAAAAAGGCCGCTTGGGGGCTCTGGGGGGTCGACTGGAGATGCCCTAATACTCCTTTTGATTATAGTGATACGCAGTGTGTTCCGTTGTTTTTCCGTAAGAGTTTTCTACGAAAAAATGTGTTAAATTGATCTGCTTTTCCCTGCGTTATTTTATAACACGCGCGATCTCGGCCACAGGCCCTCATCCCGAGCAGCAGTACTTCAGAGGCTCCTTCCATGGTAGCGGGCGCCTCTACCTTACGAGCGCGCGAAGAACATGAACCACTGATCGGTTTCCGACCAGTGATCTGCTGAAAAAGGAAATTAGCACATGCGCGCACGTATTCCGTTTTAGGAATGCTCCGTTTTGGCACGCACAGAATCTCTTCCGGTCAACAAGACATTAGGCGCCTATTCCCTTTTTTTTCAAAAGTTGTTACGTGCGCGTACTGTACTAGTACATTTCTTCTTTGCACACGCACAGTTGGTGCCGAAAAAATGAAACAATAATTCTACTTTAGTGCGAAAAAATTCCTTTGTAATAAAAAATTAATAATTTATTTTATAAATCTTTTTTCCTTTTAGTTGGTTAAAAAAAGAATTTTGTTTCTTTTACTTGCAAAAATCCATATGAACAAAATTTAATTCCCTTTTTGGGCTAGTGGTTTTTTAGGGTAAAAATATAAAAGGGTGGGAGAATAAAAACCACTTCCAACTAGTGTAAAATTTAAAAAGGGATAAAAATGAAATACTACAATATATAAAAGATTTCCAAGACCCGTCCCCTCTCGTGTCGTTCCCGCGAGCGATCGGGGGGAACCCTAACGCCGCCGGGCTCGGCCTCCCTCCTCTCTCCTCGCCGCCGCCATGGTGCGCCGATGGGCGAAGCCCGGTCTGCGTTGGCGGCGGCGGGGCCTCCTCTTCCCTAGCTCGACGGTGGCGGCGTGGGCCGAAAGGCGGCGCGCTGGCGTGGGGCGCGACGGCGCGGTGGCGGGTGCAGGCGGATGCCGCCGGTGCTGGCCTGCTGTGTGGGGGGGCTGCGCAGTGGAGGTACCACGCTGCTGCGTGGAGTGCGTCCTCATCCCGGTGGTCGTCCATGGCGGCCGGGCCCGATCTAGGTTTGTGCGGGTCTATGCAAGCCACGGTTCGACGACGCGATGGCGGCGCGTGGATCTTCTCCGGCGTGCTGCTACGTGGATACATCAGCCTTGTTGGTCGCCGGCATGTGGGGCATATGGTGGTGGCGGCGGACTGGATCCTCACTGTCCAGATCCCGTTTTTTATGTTGGTGAGACGGTGGTCAGCTCTCCCTCCACCCTAAACGGAAGTTGGCTCTCCTCTCTCCGCGGTGAGGCCAAAGGCGGCTCCTTGTTGTGCGTATCCGATGGATGTTGGGGTCGACGGCAGGGTCAGGGCGAAATCCCGCGTGAAGCTGACGACGGCGACGCCCGCGGGTGTCGTCACCTCCTTGGAGGCGCCGTCATGGCGCTGCCCGTACTTCCCCTCCTCGAACACGGGAGGAAACCTTGGATCCGGCTTTTGGATTAGGTGACGGCGGCGCGGCTGTGTCGTTCTCTCCTTGGAGGCGTTGTCTAGGTGGCTCGTGGAGTTCTCGGTGTGCTAGTGTGCTAGTTGGAGTCGATGTTGGCCGCCGCCCGGAACATACGTTACAGGGCGCCATGTACACCGTCACGGGCGCTTCTTGGTAAACCCCTCCTCCATTCTGGTGCGGCCCTGCTGTTCTCTCGCCAACCCTTAGGCGCTTATGGGTGGACGGTGCGTTGGCTTATCCATCTTGGAGTTGGAGTCGATATCCGGAAGCTCCCTTCGTCGGGCGTGACGCAGCCTAGTAACTCGGCGGCGAATCGTTGTCGCTTAGGTGGGGTGGGTTGAGTTGTAAGCCGTGTGGTGTCGTGTTTGTATCGTGTTGCCTCTTTTGGCGTTGTATCGGCCATCTTGGCTTCTTCTTCTATGAAACATATACACCTCCCAGGGTGTATGCTTGAAAATAATATATATATAAAAAAAGTTATACGTGGTTGTGGTCTCTATAAAAAATATAGGGTATTTTTTTGTTTAGTATGATGTGTGAAAAAATATGAAACACTTGCTTTTGTATAGGCTAAAGTATAATACAAAATTATTTTATTTCCGTCTCAAAGATAAAGTACGGCTTAATATTTTTGATAATTTGTTACATTCTTTTTTGAGATGTTTTTTTTCCGTAAATATTTCATAACACTCATTGCCTTGTTTTTGCCTTACTATTTCTCTAAAAGGTCGAAATCTCTTTGTGTCCAGCCACTGAAAAGTAGAGTTGACAATAGAATTTAGGTTTGTAATTTTAATTCATCACACTTGATAAAAAATATTATGAAAAATGGGATTTTTGAGATTGTAATTTTCATTCAATACACTGGTTAAACATCCTCAGCATTCTCAAAAGGGTTTCTATGTTGGTAATTTTCATTCATCACACTTGACAAACAATCTCAGAAAGGGTTGTATGTTGGTAATTTTCATTCATCACGTTTGATCAACTTTCTCAAAAGGGTTTTTAGGTTTGGAATTTTCATTCATCGCACTAGTTAACAATTTAATTTCCATTCATCACCCTAATCACGCTTGGTAATATTGGCTTGATTATTTTCATGCGTCACCCTAAATAACATTACCACAATGGTTTTTGGGTTAGTAATTTTCATTCATCGCACTTGATAAAAATATGTCAATGCGAAATTAGGTGGGTAATTTTCACTCATCAAACTTGATAACATTACAACAAGAAGGATTTTTGGTCTAGTAATTTTCATTCATCACACTTGATAACATTCTTAATATGGTTTTTAGGTTGGTAATTTTCATTCATCATACTTGGTAACATTATCAAAAAATGTTTTTTGTGTTGTTAATTTTAATTCAACATACTTCATAACATATCTGCACTAGGGTTTTTAGTTTGGGAATTTTTACTAATCACACTTGATAACATTCTTGAAAAATGTTTTATCCCACTTCGTAATTTTTATTCATATATCTTCATAAAAAACATTATAAAAATGGGTTTTGGGGATGGTAATTTTCATTCATCACACTTGATAACATTACCAAAAAGGTTTTTGGGTTGGTAATTTTCATTCATCACACTTGATAACCTTGTCAAATAGGAAAATAGGTTGGTAATTTTCACAAATCACACTTGATAACATTGTAAAAGAGAGGTTTTTGGGATGGTAAGTTTCATTCATCACACTTGATAATATTTCCAATAGAAAATTAGATTGGTAATTTTCATTTGTCAAAGTTGGTAACAAAACAAAATTAGTCTGGTAATATTCCCTCAACACACTTGATAACTTTAACAAAAAGTAGGATTTTTGGCATTGGTAATTTTCCCTCGGCACACTTGATAACATTCTCAAACAGGTTTTTATGTTGGTAATTATAATTCATCACGATTGGTATTTTTCATTAACCTCACTTCATAACATTAACAAAAAGGTTTTTTAGGTTGGTAATTTTCATTCATCACACTTGATAACATTATCAATAGGTTTTTGGGATGGTAATTATCATTCATCATACTTGATAACATTGTCACTAGGAAATTAGATTGCTAATTTTCATTTCTCAAACTTGGTAACAAAAAAAAAGTATTGTTATTCTGGTAATCTTCCCTCGGCACACTTGATAACTTAAAAAAAATTAGGTTTTTAGCATTGATAATTTTCCCTCGGCATACTTGATAAAGTTCTCAAAAACATGTTTTTTATGTTGGTAATTATCATTCATCACATTTTGGTATTTTTCATTCACCCCACTTCATAAAATTATCAATAGGTTTTCTGGTTGGTAAATTTCATTCATCACACTTGATAAACATTATCAATAGGTTTTTGGGATGGTGATTATCATTCACCACACTTGATAACATTGTCACAAGGAAATTAGATTGGTAATTTTCATTTGTTAAACTTGGTAACAAAAAAGGATTTTTAGTCTGCTAATTTTCTCTCAACACACTTGATAACATTCTCAAAATAGGTTTTTTGTGTTGGTAATTATCATTCCTCGCAATTGGTAATTTTCATTCACCTCACTTCATAAAATTAACAAAATAGGTTTTTGGGTTGGTAATTTTCATTCATCACACTTGATAACATTATCAATAGGTTTTTGGGGTGGTAATTATCATTCATCACACTTGATAACATTGTCGGTAGGAAAAATAGATTGGTAATTTTCATTTGTCAAACTTTGTAACAAAAAAAAGTAGGCTGATAATTTTCCCTCAGCACACTTGATAACTTTAGCAAAAATTATATTTTTCGCATTGGTAGTTTTCCCTCGGCACACTTGATAAAATTCTCGAAACAGGTTTTTTATGCTGTTAATTATCATTCGTCACAATTGGTAATTTTCATTCACCTCGCTTCATAACATTAACAAAAATATGTTTCTGGGTTGGTAATTTTCATTCATCACACTTGATAACATTATTAGTAGGGTTTTGGGGTGGTAATTATCATTCATCACACTTGATAACATTGTCACTGAGAAATTAGATTGGTAATTTTCATTTGTTAAACTTGGTAATAAAAACAGATTTTTAGTCTAGTAAGTTTCCCTCAGCACACTAGATAACTTTAACAAACAATATGTTTTCGAATTGGTAATTTTCCCTCAGCACACTTGAGAAACATTCTCAAACATGTTTTTTATGTTGGTAATTATCATTCAACACAATTGGAATTTTTCATTCACCTCACTTCATAACATTATCAAATAGGTTTTTGGGTTGGTAATTTCCATTCATCGCACTTGATAATAGTATCAATTGGTTTTTGGGATGGTAATTATCATCCATCACACTTGATGACATTGTCACTAGTAAATTAGGTTGGTAATTTCACTAATCACACTTGGTGACATTCTAAAAAGGGTTTTTGGCATGGAAAATATCATTCATCACACCTAATAAACATTGTCACTCTAAATTAGGTTGGTAATTTTCATTCATAACACTTGATAACATTTTCAATGGGAAATTAGGTTGGTAATTCTCATTTTTCACACTTGGTAACAGAAATAGATTTTTAGTCTAGTAATTTTCCCTCAGCACACGAGATAACTTTAACAAAAAGTAGGTTTCTGGCATTGATAATTTTCTCTCAACACACTTGATAACATTCTCAAAAAAGGTTTTTTATGTTGGTAATTATCATTCATAACAATTGGTAATTTTCATTCACCTCACTTCATAACATTATAAAAAAAAGTTTTTGGATTGGTAATTTTCATTCACCTCACTTCATAACATTATCAAATAGGTTTTTGGGTTAGTAATTTCCATTCATCGCACTTGATAACAGTATCAATTGGTTTTTGGGATGGTAATTATCATCCATCACACTTGATAACATTGTCGCTAGGAAATTAGGTTTGTAATTTTTACTAATCACACTTCGTGGCATTCTAAAAAGGGTTTTGGGCATGGAAACTATCATTCATCACAGTTGATAACATTGTCAATATCAAATTAGGTTGGTAATTTTCATTCATCATAGTTGATAATTTTTTTTTAAATGGTTCTTCACCCTTTGATAAAGATTCTTAAATAGGTTTTTAATTTTGTGATTTCCATTCATCACAGTTCATAATATTCTTAAAATAGGTTTTTAGATGGGTGATTTTCATTCATTAAAATTGATAACATTTTAAAAAGGGGTTTTTAGTTTGGTAATTTCCATTTATCACACTTGATAACATTCTTAATAGGTTTTTCATTCATCACGTAAAATTCTCAACTAGTTTTTCAAAGGTTGGTAATTTTCATTCATCACACCTAAAAAATATAGGTTTTAAAGGTTGGTAATTTTGATTCATCACCCTTGATAACATTCTTAAAAATATTGGTTTTTTTAGGTTGGTAATTTTCATCCATGACCCTCTATAACATTCTTAAAAATATATGTTTTTAGGTTCGTAATTTTCGTTCATCACTCTTGATAAGATTCTTAAAAAATATAGTTTTTTAAAGGTTGTTAATTTTCATTCATCACACTTGATAACATTCTTAAAAAATATATAGGTTTTTAAAGGTTGTTAATTTTCATTCACCACCCTTGATAACATTATTTAAAAAAATTAGGTTGGTAATTTGCATTCATCATCCTTGATAACATTCTTAATTTTTTTTTTAAAAGGTTGGTATTTTTCATTCATCACCCTTGATAACATTCTTAAATAGATTTTTTGGGTTGGTAATTTTCATTCATCACTCTTGATAACATTCTTTAAAAAGGTTTTTAAAGGTTGGTATTTTCATTCATCACACTTGATAACATTCTTTAAAAAAATATAGGTTTATAAAGGTTGGTAATTTTCGTTCATCGTACTTGATAACATTCTTTAAAAAATACGTTTTTAAAGGTTCGTAATTTTCATTCATCGCCCTTGATAACATTCTTAAAAAAATATAAGTTTTCAAGTTTAGTAATATTTATTCATCGTACTTGATAACATTCTTTAAAAATATAGGTTTTTAAAGGTTGGTAATTTTCATTCATCGTACTTGATAACATTATTACAAAAAATATAGGTTTTTCAAGGATGGTAAATTTCATTCATCACCCTTGATAAGATTCTTTAAAAAATATAGGTTTTTAAAGGTTGGTAATTTTCATTCATCGTACTTGATAACATTCTTTAAAAAATATAGGTTTTTAAAGGTTGGTAATTTTTATTCATCGTACTTGATAAATGCCTAAGGAAAAAACTACCAACCTAAGAACTTGTAAAACTAATAATTTTTTTAGCAAGTATATAGAACATAAGTTATCAGCTTAAAAAATTGTAGAAACAAAATATTACCAGTAGTACAACAAATAACTTACAAACCTTATTTGTTAACTATTAAATTCGTTGCCAACAATCGAACACATAGGTTACTAGGCAAGAGACTAGTAGAATATGATACAAGCACATAGCAAAGAGCTTATCGAACTTACAACTAGAAATAAATATTACCATGTGTTTAAGACAAAAGTTACCAAGCTAATACGTAGTCGCATATCTTACCAAAATCCTAGGAAAAATCCTACCAATCTTAAACTAGTTAAGATGTTATCAAATATCAACCGCAAAAAATAACAACCTAAAAGTAGTATAACATTTTACCAAAATACTAGGCAAGAACTTACCAATCTTAAACTAGTGAATATGTTATCGATTATCTCTACCTAATAATAAAGAGAGGGTTTCTTACTCCAAATTTTCGTCCGTCACTTCGTACGTTTCGTCCGTCGCAAAATACGTTTTCGTCTCTCGTGATATTTCCATCGGCTGCCGCTAATTTTGTTCTGTCAACGCGTTAGAATCTGTTCCAGGTACGAGCGATCCAATCTGCCTTGGACCCGTATACACATCATTGTCCTAGACGTGCACGGCTAGCAAAACATGTGGTTGCTTTATAATCCAACCAACAAAGCTGCGATCAAGATCTAGATTGATTGCCGTCGAAATTTACATCAAAAGGAGCGCAATAGGCCAAACCACGGTGAGCTAGCACAATTGACGCCGCCCCAGCAGCACATGCCGACATCCGGGATGATGCGATTCAAGGGCCGTCGCTGCTAGAAGAGCCAAGCCGAGGGCCATGGCCACCGGAAGAACCGTTCGTCCGCAGCTGTGTGCTCTGTCATGGCTGGAGACAAGAAAGATGCCATGACCGGTCACGCATCGGACATGAAGGACGGTGCTGCCGGTGGCCGCCTGCCAGAACCTCCCGGCGTAGCTCCCCACAGCCCACGCTCCATGTACCTGTGCCGAGAGCGCTCCCCACACGAACCTCCATGATGCGCTCGCCTCGCCTCCGCCTGAGCCGCTCGAGCATGAGCGCCAGGCCTTGCTTCGGGTTCGGCTGGGCACCGTTCTTCGTTTAATTATCTGAAGCCTGATTGGAAGGCCTGGCCCAGCACGTCACAGGAGAATGTAACATTTGTTCGGTTAATAACTGAGCGTGATTGGAAATCCAGGAAAATTCGTGGTGCGTCGTACCGTGGCACGCTTCTCCAACTCGAGCAGATACTTGCCGGAATCAGCATGGCCGACTCGATTAACCCAGTCCAAGGGCGCCCATTGTAGGTGCCTCCAAATCGGGGACACAGCCGGAGTCGAAGCAAGACGTGGTGCTAGAATCACCAATCGGAAAATCGAGGCAAGCTTCTAGAATTGATACCTCAAGAACTGTCAAGAGATTTGGTGCTAGCGTCAGATGCATATGACTCACGAGGGGCTCACATGCTGGATCAGTACATGCACGCGATTAATTTATCTGATTAAAGATGGAATAACCAGCCGGAACTTCTTTGAAGATCATGTCCGCCACGGAGTTCAGAGAGAGGAACTCACGGGTGACACACCGGTCGGATCTTAGATGCATAGATTAATTTTTCTAATTAAGAGAGAACAATCAGTGTTAACTTATTCATATGGACATCATGTCCGCCATGGTGTTCAGCGCGAGGAAAACTTGCGTGAAACATATGAGAAGCACATTGTCCATCACCTTTAAGGATGTAAACAACACCATCGTGCCAACCCGCGAGAGGGTCTTTGGCCACATGGAGGTTAATATCGCCGACACCATAAACCGCCGCAGCCGTCTGGAACCTGACACTCTGGCGTTTCAGCTGCTTCGTCAAGAATATTGATATCGACGTGTCCAATGAGGCTAGCCTCCTCGAGGTCCCCGACTTCAGCGTGTCCGACAAGGACATGCGACATACTTCAAGTATGAGTTGTGGTCTGTCGCAAGGGTGACCATGTCCGGATGCACCACAACATTCATCCCCTCGAGTTCAAGATCGTCTAACATATAACGAGTAAAGTACGAACCCTCAGTCCCTTTAAAAAGACATTTTCAAGAAATTCCCCATTCTCTCAAAACGATTCAATACGGAATTTTATCTGTAGCAACTCATAACATATTTGCTAGCATAATATTCCCTATACTTGGTGAATTAACTAGGAAATGTATTTTATATATATTTCAATTAATCAATTATGTACGATGACAATTAACATGTCATTTATGAGTAGTGTTATATGAATATGGCTACTTTTCTTTTCCTTCTATTGGTGTATGTGTGAAGGGATGCACATGTTTCCATGGGCAAAATGAGACTGCAATGGATATCAACACAAATCCAATCCAAGGTATCAAGGACAGCTGTTAATGCTTTTATAATTGAAGTGTAGCACTTCATAAACACACTTTTTTTATGTTTAGCTACACCTTTTATGTTTAACTTTTCAGTAAATACATTTAGATTGCTTATGCTTTGAGTAATGTTCCTGTAAAAGCGAGATCTCACGGTGGAGCCATTAAATTAGGAAAGAGTAATATTCCCGGTGCAACGCACGGGCATGTTTTGCTAGTAACAAACTAAAAACTAGTGGGATATGTTATCATAATACTAGTAAACATGTTACCAAGTGTGTAGCACACAACCTATCAATTTTTAATTGCTAGGCTAGTAATTTAAAACTAGCCTATGCGAGAACTTACCAATCTTAAACTAGTGAATATGTTATCAAGTATGTGGCCGCTCCTCGATAAAGGCCTTCTGCTCCTGCTTCGCCGTCCTCTCGGCCTTCTTTTGCACCCGGCTCTACGCATAGAAGTTCACCTCGTCCTCCATGTCCCATGGGAAATTGAGGCGCCATGCCGCCATGGCGCGTTCGTCCGCCTCGACGATGATGAGGCGGCATTGGTCATGGTGGTGGCCTTGCTGGTCCGCGTCTGTCACAATGCGGGGCGGAGGTGCGAGGTGTCAAGTTGACGACGTCGTCGAAGTTCATATCCCGGTGTGGGTAGCCGAGCTGCCTCGTGCATCTTCTCGTAGGTCCCTAGCGAGAGGCGGTCACCGGCGGAGCCGTAGAAGGTGACCGACGGCTGCGCGCACGCTGTGGTAGTCGGAGGTGCTAAACGGACCACAACGGCACAAAGATATCCCGACATTCGAGGTGGGGCGCCACGACAACATGGTGTCGCTGGATCAGGGGTTCCCTGGCGGTTGCAGGGCGCGGACACGTGTCTTCTTATAGCGCGCGTTACAGACCGGTTCGAAAGATAGAGCGCATTGCCGCTTTTGCGCGCGTTAGGAAAAAAAATTACCCGCGCTATTTTCCCGCGCCTGCTGGAGCGTTGCGCCCAACCTCCCCTGTTCCAAATCGGCGGCTTTTACCGCGTGGGCGTTTTTGCGCGGATGTTCAAATGATCTTATGGTTTCAACTTCTATTGTTCACTTTTTTGTAATCTTAACGATAAAAGCTAGTTAAACGAAGAGAGAAAAAGAAGTGAGAAACCGTGTGCAGTGCATGTGCATGGCCCGACAAAAAAAAATGCTGCCCGTCTGCTGCATGCACGGCTGCCCCGATCCGTTGCATACGTGCCTTAGGATTTAACCAAAACTGTTCGTTACTAGGCAGAGAAATTAGCGACCCCCAGGAGCAAAGGGAATAGAAATAGCACATGTAAAAGCGTGCATATGCGATATACGAAGAGAGAGGAAAAGGGAGGAGGACCGGGGTGCGTCGACGTAACAAAAAAAAAGGAAAGCCAGCAGAAGACCGAACAGGCAAGCAGTGTCGCGCCAACACAAAGCGAGCGATCGCTCGCGCGCTCGACAGAAAGAGAATTCGCATGGTAGCCACCGTCGGTACAACCGAGAGCGTGAGGAAGGAGCGGTGGCTACGCACGGATGAACTGCGGCCCTGGGAAGAGCGGCAGTGTGCTCGGTCCTGGAACTTTGGGCGGCGTCCCCTGCTTGGGCTCTGTGACTTCGGGCATTGGGCCTCTACGCATGTGCAGGAGACATGTCAGCGAGAGAGACCAGTCGACCGTCAGCGTTTTACTGAAAAAATTGATAATTTTATAAAGATAAATATAGGGGGCGAGTAAGATCGCTTCCTTTTAAACTTCTTAAGATATAGGAAACATGCCCGTGCGTTGCAACGGATATGATCTAAAATAAACCAAACTTGGAGAGATAAAAAAAATCACCACCGACAACTCTAAAACCAAAGGATTAATGTAAATTAAACTGATAAATCTATTTTTATCACTTGATATAGTTCATAATATGGGTTCATGCAAGTATATAATAGTACTCCCTCCATCCCAAAATAATTGTTTTCCATTTGTCGTCAAAATATGGATGTATCACATGTTTTAGTGTATACATGCATCTATATTTTAACAAATGGAAGTCAATTATTTTGAGACGGTGGGAGTATGTTACACATTAATAATAATCTAATATGTGGATGAGTGGACAAAGGGTTGAAAATGGATTCACGGTGACAATTATTACACTCATACACATGAAGAAAGCTTGTGAAGATCTCTCTAAGCAATTATACAAAGCATGTGCTCATTATTCAGTCTAAGGTAACTCATTTATGGTGTTCCACTGAGTAATGTGGTAGAGTGGATGTACATTATGGTTGTTTTCTGTTTCGCTTGGTCATACAATGTTTACGTCAAGCTAGCTTATAACTGAATTTGTCCATAATAGCAAACTACTTGTAATGCTTCACGCTATACGAATTAATTCTACATACACATTTTCCTCTTAATTCATGAGCATGGTCCTTGAGAGCATAGATGAAACATATACTAAAGTCCTAGAAAGTTTCCCAGTAATCCATCGAAGTCTAATCTATGCAGACATGTACAATGCTTGATCCAACGGTTCTCAAACAATGAAGTGTTTATAGGGAAGACTCCCCTCTTGGTCGCTTTTCTATAACAGCTCCGATACAAAATTAAATGAGTATGTAAAATATGGAAAAATAGGATCATATCATGATGACAGTTATATGGGACAGTCAGTATCAGCTGCCCATGTTTGCCCACAATGTGCATAGGGACCTTTAGTTGTTAAAGTAATAAAATCGACGGAAGATATTAGTCTAGCCCAATTTACCTAGACATTCCAAGCAAGCGCAATAAACCTAGATTGATAAAAGGGCGGAAGTGAGACACAAAATCTGCACTTTGCATATGAGATAAATCTTATATTTATAAGAGTATTATCTAGAGTAGATAATTAAGGATACATAGTTTCTTGCATGGTTAGTGGGCGTAGATAGTTAGGAAGCATCGATCGATGAAGTGTTCGCCATGTTTTTTCTCGCGGCAACCTCACAGACGGCAGTGGCCACCCAATCAATTCTTCTTCTTCAAACATGTTGGATTGGTCAGAACTTGGGACTAATATTCAAAGGTTGAAGAATTGTGTGAAGCGCACGAATATGTATTCTCGTGGAGGGATCGATGTTGTACTTGCACCCACATGCACGTAAACTCCTGTTCAGCCAGTTAGCTTACCGGAGAAACCATCAACCATGCACGTGCACGAGGAAGCTGGACATGGAGTTGTCTGCGTCCTCGGTAGCTGCAACCTGTGATGGCAAGTGAGGGTAGCGACCTAGCATGGTGGCCACGACAAGAAAGTTTGTGAGCTACGGCCTGGGCACATCGCCTTCTCCAAGCGGGTGGCTGAGTTTTGGCCGCGAGCTCCGCGTTGGAGAGCAACAGCAGCTCCTAATTACAATACAACTCACCATTGGAGAAGATCAGAGCCATCTTCTTGCTAGATTTGCCAACAACTTCAGGTAGACGGAACATTTTTCTTGCCGGCATGAGTTACACACACAGACTCTCGGCGAGCTCGTCTACTCCGAGCTCTCGACTGCGTGAGAGATGGAATCGTGGGCACGTCTCCTCCGGCCGCTCGGCAAGATTTTCTCCGCCTATCGGCAAGATCATCTCCTCCTCTCGCCAACGTCATCCTACTGCCACAAGGTCTCGGCGAGATCGTCGGCCACAAGTTCTCGACGAGATCATCTCGGAGCTCTCGCCCGCACGAGCAAGATGTCGCCTGCAGTATTTGTGTTTGCGGCTCCTCCGGTCGTTGCTTTACATAGGGAGTAGTCCAGGGCTAAGGCGGTGTGTTGCTGTGTCTCGTGGATATGTTAGATTCAGTTTTAACTTCGTTTTCCTGGGCCGGGCCAGCCTGAGCCCGTGGGGGCAATCGGGTGAGAGTGGCAATCGGGAAGCTGATGTTTGTTTGGTATTCCTACCGACAAACAACACATCTAACCGATTTTTGTTATGGATTGATCTAACGGAGGAAATAAAACAAAACCACGCGACGGACGAAATCAAACAAAACCAGGCTACGGACGTACCAAGTAACCAACGAAGGAAGCCTTAGCTCCTTTATTATTAGGTAGAGATATGGAGCTAAAGTTTAAGAAATAAGAATTAAATTTTAGGGAATCGGCTAGAGACGAGCCAGCTTCCAAAAATATGCCAGCCTGGGTCAAAGTCAACAAGTAGCGATTCGTCATTGTAGAATATAAATGTAGATGAATACATAGACAATTCCACTCCAATGATCAACCGGAGTACTTGCGAAGTTATCTGGTCAAAATTTCAAGCCTGCTTTAGTTGACTCTAAGCAACAAAAAATGCTGATCGTTTCAGCGTAGCCACTAGCCACAGAGCGGTACTATTCAAGCCATCCTCTATATAAGAAGCATTTGCGTGGAAACAATGCACTGCCAAGCATTCCTGATCAAAATCCTGAAGAGAGAGCCCAGAGTGTCCAGACATGGCTACCTCCAGACTCCACATCGCCTGTGCTCTCCTCCTCGTTGGTAAGCAACTCGTCTGTAGCAACTCGTGCTTTGAAATGAATTTATTTTTATCTTTTATATGGGCGTAACTAAGGTTTTATTTGCTCAGGTGTTGTGCTACTGGGGCAAAATCAGGAGGGCATGGGTGCAGTGGCTTGCCCTCAGTTCTGCCTCGAAGTCGACTACGTAACATGCCCCTCCTCTGGGTCGGAGAAGCTCCCTGCGAGATGCAACTGCTGCATGGCTCCCAAAGGCTGCACGCTTCATCTCTCCGATGGGACCACCGAAACATGCCCTTAAAAGAGCTCAAAAAGTCATGTAATTTCGCTTCATCATATATATATGTAATACTAGACCTTTCTATACTCGTTAAGGCATCATCTAAACAAACCTGTAGGTTTGGCAATAAAGCATGACACATACAATATATCATCGACGTGCATATAACATACGTATCAGTTTCGGCAGCTTCCTGTTTTGCAAGCTGATTGATTTGTCTTCTGCGAGTAGGGTGCTCCGGTTACACATCACTTGCCTGAACTACAGTGATGCATGCATATGATACTTATACGAAACAAGGTAGCGAGGATCAAGTGAAATAACTAGGAGCGGGATAAATGAGTTATACCCTCCGATTGGCCAATTGGCCGTAGTAGCGTCAGCAACGGTGGCGGCCTCGTCGGACGCCCTCTTCTCGGTGACGGCCTTCTCGGCAGCAACCCTATTGGCGTTGATTGAGGTGGACATGTTGTTGTTGAAGACGACACAGACGAACGAATGCGAGCAGTTGTGTAGGAAACGCTCCCCAAAAACCTAATCGCCCCTCTCCCATACAAAATTTGGAGAGGTTGGGTTTTGGAGACCGGCTCTCCCGCCAGCCGTATAAACGGTAGGGATGGGATCACCGGCGGCAACAGCAGCGAAAGCGCCAGCCGTATAAACGGTAGGGATGGGATCACCGGCGGCAACAACAGCGAAAGGAACAACATTGGGGCGCATGGAGGCAGAGTAGTAGATGCGATCTGTTTAGACAGACTCTCCTGGAGGTGCCAACGCCTCCAATATAAAGAAACGGCCAAGTAAGAGAAACACCCACAATAAAAGCTTCAGTTTCGTGGCGCATTTAGCCCACAGTAAACATTACAGTTTTGTGGCGCGTTTAATAGTCCGTAAACACAATCTGACATTTCAGATTCGGGTAGCGTTTAATACGGACTCTTTATTTTTATCTAACAAAATCA
Source organism: Alopecurus myosuroides (assembly GCA_028641055.1). NCBI lineage: Eukaryota > Viridiplantae > Streptophyta > Magnoliopsida > Poales > Poaceae > Alopecurus > Alopecurus myosuroides. The sequence continues at coordinate 373,310,377 of CM054058.1, read as the reverse complement.
AGGTATTGGCTCGCCCTAATTCCCGCAACCCGCGGCGCGTCGTGACGAGGTGTGGCGAGTTGGGCGGTGGAGGAATAGCGCGCGTGTGTAACACCTCTCCTCACCTCACACCAACTCACACTAGTGGAAGAAAGCTCACATTATAAACTGGTGCAAAACTCTCCCAACTAGCCATACGGGGTAAAACTCTCACCACTTCCCTAGCCAGTATGGGCCCTTAGGGATTATGCTCAAATTGGCCTAAATCCCACTCATATTTAAACATTTAATTTCGTATATTTTCTACGTTTCTATATTTTTTCTAGCACTCCCTCCATCTCAAAATAATTATCATTGAGATGGACGTATCTAGATGTATTCAAGTTTAGATACATCCATTTTGATCCATTTTAACGATAATTATTATGAGATGGAGGGAGTATATGTTAGTTACGTTTATATTTTTTTTCCTTTCTTAACTTATTGTGTTCTACTAGCACATAATGATATACAAACAATGTTTGAAGAATTTTCCGTTGAAACCATCCGGACCCGACGCTTTATCACGAGGCAAGTCCATGATTGCCTTCTTCACCTCCTCCGAGAGCAAAGCGTCAAGGTCATTGAGATTTATGGAGGGGAGGTCCAAAATATCGCAACTGAAGCTTAAGGACCTAGGCTCACCAAGGCTGATAGTCGTAGCAAATTGGTATTGGACCACGCTTTGCTTCTCATCGTGCGAGGTAAAACCCAACCGTGATTGTGATGAAGCTTGTAGATGAAGATTTTCTCCTCCGTGAGTTCACTCTAGCATGAAAGAATTTGGTGTTTGACTCTCCTTCGTGAAGGTAGTTGATCCTCGCACGTTGTTTCATTAAAGCCTACCTCGGATGTCTTGCTCATCCGGAGAATTTTCTTTGGTTTAGGTTGCAAATGAAAAAAAAAGGCATTCTATATTAGCACTACTACATGGATCGATGTATTCTCTCTCGCATATGAGTTCAGATACAAATACTCAGTGGCAAACTATACGGATACAAGGACATCAATGCTAAATTTGGGAGAGGTGAGTCAGATAGTTAGTGAAGGAAGGGCAGGTAGCCGCCGTGTCGTTTGTGTGATCAAACTTTGATGCCTTCTTCTTTGTCTTGCACGCACGATATAGCCCTCAACGCGTCCAGCTGCTCGCTGTCACTTGTGGGTTGGGCTTGCGCTCTCTTCCTCATTCGATGGGCCACCTCTAGTGCTGGGCTGGGCTTCTGGTGGGTCAGTGGGCCACTATCAAGTGTCTTGTTAACACCACCCTCCCATTCTAGCGGCTTGTCCGCAAGGGTTCCCTATACGGTGCCTATGGCGAGCCTGTCGCTCCAACTCGCCCGCTGCAGCTAGTTCGCTGGTTCCATTTAGGATAGCTGGTTCGCTGGCTCGCTCGCTTCTGGGCCGGCCCATTTGTATATTTTTTTTTTCTGTTGTTAGAAAAAAATTATATAACTTAAAATTAATATTTTTTTAAATGGTGGACAAATTTTATGTTCGAACGATTCCAAAAAATGAAAAAAAAATTACGCATGAACAATTCTCAAATTTGAACAATTTTTCATTTAAACAATTTTAAATTTTGGACATTTAAAAAAAAATTAAATATGAACGATTTTCAAATCTAAACAATTTTCGAAAATACAACAAATTTTTAAAATGAACAAATTTCAAAACTGAACGTTTTTTCATTTGAACAAATATAAAACTTGAACATTTTCTATCCGAACAAATTTTGAATTTAAACATTTAAAGTTTGAACAGATTACAAACGAATATATTCGCACAAAGGAAAATAAAATAAAAAAAACGGAAAAGAAAGAAATAAAATGGAAATAAAAAACAGAAAAAATGGGAAAAAACAGGACAATAAAAAGTTAAAAAAGGCTAGCTAGACACGAACACGTACCTATCCTAGTGGTTGCGCTCCGGCTCAGTTTCTGAGAGAACCTAGTGCTGGCGGTCCGCAAGCCGTGGCACCAGGGAAACACGCTTGTAGACCACCCAGATCTTCCCATGAGTCCGGTAGCATGCCTCCTGACCAATGGACGAGAGCTTGGTCCACCACTCTGTTTGCTTTTTCTTTCCGACGTTGATCCAACACTTGCACATGAATTGCAAACCGGTTAGCATCAGTGGGTAAAACAGGGGATACATGGTCTCACAGGTAGAAAATAGGCCTTCCATACGCCCCCATTAGTCCCCAAAAGTATCGAACCGCGACTATAGGGGTCTCTAGTCGCGGTTCGGGAGGAGACCCGCGACCAACAGTCTGGGCCCAGCGCGCTCGGTCCACAGCTGGCGGACGGGAGGGGCTTTAGTCCCGGTTGGCCAGGCCAACCGGGACTAATAGGTCCCCAAGGCCTTTAGCCGCGGTTGTCCAGGTGAACCGGGACTAAAGGCCCATCCCTATATAGGGACTCAGCTCGCTGCACTTAGCCACATTTGGTGTCACTTCTGCTCACAACATTCACAAGGGGCGGTGGGTATGCTTTTGGTTCCTACTATGCACACAAGGTGTTCGATGAAATGCCCGATAGCATGAAACACACATGATATGAAGTGTCCGAGCCGCACTTGAGCGTTTTCATTTATTTTACCTCCGCGATCGCGGTTAGCAACTTGAACCTTTCATGATTTGTATTATTTCCAGCTAGTTAGTTTAACAAATGCATGATGGTTAATGCAGATGAATCGGCAATGGATGTACGGTCACCGACTCTCCGGCGAGTTCACTACGGGTTTGAAAGATTTCCTCGTAGTGGCAAATGCGAACAAGCAGCGAGGTTTTATTATCTGTCCATGTGCTGAATGTAAGAATGAGAAGGGTCACTCCTCCTCAAGAGTCGTTCACATGCACCTGCTTCGGCACGGTTTCATGCCAAGCTATAATTGTTGGACCAAGCATGGAGAAAGAGAGGTTAGAATGGAAAAAGATGAAGAAGAGGATGATATCGATTTCAACTATCATGACGCTTTCGGTGATACTTTCATGGAGGATGATGCCGAAGGTGGGGAAGGGTTTGGTGAAGGTGAAGAAGAGGCACATGATGAGCCCGCTGATGATCTTGGTCGGACCATTGCTGATGCACGGAGACGCTGCGAAACTGACAAGGAGAGGGAGAATTTGGATCGCATGTTAGAGGATCACACGAAGTCGCTGTACCCAGGATGCGACAATAGTCTGAAAAAGCTGGGCTGCACACTGGATTTGCTGAAATGGAAGGCACGGGAAGGTGTAGCTGACTCATCATTTGAAAATTTGCTGAAAATGTTGAAGAATATGTTTCCGAAGAATAACGAGTTGCCCGCCAGTACGTACGAAGCAAAGAAGGTTGTGTGCCCTCTAGGTTTAGAGATTCTGAAGATACATGCATGCATTAACGACTGCATCCTCTACCGCGGTGCATACGAGGATTTGAATGAATGCCCTGTATGCACTGCATTGTGTTATAAGATCAGAGGTGATGACCCTGGTGACGATGTTGAGGGCGAGAAACCCAGGAAGAGGGTTCCCGCCAAGGTGATGTGGTATGCTCCTATAATACCTCGGCTGAAACGCCTGTTCAGGAACAAAGAGCATGCCAAGTTGTTGCGATGGCACAAAGAGGACCGTAAGTCCGACGGGGAGTTGAGACACCCCGCTGATGGAACGCAATGGAGAAAGATCGACAGAGAGTTCAAAGATTTTGCAGCTGGCGCAAGGAACATAAGATTTGGTCTAAGTACTGATGGCATGAATCCTTTTGGCGAGCAGAGCTCCAGCATAGCACCTGGCCCGTGACTCTATGCATCTACAACCTTCCTCCTTGGTTGTGCATGAAGCGGAAGTTCATTATGATGCCAGTGCTCATCCAAGGTCCGAAGCAACCCGGCAACGACATCGATGTGTACCTAAGGCCATTAGTTTATGAACTTTTACAATTGTGGGGCAGACCTGGTGTACCTATGTGGGATGAGCACAAAGAAGAGGAATTTAACCTACGAGCGTTGCTTTTTGTAACCATCAACGATTGGCCTGCTCTCAGTAACCTTTCGGGACAGTCAAATAAGGGATACAAAGCATGCACGCACTACTTACATGAGACTGAAAGTGTATTTTTGGATAATTGTAGGAAGAACGTGTACCTGGCTCATCGTCGATTTCTTCCCCAAAATCATAACGTAAGAAAGAAAGGCAAGCATTTCAACGGCAAGGCAGATCACCGGCCGAAGCCTGCGGAACGTACTGGAGGTGAGATATTTGATATGGTCAAGGATTTGAAAGTCATCTTTGGAAAGGGTGCTGGCGGACAATCAGTTCCGCAGGGAGTTGACGGGCACGTACCCATGTGGAAAAAGAAATCGATATTTTGGGAGCTACAGTATGGGAAAGTCCTAGATGTCCGCTCTGTAATCGACGTGATGCATGTTACGAAGAATGTTTGCGTGAACTTGCTAAGCTTCTTGGGCGTGTATGGGAAGACAAATGATACAAAGGAAGCACGGCAGGACCAGCAACTTTTGAAAGACCCAGATGACCGGCATCCGGAATGGTTTCAAGGTCGTGCCAGCTACGCTCTTACGAAAGAAGAGAAGGTATTTTTTTTGAATGCCTGAGCAGTATGAAGGTCCCGTCTGGCTTCTCGTCGAATATAAAGGGAATAATAAACATGGCGGAGAAAAAGTTCCAAAACCTGAAGTCTCACGACTGCCACGTGATTATGACGCAATTGCTTCCGATTGCTTTGAGGGGGCTCCTACCGGAAAATGTTCGAGTGGCTATTGTGAAGCTATGTGCATTCCTCAATGCAATCTCTCAGAAGGTAATCAGTCCAGAAGATCTAACACGGTTACAGAACGATGTGGTCCAATGTCTTGTCAGTTTCGAGTTGGTGTTTCCACCATCCTTCTTCAATATCATGACGCACCTCCTGGTCCACCTAGTCGAAGAGATTTCCATTCTCGGTCCTGTATTTCTACACAATATGTTCCCCTTCGAGAGGTTTATGGGAGTATTAAAGAAATATGTTCATAACCGTGCTAGGCTAGAAGAAAGCATCGTAAAGGGCTATGGAAATGAGGAGGTAATTGAGTTCTGCATTGACTATGTTCCTGACCTTAAGCCGATTGGTATTCCTCAATCACGACACGAGGGGAGACTAAGTGGAAAAGGCACGATCGGAAGGAAATCAACGATATGTATGGACGGTCATTCTATGACTGAAGCACACCACACAGTTCTGCAAAATTCGAGCTTGGTGGCTCCGTACTTCGAGCAACACAAGAATATTTTACGCTCGGACAACCCGGGGAAGCCTGAATCATGGATTAGAAAGGCCCACATGGAGACTTTCGGCAGTTGGTTGCGAAAACATTTAATGAATGACAATGATGTTGGAGATCAGCTGTACATGTTGGCCAAGACACCATCTTCGACTATAACGACTTACCAAGGGTACGAGGTTAATGGGAATACATTTTACACGATCTCCCAAGATAAAAAGAGCACCAACCAAAACAGTGGTGTCCGCTTTGATGCAGCAACCGAGATTGGGCAAAAGGTCACATATTATGGTTACATAGAGGAGATATGGGAACTTGACTATGGACCTTCCTTTAAGGTCCCTTTGTTCCGGTGCAAATGGTTCAAGCTAACAGGAGGTGGGGTAAAGGTGGACGAGCAATACGGAATGACAATGGTGGATTTCGACAATCTTGGTTACCTTGACGAACCATTCGTCCTAGCCAAAGATGTCGCTCAGGTTTTCTATTTGAAGGACATGAGTAGAAAACCGAGGAAACGGAAAGATAAGAAAACGATCAGTACATCATGCGATGATCCAAAGCGCCACATTGTTCTTTCAGGGAAAAGAAACATCGTGGGAGTGGAGGACAAGACAGACATGTCAGAAGATTATAATATGTTTGGTGAAATTCCGCCCTTCAAAGTCAACACTGACCCAAGCATTAAGTTAAATGATGAGGATGCTCCATGGATACGGCCAAATCGTAAGAAAGCAGGGACACAAGGGAAGAATTGATGTGTAATAATTTATTGTGTACCAAACTTTTTTGAATGGATCATGTGAATTATATTATCTCTGGTGTGTTTAAGACTAACTCCTTTGCAAAATATTTGGAAAAACGAGTGGAAAGCATGGAAAACAGAAGGTTACTTAAATGTCTCAAAACCTTGTGAGATAAAATATCTGATTTCATAACTTTTATTAAAAACTGAAAACATACAAACACTACTCCTCGTCGTCGTCGTCGGGGAACTCGTCGGTGACCTCCTCCGGGTCATCGTCGTCGGCGAACTCGTCGATGACCTCCTCGTCGTCGTCGGAGGTGCATGATGGTATGTCCGAGATAGGCCCCCACCTCGGATCGTCGGAGGCCCAGACTTCGCCGGCGCGGTCGGCCTGACGAAGCTCTTGCAGCGCCCTCGTCCTCGCCTCCCGAGCGGCATCTAACGCGAGGTGGCGTTCGAGGCGGCGCTCCGCCTGCTCAGCCGCGCGGGTCTGCCAGAGCTCCTCGTCGGCGCTCTCCTCCCCCGGGTTGTTCCGGTAATACTCGCGGACGACGCGTTCTTCCCTGGCGTCGACTAGGCCCTGAAACGCGCGGTGACAGAGGTGGCGGTGGTCGGCGGCAGTGACGATCTGCGGCTTCGGCACCCTGGCCTCCGCTTCCCAGACGGTGTGGCAATCGTTGAAGTTCATCAGCGACCGCGGGCAGTTGAGGCGCCAGGCCGCCGCGTCCCAGGCGCGGGCGGCCTCTGCCGCCGTCGCAAAGGAGCCGAGGGGGATGCGGTCGTTCCCCCAGCGGATATCTGCGCTGAACATTCCGTTCTGCCGTGCTCGGACGCCGCGGAAGCCGGTGGTGCTGTTCCTCCTCGGAGGCATGGTGGAAGCGCGACGGTGCGTGGAGAGGAGAAGACGCTCTCGAGGCGCGACAATTTATACCGCGCCCTCCTGGCCACGCGTCACAACTCCCGCGCCACGCGTCGCAACTCCCGCGCCACGCGCCACCCTAACACAACCAAGCAAATAGTTGCACATTACTACCCGAGCTCAAAGTGAACACTGACCCAAGCATGGATGGATGTGTTAAAGGGGGGCGTGTAGAACAAAACAACTGGTATCACCATCATACAGCCCTACCGTGGCTACTCGGTGCAATATGCATACCAAATGCACGGTAGGACGTATGATGGCGAATCCGGATGTTTTGTATTTGCTCGATAAACTGAATATATGATGTATCAAACCTTAAAGGGGGATGTAGAACAAAACAATCGGTATCGCCATCATACAGCCCCACCGTGGCTACTGGGTGCAATATGCATACCAAATGCACGGCAGGACGTATGATGGCGAATCCGGATGTTTTGTATTTGCTCGATGAACTGACCGGTGTATAAAGGTGGGCTATATATAGGGTCCTCTGGCTCACAAAGTGTTGTGTTAGGGTTTTGATCCAACGGTAAAGAAACCACCTCATCCAACGGCTCACAATAGCTCGAAAGAAACACACCGTAGCCCTGATCGAACGGCTCACAACAGCTCGAAAGAAACACACCCCGGATCCAACGACTCACAAGCGCTTTAAAGAAACACACGATCCGTGTGATTCTATCTGATTGGTCCAAACGAAACCCTAACCCATTTAGTCCCGGTTGGTGTCCCCAACCGGGACTAAAGGGATGTTTTCTTCTCGCTATATATATGTATGCATTGCCACACCCTTTGTATAAACACATACAAACTCACCACTCTCTCATGGCTTCTACCGTACCCACTCTAACATTCATCCAGGCGGAGGCACTTTCCGCCTCGAACTACCCCTGCCCGTGCGGCTACAACGTTCCCGCCGGTTGGATGCTGAGCGCCGGAGGAGTGCCGGTCCCTCCTCTTCCTCAAGGTGTGGCGCGTCGGGCGGCCATCACGAACCACTACTATCACGAGCTCACGCCGGAGCAGCGGAGGAATCCCAGTTGGCATCCCGATAACCAGCATACTTGGGATGCCTTCTTCATCAATCGGCGTGAGAGGGCGCTCGCCAGGTATGAGGAGGAAGGCCTGCCTCCTGGGAACTTTCACGAGGCCGGTCGTCGGCTATGGTGGTCCGGCCGGACTCTACAGAGCGTCATGGACTACATCAGGGCCGGCGATATCCCCCGCCTGCGCTACCCTCAGGCCCAGTCCTGGAGTCGTGATCCTCCGAGGGAGTGCAGAGCACCGTCAGACGATAGTGACGACGACGGCGGCGGCGACTACGACGACTACGAGTACATGTACTATAGGCCTAGGCAGGAGTATGACTAGCAGATATCAGATCATGCATCTATGATCTCCGTTTAGGTTTAGATCCACTCTAGCCATTATGTACTGCCTTTTTTATCTATATATATATTCAAGATGTGTGTGAATCTTTATGATTAGTTTTATTTTTCTGAATTTTCTGATATATTATTTGTATTTTTAAGATTTTAAAAAGAATTAGTTTTATTTTTCTGAATTTTCTGATATATTATTTGTATTTTTAAGTTTGGGAAAAGGAAAAGTATTTGAATAACCACCTTTAGTCGCGGTTCGTGTCACGAACCGAGACTAAAGGCTCGTTCTGCGCGGGAACGAAAACGCCGCGAAAAATTTCACCTTTAGTCCCGGTTCGTGACACCAACCGGGACTAAAGGCCCGCGGAGGGTACCCCGGGGGACCTTTAGTCCCGGTTGCTGTCACGAACCGGGACTAAAGGCTGGACCTATATATGCGCGGTGCCTTCCTGCCCCAAAATTCTAAGTCCCAAACCCTCGCGCCGGCGCCCGCTCGTCTTCTGCCTCGTCGCCGTCGCCGTCGCGCTCGTCTTCTGCCTCGTCGCCGTCGCCCGCGCAGAGGACCGCGCCGTCGCCGTCGCCGTCGGCGCGCCCTTCTCTCCACCGCCTCCACCCTGCTCCGCCCCCGCCCCGTCGCCGTCTCTCCGGTAGGTTCCCCGCGGGCCGTCACCGTCGCCCTCGAACCAACGCCATCGAACCGCGCCATCGAATAGTGGCCGTGGCCTCCTCCCCATCTCCGTTCCCTCCCCCGTGGCCGGAATCGCCGGAGACCCGAGAGCCTAAACTGCAACCGCCGGCCACCGTGTGACGCCAGGGGTGACGTCATGATGACGTCACCTGGCCACTGTTGGCGAGAATATTTTTTTTGGATGACGTCATCGTGACACGTGGGGCCCACTTTATATGGAATTACAGAACATAATTAATCTTCTAAATAAAATAACTTTTAATTTATAATTCCAAAAATTATGGAAAATATGCAAAATGTTCAGAAAAATGTAAGCTATCTGTTTATATCATTTTCAATCATGTTTGACAAAGTTCAAAATGAGACCATATTTGAATTTGTATTAAATTCATTAAAATAATGATGAAAATAAGTTTTAATTCAATAAATTCAGAATATTAAGTGTAATATACCAAAATGACCAGGAAAGCAAATGCAACCTAGCTATAGGGTTCTCCAAGTCATTTGAGAAACTAATCTTGGACACACCTCTAAAGTATGGTTTTCCCCCTCCGGTGGTTATCGTTCTTCCACCCAAAACCCTAGCAATCTGTTTCCCTCCTTCTACGACAATATTTGCTAAGTCTCCTATATACTTAATTAATTTTTACTACATGCATGTCTGCAGGAGTGACATATGGCGGACAATAGAGACCTGACGGCGGAACAAGAGGCTGAAGGTTTTATATTAGATATCATAGCCGGAGAACATGATGTAATCTCTTCTTATCTGAACCTTGAGGATCAAGAAGATGAAGGAACGGACATTGTCGATGATCAAGGAGGTGAAGAAGGAACATACATTGTGGATGATCAAGGAGGTGAAGGAATGGACATTGATGACGGAGGTCAACCGTCGACAAACGACGATCTCTAATTGCAAAGAACAACCACCTCCAGCGAGGTATATATATATATACATTGAGCCTCTCGTGATACAAACTTACTGAAATGTGAATACATATGCACTAACGCGCGCGACTCTCTTTCTTATTTTAGCCCTCGGCCGGATCGAGTACGACAACGCGTGGCAAATCCAAGGCGATGAAATATTCCGAAGTATATACCATCGAATCAGTCGGTGTAACCGGCAAGCCCCTACAGCACACCACAAAGTTTATCAACCAATGCGGAGTCATTGTTAGAGACACTGTCCCGATCACCGTCCAGGAATGGAAGGAGCCAAAGAAAGCACGTCTTGGTTTCAGTTATGTCCACAAGAGAACGAAAAAGGAGATGTTTAGAAAGTTTATGGTACATTTCATTCTACCTCTGGAATACCACAAAAAAGATGAATTCGGTGAGGAGGTTCCGGGTGGACGTCAGAGGAGGAGGCTAGTCAAAGAGTTCGCTCTTCAGAAGATGGCCGAAGCATTCCGGAACTTCAAGAAAAAATTGTTCCGTGAATATGTCAGCAAGGGCAAGACTCCGCTTTTCACTGGACAACATGAGAAACTGAGAGATGATTGGATAGAATTTGTGACGCAGAAGAAATCGGAGCATTTCCAGGAAATGTAGAAAAAAAATAAGGCTAATACGGATAAGAAACAGTACCATCATGTTATGGGGCCAGGAGGATACCGCGTTTCGGCGCCTAAGTGGCAGGCGATGGAGGACGGCCTGAGGGCAAGAGGAATCCCTCTAGGTACAGAGGGATGGGACGAAAGAGCCAAAATGTGGTGGTACGGGCATGGGGGATCGCTAGACCCGGAGACAGGGGCGTGTTCATTGGCAGACAACGTTTGCTCCCACAAAAGACCTTGTTGACGCAATGACCAAAGCTCAAAAGGGCATTCTCAGGTTCAACAGAGAGAGAGACCAACTGACCCATGCCCTCGGGAATCCTGAACACGGAGGACATATACGAGGCAAAGGCAGATTGCCGTGGAAAGTAGGGTTTCCCCAGGAGGGTGACCCGTACTGTTACAGAAGCCGTAAGAGAAATGTGGACCGGGCTGCTGTCGAAGCTGCAGATCTTCTGTCGAAGCTTGCAACGGAAGTTAGTGAGTTGAAGCAGACCGTGGCGGGAATAGTTGAGAAAGAAACAGCGGCGGCTGCAGGGCCGCATGAAGAACATGCAGCGGATCAGCGGAGAAGCAGCGTGGCTTCCACGGAGGCCCCGTCTGCAGGTGCTAATGCACCGATGACCGAGAGTCGTGCACCGGAGCCTCACTACCCCGTGGATGATGTAAAGGAGATGAAAGAATGTGATCTGCATTATCCCGTGGGGAACATTTCCATGAAGGTAGCTATAGGCAGTGCTTTACCCCATACACCTGGAGCACTCCATCACAACAACCCCATTCCATATGGCTATGCTCGTGTCACGGTGGAACACATAGTCCAAGGGTTTGAGTACCTGGAGATTGACATAGCTACACCCGAAGGGGAGAGAAGACTTGGAGTTGTCAAGCGTCAGTTCATTCTATGGAAAAAAAAGTACATAGTGTTTCCAAGGCTAACAAGTCCACCCACCCCCCGATGGTGCAGGTGCTGGTGGTGGTGGTGGTGGTGGTGCTGGTTCACCTACGCCTCCTTCACGCCATTCGACATCGCCCCCGATTCCTCCTCCGGCGGTTAAGCAGCCGTCGCCCCCCATTCCTCCTCCGGAGGAAAAGCAGACGTCTACCCCATTCCTCCTTCGGAGGATAAGCAGACGTCGCCCCCCATTCCTCCTCCACCGAAGAAACGGAAGCAGACGGACAGCAAGGGAACCTGCTCTTGGTCTATTAACCCGGAGCCTTATGTACCTAAGACCACACGGGTACCGGGGCCATCACTGAAGCCTCTCCCCCGAAGGGCTTGGGAACTTAGTGATGCTGAAACCAAATTGGCCGTGAAGGCTGACGTTGAGAAATGGCTTGCCCTTCAGAAGGCGCTAAAGGATCCTGAGCCCAAGGAAGTATTCCCTCCGATTGTAGACAAGTGGGCTACGGGTTTTTTGTCGACACCGTCCCAAGCCGAGAAGAATTTGCCTAAAGACTATGATATTGAACTTCGTAAGCAAGCAAAAATATTGGAGGAGGAGAAAGCAAAAATATTGGAGGAGGAGAAAGGAAAAGGAAAAAGAAAAAAAAGCGGGAAACAAGTTGACCAGCTCGGGATGCAGAGTAAACAATCGATCCCCCCGCTCATAGTGAAAGCCGCTCCGGAACAGGACCCCGAGGTCATAAAAGCTGTGGCAGCAATGGGATTGACTGTAGCTACTGCCATGGAAAATGCGTCCGAGGCCGGTATGTCTCTTCGTCTCTTTTTAGGCCTAGACGATGCGCCAATGGCTGAGGTAGCATTACAATATGAGAAGAAAGGGCCTCTCGTCGAGCCTACGAAGGAACAGGATCTACCACCACTAATGCAAAGTCTGCTACGTTGGTACAAACATTTCATATCATGGACCGACAAAGGATTTGTGTATGTGGATTATACAGAGGAGAATCACACCAAAAAGTACTCTGTAACAGTTGAGATGAGTGAATTGTTCCAGCTGTTCAATCTGCGCGAGCTCGACAAATCTATCATGAGTTGCTACGTTCTGTAAGTGATTTATTTCTACCTCATCTCGTTCTTCATTGCCTACACTATATATATATATATATATATATATATATATATATATATATATATATATATATATATATATATTGTCCTAATTAACTATATTGTTGCGTACGCTATTATGCAGATTGAAGATTTGGGAATGCAGAATAAGACTCATCCATGATGTTGGTTTCATTGAGCCACAAATCATTAATGGAACTATGTTACAACGTCACCCCAAAGACGTGGAGAAAGACTTGTACAAATTTCTTAAAAAGCATGAATCCAAAAGTTATATTCTATTTCCTTACCATTTTGGGTGAGTGTTTCTCTCATGTTCCCATTCTCTTTTGTTTACTCCATGCATGGTATGTCTAATCGATAAGTTATGCATGACTGTGCATGTAACGTGTCCGCAGGTTCCACTAGATTCTGCTAAAAATTGAACTTGACACCTCCATTGTTTTTATCATTGACTCTATGAATTCAGATACAAATCTTTGGGTCGACATGAGAAAAATGATGCAAAGGTAATTATCTTCAATCATTTCCGCTCTATATCGATCGGTCTCATCTTTTGTTTATTTCCTAATATGCAGTAGCTAATAACTCCCTTGTTCATTTAATTTTATTTGCAATGTAGAGTTTGGAGACGGTTCTCACAGGGACATGTCGGTGGATTCAAAGAACAGCTACAATTTAAAAATGTGGTCAAATGTGTGGATAAGCAGCCACCGGGGACCGGTCTATGTGGATACTATGTCTGTGAGAACATACGGAAATAAATCTCTGAGAGGAAGAAGGACGAGACCACGCGGAGGGGTCTCAATAACTTGCGGAGGGCGCTTACTCCAGAAGCTCGCTTCCGACCAATTCAAGAGGAAATAGCAGGATTTTTCCTTAGGCATGTCATCGATAGGAAAGGAGAGTACCATGCGTCCACCGACGATGACTATTATACGCATGAGCCCTGAGTACTTTGAAACTTGTTCGAATTTGTGTATAGTCATCCATCTTAATTGTGTAATATGGAAACTTGTTCGAGGTTGTATATATGGTCACCCGATATTGAATATATATTATATATTCCTATTGAATTCTCCTTGTTTGAAATTTCATATATATATATATATATATGCATGTATATAGTATCGTAAAATATATACATATGTGTACTAAAACTTCATCAAAATTAAAACAAAACACAAAATAAAATATAAAAGAAATAAAACAAAACAAATTAAAAAGGAACCAGGTTTAGGGGGCCTAAAACCCTAAACCTGCGTAGGTTTTCAGTCCCGGTTAGCCACAAGAACCGGGACTAAAGGTCCTCCGCCGCGACGGACTCCTGGCGCCCACGTGGACGGGCCTTTAGTCCCGGTCCGTAAGCGGCGGGACTATAGGGGGGGGGTCTTTAGTCGCGCATAGCTAGTCCCGGTTGCGCGGCCGGGACTTTTGGCCCTGGCGAACCGGGACTATATGCCTATTTTCTACCAGTGTCTGTGTCCTTCAGTGCTTTGCGTAGAAGTGAGACATGGAACACCGGGTGTATGGTAGAGGTTCCAGGTAATGCCACTCGATAGGTGACCTGAACAATGCGTGTTGTGATAGGAAAGGGCCCAAAATATCTGAACAACAGTTGTGGCATGCTCGCTTAGCAACAGAACTCTACACATAGGCTTGGAGCTTGATGAAAATCTGATCTCCTACTTTGAACACTTGTTCTGAATGATTCTTATCAGCTTGTTTTTTCACTTAATCACGAGCTTGCAGCAGATGCAGACGGATAAGCATTGTCATGTGTCTTTCCTTTCTGATAACCATGATTGCAAGTCCGATACTGGTGTAGCTGAAGCCGCTTCAATAAGACAATGTCTAGGTTCATGACCGTAGAGCACCAAAAAGGGAGATATACCCAAAGCACTATGCAAGATGATGTTGTACCAATACTCCGCCAAGGGCAATCACGCACTCCATTACTTTGCACATGAATGAACAAAACATCGGAGGATGTTTCATTGACGGTCTTCGTTTGTCCATCCGTCTCTGGATCGTAAGAGTACTCATGCGACGCTGCGTACCTGCCAGGCGAAAAAATGCACGCCAGAAATTGCTCGTGAAGATGTGGTCTCTGTTAGAGATCAACGACTCTGGTAACCCATGGAGCTTATAGACTTGATCCACACATGTTTTCGCCAATTGTGGTGTACAGAACGGGTCTGATAGGGGAATAAAATGACTGTATTTTGAGAACTTGTCAACTAATACCAGGATGTAGTTGAAATGCCCCAATTGTGGAAGTCATGCTACAAAATCCAATGACACAACTTTCCATGCTCAATCATGTACCGGTGGTGGTTGTAGTAGACCCGGATACCTGTTTCGGTCTGGTTTGGCCTGCTGACAGGTAGGACATGATTGCGCATATTTAGTAACCATGGTACACATGCGAGGCCACACAAAAATAGTCCTCACATGATGATATGTAGCCAGAGCACCTGGGTGACCCACAACTTCTGAGTCATGACCAGATCTCAAGATTTCCCCTTGCAATCGAGTATTGTGACCCAACCATATGCGATGCATGTGGGCTGATGGATTTGCTTGAATGTATGTAATTAGCTTACTTGCATGTTCATCTGTTGTGTAGCTTGCCCTAATATGTTCGAGCCAAACTGGTTGACAGAAATAGATTGCATTTAGAACATCTGTATCAGATACTGGCATTCTTGACATTACATCTGCGGCTCCGTTATCAGCTCCCTTGAAGTGAGAAAGCCTATAACGCAAGCCCAACAACTTAGTAAAGGGCATCTTTTGCCAAGGGGTGCAGCCTCTGGTCCTCCAAGTGCACAAGACTATGGTGGTATGTTTTGCTGATGAATTCCGCAACCTGCAAATACTGTCGCTGGTGTTTCACGACAAAGATAATAAGCATTAACTCCTTCTCATATGTAGATAATCTCTTGTTGCGAGGCCCTAATGATTTGCTCAGGTAAGCAAAAGGGTGCCCATATTCCTTCAAGACTGCGCCTATATCCAAATCACTCGCATCTGTTTCCACTATGAATGGATGTGAAAAATTCGGAAGATCCATGACTGGTGCACTTGTCAGATTGATTTTGAGTGTCTCAAATGATGTCTAGCATGTACTGGTCCACATGTAAGGAGTGTTCTTCTTCAAAATATTTGGCAATGGTCGAGCCAATATACCGTAATGGCGCACAAATTTACGGTAATACCCTACTAACCCTAGAAACTGGTTTAATTTCTTTGTGTTCTGTGGGCTTGGCCAAGACTAAACTCTCTGTATCTTACTAGGATCAGTAAAAACACCTTCTCCGCTGATGACAAACCCCAAATAGGACATGCTACATTGAGCTAAGGTGCATTTAGATAGCTTTACATGACATTGATCCTTCTAGAGAAAAGCAAGGACTTCACTCAAATGCAACATGTGATCTTCGAGTGTCTTGGAATAGATCAAAATATCATCGAAGAAACCCAACGCACTGCAGCGTAACACTGGTTGTAGCGTGGCATTCATAGCGCCCTGGAACATAGCCGGGGCACCTGCAAGGCCAAAGGTAATGAAATTAGACACGTAATGTCCCGAGTGAGTCTGGCAAGCAGTTTTGAATTCCTCTCGAGCTGCTTAACAAATTTGGTTCTATCGTGTCCGCAAATCCAACTTACTGAACCAGCTTGCTCCTAACAACTAATCGAGAATTTGTCAACCAATGGAATTGGGAATTTGGTGGGTACCGAGAGAGAATTAAGTCGTCTGTAATCGATGCACATTTGCCACTATCCATCCTTTTTGCGTATAAGAATGACTTGCGACGAAAATGAGCTGCGGTTGCGCTGTATCACCCCATTCTGTAGTAATTCTTATACTTGCTTCTCAATTTATTTTTCGTGACTGGTGAGTGTCACTAGGGCCAAATGCTAACTAGTTTTGCACCGGGTATCAGAGAAATAGTATGATCAAAAGAACGTCGAGGAGGGAGCTCTGTTAGAGTCGCAAACACACCTACAAATTCATTGAGTATGGATTGCACATATGAGGGTGCACTACCGTGGGATAAAGGAACACTAATTACTTCCTGATGTCCATCAGAGGAGTCACATACAAGAACAATTGTGATCTAATTCTTGTTCCTAAAGCAACTGTTCGAGGTGAACCACTGACACGGTTGTAAACTATTTAGACTGCACCTGCTGTCCCTGCATAGTGATCCTTTGACCTTCCAGTTGCAGCGACAATTTATTTGTCATCCAATCGATGTCCGAATTATAAACCTCCAACCAATCCATACCTAAAAGGATGTCAAATCCACCAAGTGGTAGTATCTTCAGAGTAGTGAGAAATTCATGCTGCTGAATTTGCCATAGACATTGAAAGACTTCCTTAGAGCACTGCAGCTCTACACCATTTGCAATTTTCACACACACTGGTTTTGAAAGAGTTCGAATACCACAGAATCCGAAACGCAATTTTGCATTCATAAAAGACACATAACTGCCTGAATCAACTAGAATACACACGGACTTGCCATGAACTGTGGCTCCTAACTGAAGAAGAATAGAGACGTCGTTACCGTTGAACGCCTGCAGAGATATTAGTAATGTTGTTTCATCCACAATTTTAGTTCCCCCTTTTGGTTCCGCCACTTTAGAGTCAGCTACCCCCATGAATTCCATCAATTCTTCAAGAACATGTAAATGGATCTTAGGGGGACAGATATGGTCCAATCCCCAACGCTCTCCGCACTTGGCACAGAGGACACGAGCACGCCGGTAATCCCTTAATGTCGCCAAGGCACTCAGGTCAGGAGTTTTGAGTTTAGTTGCGGTTGGACGAACAACTCGTGCAACATCCAACCCACGCCTATCAATTGTTGCTGGTCGTGGTTCAGTAAGTAGTTACTGTGTTGGAGTCGCTGGCTGAACTAGGTGAGGTGCAGCTTTGGATTGTGATTCAGCAAAGCGACTGTAGTCGTACTGGGCTCCTTCGTGCACCTTTTCCTGTACCAACACCAAGAGTGCACGGCGCATCACTATTTTATATGCAGTTTCCCTTATTCATTCATATTTTCCATATTAGAAAACTATACTTATGTTATTTCGTTATTTTCTCTATGTTTTATAGTTTTTCGGAATTATTTATCAGAGTCAGAAATCAGCTATAAAAAGCACCTATTAGATGGGATATCTTCCGTACATCCGAAAAATGGGAAATATCAGAAAACAACATTTTGTCATAAATCACCGGGGGAGCCCAAAGGGCTGCTAGACGGGAGCCAGGGGGCAGCCAAGTGACCCCCCCTCCAACTCTCCTCTGGGATATTTACCCCCATGACCTAATTTTATCGAGGAGGAACTTCGTAGAATTTTTCCGCCGCCTCTTCACGATGGAAACGACAGAGAGAAGAAAAACCTTCCTGACGGGGAGATTCCGTCGGGGAAATACCCTCCCGGAGGGGGAAATCGTCACCACTGGCACCGCCATCGCACCGGGCATCATAAAGATTATCATTGTCATCGTCATCACCATCATCCTCACCATCCACCTTCGTCACGTTGTAATAATTAGGGTTCTATATCATTGTTTTCCACTAGATTATCTACCCGTGTGAATTACTCTTATGTAGTTGATGCTTGTGAGATTTATCGGTGTTTGCACTTAATGTCCAGATTGTTATTTATCACCTCTGATCATGTTCCATATGATCTGTTGTCAGTAGATTATTTAGTTCTTGAGGACATGTGAGAAGTATAGTTGCTAATAGTCATGTTTTGTTGAGTAATATTTACCAGTTTGATATTGAAGTTATGTTGTTATTTCTCTAGTGGTGTTATGTGAACGTGGACTACATAGCACTTCACCATTTAAGGGCCTAGAGGAATGCATTGTGTGTTCAATCGCATATGGTGGGTTGTCGGAGTGACAGAAACCTAAACCCTGGTTTGCAATACTTCACATAAGGGAGTAATAGATACCACGAGTTTATTACTACGGTTATATTTATTTCTTAAGTAATTTCTTATATTTGCGGACGCTTACAAGTAGTCTAACCGGAAGTGTGCATTAGTCTTGGATAGGACGGTGCACTAGCATAGGTGTACCCACATAACACTTACCAAAACGATAAATATTAATCAACGACGTGTGATGTAAATAACTAGATGAAACCTCCCGTGTGTCCTCGGGAACCTTATAGCCATTATAAGAAACACCACCGGCTTTTCATTTGTGCTAAAAAGGATTGGGTCACTCGCAGGAGCTATTTACTTTCATCGTTATTTACTTATTATCGCTTTATTACCATTACATAAATTGCTAAACAATTGTTCTCTAGTGTTTACAGTGAAACCTTGCTCAAATCTATTTATCAATACCTTCTGCTCCTTGTTGGGGTCGATACTCTTATTTATTAAAAAAACTATGATTGATTCCCTAAACTTTTGGGTGATCAAGACTATTTTGTGGCGCCGTTGCCAGGGAGTGTAGCGCTATTGGTAAGTGGAATTGGTAAGGAAACCTTTTACTGTAAGTGTTGTTTTCATTTTTGTCTGTTTATTTTTCTAAATCAGAGAATCCTTTACTGCTGGTTATATGTTTGGGAATGGCTCCTCCTTCACTCGTGTGGTAGAGAGAAGTTCCTCACCTACTGAAATTGTCCCTTTTGAAATACCTATTGGAATTTTTGAATGTCTTATGGAAAACCGTTAAGACGGTGATGGAACCGTCCATCCGATGAGCACTTGCTTTATATTAAAGGATTGTGTGAGTTGTTTAAGATTGCAGGTGTGCCAAGAGATTTAATCATGAGTAAATTATTTTTCATATCATTGAAAGAAAGAGCACGGGAATGGGATAGGTTATTGGATGATTCACATTTATTGGATTTGTAGGAGCTTACATCTGTCTTTTATTTCAAATTTTATCCTCTACATAAAATACATCAAGCTCATAATTTTATTTATAATTTTTGACCTCGTGATGGAGAAAGTATTGCTCAAGCTCGGGGGAGGCTGAAAACATTAATGCTTAAATGCCCAAATCATAAGCTTCCCAAGGAGATTATTATTAATAATTTTTATGCAAGGCTTTCACGCCATGACAAGGACCTTCTTGAAGCCTCTTTTAATGGTTCCTTCACGAACAAGAAGATTCATGCTAAATGGGATCTTAATGAAAGAATTTAACGCAATACTAAAGATTGGGAGATGGACAAAGGTAAAGAGCCAGGTATAAACTATGAATACGATTGCATTAAATCTTTTGCTGAAACTAAAAAAAATTAATATGCTTAGTCTAAATATGGGCTCAATTCTCAAGTAATTGTGGAACTTCGCAAAATCTTTGCCTCTCATGTAAGTATTCCTAAAGTGAAGTGGAAAAAGTATACCCTTACAAGAATAATATTAAAGAGAAACAATTCTCTAGTAGTGAAATACTTCTTAACAACATGTCTTGTAGTTGGTGCCCGACAAACTTCCCTCAATTCTTCACCATTCTTAACTCGCTGCTTGGACAACAAAGGAGAACCAGCTGGGTGTTGTTTTCTGCCTTGTGTTGGGCCATGTGGCTAACGCGAAACAAAATGTCTATTGAGCTGATCTTTCCAAAACGTCCGGCTGACGTTATTTTCAAAATGATGATGTTTGTGCAGGCGTGGGCAGGTCTCGCAAAGGAGCATGGCAAGGAGCTGCTGCTGGGGTTGGTACGAGGGCTTAAGTACATCTACAAGACCTTCCCTCTCGTTCCTCCACCACCGTGGTTGTTTCGGGGTTTGTCGGGGTGCCCGACACGCTATCTTCAGTCCATTGTGAACAAAAGTTGTAAGAAAGTTATGGAACTTGAAGTTCAAATAATTGTGGAACCTACGGTTGCTATGGTTAAAGATCGTGTTGGTGAAAATGTTGATGGTTGTGATATATTTTTGTGAGGCTGCCTCTAACCTAGTGGCACCTAATAAGCATCATAGACCTGTTGTTGGCTGATACGTCTCAAGCGTATCTATAATTTTTGATGATCCATCTTGTTATTATATCAATTGCCACATGTTTTGTTTACACTTCCTTCATAGCATTTTTATGCATTTTATGGGACTAACCTATTAACAAGATGCTGATACGTCATAAACGTATCCTTAATTTCTGATCTTCCATGTCATTTTCATGTTGTTTACCACATGTTTTCTATACACTTTATGTCATTATTATCGATTTTCCAGACAAACCTATTGACAAGATGCCACAGAGCAAGTTCCTTGTTTCTGCTGTTTTTGGTTTTAGAAAAGTTGTTCTGCAAATATTCTCGGAATTGGAAATATACCCCCAGGCCTCCACCGCCTTTGCCATTTCGCCTATTTATACCCCCCGACATATCAACCCTAAAATATCCCACTTCGTCCTGAGAAACACCTGAGGTCGCCGCCATCGTCATCCCGAGATCGAGAGGGTTCTGTAGCTCTCCCCGACACCCTGTCGGGAGGGGAATTCATCACCGGAGGGGTCTACACCACCATGCCCTCCTCCGAAGTGATGCGTGAGTAGTTCATCCCTGGACTACGGGTCCATAGCAGTAGCTAGATGGTTGTTCTCTCCACTTTGTTCCTCATGTTTAGATCTCGTGTGCTTCCTCACATGTCCGAGATCATCTTTATGTAATGCTAAATGTTGTGTTTGTTGGGATCTGATGAATGTTGAATGCTATGTCTTCTGATTATGAATCTATCATGTTATCTTCATGCGTATGTTATTTATGATCTTGCATGCTCTCCATTATTAGTAGATGCTATGGCCAAGTAGATGCTAGTAACTCCAAGAGGGAGTATTTATGCTCGATAGTGGGTTCATGCCTCCTTTGCATCTGTGCTCGAGTGACAGAAATGTGACGGATAAAGGATGTGATGTTGCCATTAGGTAGAAAACAACGGTGTTTACCTAGTTTACATTGTTTACATTACACACTTTGCTTACTGCGGTAATCTGTTGCTAGCAGCTTAATACCCAACGTTTGTTCGGATGATATTCGGAGGGTGGATTTTTAGACATAGATGCAGTTGGATGACGGTCTATGTATTTTGTTGTAATGTCCACAAGAATTACATAGTAATCTTTATGTCTTGCATATGCACTACGGTGCAGCCTTCATTTCTGTCAATTGCCCAGCTGTAGTTTTATTCTTGTTTTTAGTCTTGCTAAAATGACTACTCCTGAGAACACTAAGTTGTGTATTCTCACTAGCACCAACAACAATGATTTCATTAGCACACCTATTACTCCACCTGCTCCTACTGCTGATTTTTATGAGATAAAGCCAGCCCTAATAAACCTTGTTATGAGAGAGCAATTTTCTGGTGTTAGTACTAATGATGATGCTGCCCATATTAATAATTTTGTTGAACTATGTGAGATGCAAAAATATAAAGATGTAGATGGAGATATTATTAAACTGAAATTGTTTCCTTTCTCTTTGAGAGGAAGAGCTAAAGAATGGTTGCTATCTTTGCCTAGAAATAGTATTGATTCTTGGACTAAGTGTAAATATGCTTTCATTGGAAAATATTATCCTCATGCTAAGATTATATCTTTAAGAAGTAGAATTATGAATTTTAAGAACCTTTATAATGATCATGTTGCTAAATCTTGGGAAAGAATGAAATCTTTAGTGAAGTATTGTCCCACTCATGGACTGACTACTTGGATGATCATCCAAACCTTTTATGCAGGTTTGAATTTTCCTTCAAGAAACCTTCTTGATTCAGCTGCTGGAGGAACCTTTTTGTCCATCACCTTGGGGTAAGCAACAAAGCTTCTTGATGATATGATGTTAAATTATTCTGAGTGGCACACTGAGAGAGCTACAACTAGTAAGAAGGTAAATTCTGTTGAAGAAACCTCCTCTTCGAGTGATAGACTAGGTGCTATTATGTCTATGCTTTATGAATGACCATGCTCCCATTGATCCAAATAATGTTCCTTTAGCCTCTTTGCTTTCTCAAGAAGAGCATGTTGATGTGAACTTCGTTAAAAATAATAATTCTAACACCAATGCTTATAGGAATAATTTTGGTAGCAACAACTATAGGCCATATCCTTTTAATAGTGGTAATAATGATAGAACTGGGATGTCTAATGAAAGAATTTCAGAAGTTGAAAGAGCCACTAAAGACTTTATGCAAAAACAATATGAGCAAAATAAACTATTTACTAAGACCATGGAAGAACAATATGTTATGCTAAGAAATATCAGCTATCAACTTGAGAGTTTAAATAGAGAAATATCTGGGTTGCAAGTTAAAATTGCTCATGCTGAAACTTCTATTTCATCCATGTCTTAAGCTCAATCTTCTTTGATTAATAGAATGACTGCTAAAACTGAAACCATAGATGAGAATCCTTTTTCTGCTAGAAATGCTATCCAAATTCGAATTGATGATAATGTTAGGATGTTAGCTGAATTGCATGCTAGATGGGAAAGAGAAGATGAATTAGCTAGAAAGAATAATATAGCTAATGTTTGTCCCATCATCACAACTAGTGAAAATGAAGCTTCTCATGCTAGAAACCTTCTACTATCAATCGTAACATAATTGGTGTTGGAAATACTCCCACTTCTGCTGTTAAAAATGCAAAACCGCCTGAAACTGTTAAAAATGTTCCTGATAAAAGTGCTGAAATTTTTCGAAACATGGGAGACAATAGTCCCATTATCTTTGATAAAAATGATCTTGATTTTGATGATTGCAACATAACTTAAGTAATTAAGTTCTTACAAAAGCTTTCTAGTTGTCCTAATGCTAGTGCTATGAATATGGCTTTCACGAAACATATATTACAAATGCTCTCATGCAAATTAGAAAGAATGAAATAAGATGTGGAGACTCTATCCGTAGGAAGCTAGATGATGGTTGGGAACCTATTATTAAAATTAAAGTGAATGGTTTTGATTTCAATGCTCTATGTGATCTTGGTGCTAGTATTTCTGTTATGCCCAAGAAACTCTATAATATTCTTGATTTACCACCATTGGAACCTTGTTATTTGGATATTCGTCTTATTGATAATGTTAGAAAGAAACCTTTGGGGAGAGTTGATGATGTTCTTATCATGGTTAATAATAATCTTGTCCCTGTTAATTTTGTTGTCTTGAATATTGAATGCAATGCTTCTTGTCCAATTGTTTTGGGAAGACCTTTTCTTAGAACTGTTGGTGCTGTTATTGATATGAAAGAGGGGAATATTAAATTTCAGTTCCCACTCAAGAAATGTATGGAATAATTTCCTATAAAGAGAATGAAGTTGCATTTTGATCCTATTATTCGAATGAGTTACAATTTTTGATGTTTTTTCACTTGAAATCACTTGATTCCACTTTTTTGGGTCTAGCTAAAAGGCGTTAAAGAAAAGCACCTCTTGGGAGATAACCCATGGTTTTATTTTTGATTTTTTTTCTCTGTTTTCTTTCAGTATTTTTTTGTATGCCTCTGCAGAAAATCGTTTGTATCTTTCTTTTCATGTTTTAGTAGTTCCAAGTAAAGTTTCGGACGAGAGTTGGAGTTGGTTTTCGGATTTCTGCGCAGGAAACAGATTTCTTCTGTCCACCATAAAAAATCGTATAAATCACATAATAATAAGAATGACTTGAAATTTCTTGTGCTTATTCCTCGGCTAATTCCGCAACCTTTTTGTTCTTTAAGTTTTTCGATCTGATCAACAGAAGTGCCCCGAAAAGATTCGTCTTTTCAGACTGTTCTGTTTTTGACAGATTCTGCCATTATTCTTGCATTTTCTCTTTTGCGATGTCAAGTGGATTTCATTGCTTCATTAAAAATCAGTGGCTATATCTAATGGTTAAAATTATCAATAGCACTTGTTACATACATAACCCATGTATTTTTTTTATTGTTTCACGAACCCTCTAATGTGAATTACTCTTTGAGTGTGGTGTGAAGAAAGTTTTCGAGAGTCAAGAGAAGAGGGTGATATATGTGATCAAGAAGAGTGCAAGGTAAAATATTGGGGATGACCCCGTGGTTCATCCAAAATTATTTTTAGAAGACTCAAGTATCTAATCTTAGGGATTCCCAAGGCATCCCCTTCTTCATCAACAATCTATTAGGTCACTTCTAGTGAAACTATATTTTTATTCGGTCACATCATATGAAGTTTACTTGGAGCGTCTGTATGTTTTTGTTTTGTTTTATTTTGATTTCCTTTGTTTTCTTTTGTTTCCTTGCTGAAATAATATAGTTGGACCCTAGCATTCCTTGTTTGGGAGATATACACGCTCCGCTTTTTCGTTTGAATACTTGATATGCTCGTATTCTTAGTTTTTCTTCTAGCTGCTGCAAAATTCTTGGTTAGCTCTTGTTTTCATTGCATCTCTTGTTCAGAGTTGTTAATTTTAGTAGTGTTATGTGATTACTCTCATGTTTGCTTTCTTTAGCATTTAGAGAGTTTTTGTTACATGTTTTGTATGGTGCTTGTTGGGAAAAGAAACTGCTGCTTGAGGTAGAATTTATAACGGTGCAAGAAGAATCTTGTATAGACCGTGGCTAGAATTTTTCATATCATGCTAGATGTTATTTTAATTCTAAATCCTTGTGGTTATTTAGTAGCATGATTAGCCTCAAATAGATTAGAGTGTTTAATGTGCCATTGAAGGAATCATGAGTTGTTCTTGTCATATTGAAGCATAAATTTGTGGTGTTCTCATTTGAATGTTTTATTTGCTTGACTTGGCGCATGCTCACATCATGTTTATGACTATGAACCAGTCACTTATAGTCTCCATGATCATTTAGTTTTTGAACTTTTGGTACCACTTATGCTTTGATTAATTATGTTTATGTCGCTCTGCATGATTATGGCTCTTATGTTCTCTTGATTTGTCGCTTCGAGTCTTTTGCTAGCCTCCTCCTATACTGAGTATGAGCTCTACTCGTGCATCCAACTCCCAAAAACCAAAGTTTTCCCATTGTGTCCACCATACCTACCTACATGTGGTATTTAACAGCCACTCCAAAGTAAATTGCTCATGTGTTACCTTTAAACCTTTCAAAATTACTCCTGTTTTGTGCTCCTGTTTTAGCTCATGAGGACATAAATAGAGAATCTTTATCTCACTTGTTGATTGGAGTTTCACACCCTGGACTAGTGGCTTCATCCGCATATCCAATGATAGAAGAGCTGGCCGCGGGTGCCCAGCCCCAAATTAATAACAAAAAAATTCTCTTCACTATTTTTGCCCCTGATTTATCAGTCAAAGCATAATTGTGTAAACAAAAGAGAAAGAGGGATGACCTTCTACTGAGATGCGTCCTTCTATGGGAGTCGCTCTTGTGAAGTCTTGATGGAGGGATAATAATCCGGTAGGCCAACTCCAAGGTGTAACCCGGCCCAAAGGACGCTGCGCAGGATCCAGTTAAGGATAAAGAAACTTCTGGAAGGCCCAAGTTTGTAGGCCTAGTAACCCGGATTGTGGGTTACGGTAAAGGAAGGTTTGAGTTTGTATGCCGTGTCCGGGTAGGATCCAGGGTGCGCCTTGGAGAGTAAGCCATGGGGGTACGGGTGCTTTATAAACCGACCCCCAGGTCTAGTCGAGAGAGATCTAAGAACCCTAGTAGTACCAGTTGATATCGAGCATCCAGTGTATACGAGAGATTGAGTTAATATATTGAGATTGGAGACTCGGCGACTTGATTGCCGGCTACCAGATCGAGTTCCATCATGTTTTCCTCTGAGCTAAACCCTCTCCCAAACGCCTGTGTCGTCTTGCCCCAAGATCAGTTACCCCCGGTAACGTCTGCCGTGATAATCCCACGACAGTTGGCGCCCACCGTGGGGCCTGCGTCCAAAGGTGTTTACATCACGGGAGAAGCTCGGAAGAACATGGAGAATCTTGTCGTCGGCGAGATCTACATCAACCACGAAGGGGAGAAGATGGTGGACGATTCCGGCTAGGAGCTAGAGTCGGATCACCTTGCATCCGGGTCCATTGTGACGATCGGCCAGATCAGCCTCTTCATCGGTATGGTACGTACTTCTGATTCAAAAGGACAATATCATGTGCATACTATAGGAACTTCTAGTAGGGACAAAAAGATACTCAAGCAAGCTGTGAACTCGGTTTCCTCGGCTGTTTCGGGATACCTGAGATGGGCGGAACAAGAGATAACGTGGAGCAGAAGAGATCACCCGGAAAGGATAGAGCACCCAGGAGTCTTAGCATTGGTAGTCGCACCACAGGTTAATGGATACGAGTTAAAAAGGGTCCTGATGGACGGTGGAAGTAGCATCAATATCTTGTACTGGGAAACTTTCTCACGCATGGGTCTTAGAGAGTCCCAGCTACAGAAAAGCTCAACAATTATTCATGGAGTAGTGCCGGGTCACTCGGCATGTCCTGAGAGGAAAATCGCATTGGAGGTGGCTTTCGGAGAATCAGCGGATAATTATCGAGTCGAGTGGCTCACGTTCGAGGTGGTCAAATTGCGCAGTCCTTATCACGCACTATTTGGAAGACCGGCTTACGCCAAATTCATGGCCAGGCCGTGTTACGTGTATTTGCAGCTGAAGATTCCGGGTCCTAAGCGGACCATCACCATACATGGAAGCCGGGATATAGCGGCCGAGTGCGACGAAGGAGATTCGGTAATGGCCGAGCAAGCTTGCAGAAAAGAAGAACTCAAGTATTATCGGTCTCAAGTAGATCCAGATGATGGAACCGCATTGAGAAGGCCGAATACTGAGGACGAAAGAGCAAAATTCAAGGCAGCACAGGACACCAAGATGGTGGATTTTGTCGAAGGCGATCCCACTAAGAAATTTACTATAGGGTCTAACTTGGACAGCGAGCAGGAGAAGGCACTTGTGGAGTTTATTCGTTCGAACGCGGACGTATTCGCCTGGACACCTAGCGACATGCCGGGTATCCCTACAGAATTGGCAGAGCACGGTTTGCATGTAGATCCCAAGTCCAGGCCTGTTAAGCAAGGTTTGAGGAAGATGAATGAGGAAAGAAGGAAAGCTATAGGTGAAGAAATTGCTCGACTATTAACAGCCGGCTTCATCATGGAAGTGTTTCACCCGGATTGGTTAGCAAATCCGGTGCTGGTGATGAAGAAGACCAATGAGTGGAGGATGTGCATTGATTTTACGAGTCTCAACAAGCATTGCCCAAAAGATCCGTTCGCATTGCCTAGGATAGATCAGATCATAGATGTAGTAGCTGGAAGCGACCTATTATGCTTTCTGGACGCTTATTCCGGATATCATCAGATTAAACTCAAGAGGGAGGATTGGGAGAAAACGTCGTTTATAACCCCCTTTGGGGCCTTTTGTTACAAAACCATGACATTTGGGTTGAAGAACGCTGGCGCAACTTATCAACGGTGTATTCAGAAGTGCTTCGAGGACCAAATTGGACGCAACGTCCATGCTTACGTGGATGATGTGGTTATCAAGACCAGGAAGGCGGAAACATTTATCGATGACCTGAGGGAAACATTCAAAAACTTAAGGAGGTATCAGATGAAGCTTAACCCGACAAAGTGCGTATTTGGAGTTCCAGCCGGGAAATTACTTGGCTTTATCGTTTCGGAGAGAGGAATTAAAGCAAACCCGGACAAAATCAAAGCTATTCAAAATCTGAAAAAGCCGGAAAATTTGAAGCATGTTCAGAAGCTCACGGGCTGCGTGGCGGCCTTGAGCCGATTTATATCAAGACTCGGAGAAAAGGCAATACCCTTGTACCAGCTCTTGCGGAAGTCCGACAAATTTGAATGGGATCAAGAGGCGGATGAGGCGTTCGAGGCGCTAAAGAAGCAGTTATCTGAAGCACCAGTACTAGCGGCCCCGGGTCCCAAAGAGCCTATGTTGCTGTACGTAGCAGCTGGCCCCAGAGCCGTTAGTGCGGTGGTGGTTGTGGAGCGTAAAGATGATGGAAAAGGTTATCCAGTCCAGAGGCCCGTTTATTATGTCAGTGAGGTATTATCAGAGGCAAAGCAGCGCTATCCGCATTGGCAAAAGCTGGTCTTCGGGGTCTTTATGGCCAGCCGGAAACTAAAGCCGTATTTCCAGGAACACCCCATAACAGTAGTTAGCTCAATACCAATGTCGGATATCATCAGAAACTCGGATGCGACTGGAAGAATAGCCAAATGGGCGATAGAAATGGGGGATTATCACATCAGCTACGAGCCCAGGTCAGCAATCAAATCTCAGGCTTTGGTTGATTTCGTTAATGATTGGACACACACAGGCATGACTACCGTGGTTCCAAGTTCCGAGTCATGGATCATGCACTTCGATGGATCAAAGCAGTACGAGGGATCAGGAGCTGGGGTAGTGCTAACATCACCCAAAGGAGACAAATTGAGTTACGTACTACAAATTCATTTCGACTGTTCCAACAACGTGGCCGAGTATGAGGCCCTATTGCATGGCTTAAAGGTAGCCAAGGAGATGAACATCAAGAGGATACGATGCTTCGGAGATTCGGACCTTGTGGTACAGCAGGTGTCAGGAACTTGGGATAGAAAGGACGCAACTATGGCAGCATACCGCAGGGAAGTTGATAGGGTTGCAGGATGTTTTTCCGGGTATGAGGTGGAGCATATAGACAGAAGAAAGAATGAGGCAGCCGACGCACTCGCCAGACTCGGCTCGCGCAGAGAGCCGGTTCCACCTAACGTTTTCCTGGACGAATTATGGCGACCATCAGTTAAAACCGAGTCAGAGGAGGAATTGGCAAATCAAGACCCGGATTCAGGACTTGTGGCCACTGTACGTACTATTCCCGAGTGGACAGAACCGTTTTTGGCCTACCTATCACGAGGCGAGTTACCACAGTAGGAGGTATTAGCAAGACAAATTTTGAGGCGAGCAAAGGGATATTCTATCATCAATGGGGAATTATACAAGAGAAGCGCAGCAGGAGTCTTTCTGCGCTGCGTAGCGCCAGAAGAAGGCCGGCAGATTCTCAAGGAAATCCATGAAGGCGACTGCGGACATCATGCATCCACAAGATCTCTTGTGGCTAAAGCTTATCGACACGGATTTTTCTGGCTCACGGCTCTAGCAGATGCGGAACGATTGGTAGCAAGGTGTGACGGATGTCAACGGTACGCTCGCCAAACCCATGTGCCGGCTATGGAGTTACGGACCATCCCGTTAACTTGGTCGTTCGCTGTATGGGGTATGGACATGGTTGGACCCTTTCATATGTCACCATGCAAGAAGACACATCTTTTGGTGGCTATTGATAAGTTTACCAAGTGGGTTGAGGTTATGCCAGTTACTAATTGTGAAGCAGCTACAGCAGTCAAGTTCTTGAAAAAGATTATCTACCGGTTCGGGTATCCCCACAGCATAATTACCGACAATGGAACCAACATGTCCCTTGGTGAGATGGAGAAGTTCTGTGGCAACAATGGAATCCGGCTTGATGTTGCATCAGTGGCTCATCCGCAGGCCAATGGACAAGTGGAGAGGGCAAACCAAGAATTGCTTCGCGGATTAAAACCACGATTGCGAGTTCCCTGTATCAGGGCCGCTGGCGCATGGGTCGAAGAACTTCCTTCTGTGGTTTGGGGTATCAACACTACACCTAACAGGTCCACTCAAATGACACCCTTCTTCATGGTCTATGGCGCGGAGGCAGTGTTACCGAGTGACATTATTCACGATTCACCGCGAGTATCAGCTTACGTCGAAGTGGAGAATGAAAAGACCCGGCAGGACGCCGTAGATATGTTAGAAGAGCAAAGAGAACAAGCCCTGGAAAGATCAGCCATATATCAGCAAGATCTACGGAGGTATCATAGCCGGCGCGTGAAAACCCGGGTGTTCCAGGAAGGAGACTTGGTTCTGCGCCTGGTACAGTCAAATGAAGGAAAACACAAATTATCACCACCATGGGAAGGACCATTTATCATAAGCCGGAATCTGCATAATGGATCATATTACTTGGTAGATGCAAGGGAAGAGTCGGCTACAATTAACGACACCGCACATACCACTTCAAATCGAGGAGTAGCCCTTCCTTCTCGCCAGCATCTATGCAAGAAAGAGACAGACCATGGAACGTGGCTCAGCTACGTCCATATTATACTTAGTAAAGACTATATTGGCAAGTGGAATTGCACGATGTAACAGGCAGCAGGTTTTAGACGTACTCTTTTCCTATCCAGGGTACCCTTGGGGACTGGATGGGTTTTTAATGAGGCGGCTTGCTGACCCAATATTCTCATATCAAGAAAAGAAGTGGTTATTCTCATCTCAGTACGTTGCATATGTATAGGTGTTGGGGGCTGATTGCTTGAATAGCACAGTTACAAACTCAATGACCCGGCCTTGATGCCTATGAGTTATAAGGGCCGATTACTCGCAAACGAGTACGGCTTCAATCTTATAACCGGACAAAGGAGCCAAACTTTCTTGACTTTTCTTACTTAAGCTCGATGTGACTCGCAATAAAAGTGGCATGATTTGCTCGCTTACGATTACAATCAGCCATGGAGCCCAATGGGACTTGCCTGACCCTGTTTTCGTATAGATGTAACAACATGATATCCACGCGAAAGCCGGCTTATAGTACAAGATTGTCAAAAGGGTCATCTAAACCACAAGTTATGCAGAGTATAAGGCTAAAAGCTGGAAACTCAATGTTTATCAAGCATAACTTCACTACCTAGGTGAAACGGCTCCGGGTTTGAGCTTAGCAAACAACAAAACTCGCTCTCTTCGAAAAGACCACATATCCCAGACTCGGAAATTCGGGTCTTGGCGATTGGGAATTTTGGAAAGGAAAAAGTAGTTGCTAAGGCTCAAAAACACCCAAACATCCGAGTCTTGGGGACTTGGGGGCTTAGAAGCAAGCCCGCTCGTCAAAACACCCATGAAACTTGGAAACCGAGTCTCACAAAAGGAATCATAAAGAAAGCCGGATATCAAGAACAAGTTGATTCAAAAGTGGATAAATTCAAACGGACATAACAAGCACAAAGTGTATCAAGAACTTAGAGTGCATTACAAACTCCGGTAAATAGTATCAAAGGTGCACAGGCGCACCATCCAAAAATAATTGTTTAAACGGCACATCGGCCGACTGACGCATGAGAAGTGGCATTAAGGAGCAGGTATCACTCGGCATTCTAAGCCTCGGTGTCCATCTTTGCCTTACCCTTGCCATCGCTTGGGGTAGCAGCAGCACCCAGATCAGCAGCGCCGGCTCGCGCAGGAGGAGGAACGACTGGCGTGGAGGTAGCGGGTGCAGAATCGGCTTCTGCCTTCTTTTTGGCAGCCTCCTCCCTCAGCTTAGCAGCTTCCTCCTTCCATCGGGCAAGCATGTCATACGGCTCGGGAAGATCCGATTTGACAACTTCACCAGCAGCGTCATACACAGGAACGAGGGAATCCACATCTAAACCGTCAGCAATCACGCTAGCCGGGTAACGGACCTCTTTCTGGACGGCTTGGAAGTCCTTCACGGAGAACTTGGACCCATCAAGCTTGAATTCCGGGAAACCGCCCATAAGCTTAGCCAGCTCGAGCTTAGGGAAATAAGCCTTGGCAAGTGCAAGCCCCCGGGTTACTCCCACCCGGCAGGACGAGCGTTTCCAGTGCCAAATCCATTCAGGGATAGTGGAGCAAGCGTCTAGCATTCTCTTCAGGTCGCCGTGCCCTGTACCCGGCCACCGTATTTCTTGAAGGATCCATTTGGTTCCGGCGCATAGCTGCCGGATAACGCTCTTGATAGTTTTCAGCCTGGCAATGTCACCCTCGTCTGGCATCACTTCATCCGGACCTGCAGAAATGGAAACATAAGTCAGGAAACTCCGGCTATTTATCAAAAGGGTAACCCGGATGAAGAAACATACCAAGCAAAGCACGATATGTGTCAGCGATTTGAACAGAAAGGCTCGTTAGATCATCTTCTGCTGTGTGAGCCCTCTTCCTATACTTCTTCATTATCATCCTTTTCCTCCTGGCCTCAGCCTCGGCCGCTTCACGCAGAGCCACCTCCTTTTCAATGAGCTTGGTGGCCTTTGCCAGTTTCTCCTCAGATTGAGTCACGAAGGACTGCATGGACGCAAGGAAGGATTAGCCGGGTAAGGGGGAAAGGTATCAGTCGTTTATATCGTAAAAGTTCCAAGCAAATTGTGAAATAATTCACTCGGAACTTGGGGACTGGATAAGGACACAAGCAATATTAGTCGGGTTTACCTCGTGTTTGGCTACTAAAGCATCCAAGATATTTTCTTCATTAGCTCTCAAAGCGCGCAGGGTTTCGAGCATCTGGGCAAACGTCAGGTCCTCAGGTCGGACGCCGGAAGAGCCGGCAGCCTGATGGGGGAGCTCTCCCCGCCCTTGGGGTCAAGACCCGGACAGTCTGAGTATCCGGGTTAGGAGAACCCATCCTCGTATCCAAAACCTCGATCTCCTCGTCTACTGGTTCGGATGAGGCAGGAGACTCGGCAGCTTGGTGAAGTGAGTCGCCCAAGGGGCCTTGTTCCTGGTCGTTCGCAGTATCACCGCCAGTCGCGGATTCCATGTTCTTAGTCGGCTCCTCTGCCTGACGGTTGTCCGCCTCCCGGTTATCCATCTCCACATTCTCCGTCACTAACGGTGACTTGAGCGCTAAAAAAAATATGAAAGAAGGCAGTTAGCAATGGTGATTGAAAATTGTCAGGTATCAAAGGGTGACATATAGCCAAAAGCTTACCCGGTGTTTACGGCATAATCCGGCGGGAGCTCGCCGCTGGAAGAAGACGAAGATGTCAAAGGGACCGATAGTGGAACCCGGAATTGCCCGGCATGTGGATGGTTAGGAGAAGGGTGGCGCTGAGGAGAATTGGAAGGACGAGGCGGAGGAGCACTGCCACGATGGACGGGGGAGGTAAAGATGCCCGGGTTAAGGGGATCCTCACCCGGGGAACTCCGAGTTACTCTGCGCTTGGCTGGAAGAGAGTCCTTCAAGTACGGCGAGTTTGATAATTGATGGTTAAGTCATCGCATGGCATCAAAGGAGTAAGGTTCAGAGGATATAGAAGAGAAAGGAACCTTGGACACTGCCCCTCTGGATTTCCTCTTGGCTCCGACTGTTACTTCCTGATCAGATTCAGTGGCCTCCGGGTCGTCCTCGTCCTTCTCTTCTTCGTCCTCCAGCCCTGCGAGCCGAGTATGTATTGATGGAAAAGGTTAAATGGGAGGAAAATGATGTAAGTAAAGATAATACCAGATCCGGGCAAGTACCTTCACTATCATCGGCCGGCTCGTCCTCTTCTTCCGGGTCTCTGGAAGGAGGGGAGGGTTCAACTCTCCAGAAGGGATCATCAGCCTAAGACAAAAGGATGAAATTAAGGGTTAGAAGCTGTATCAAGTCAAAGTGTGGAAATAAGTTATGAATATAGGATCTTACCGCTGGAGCCGGGTTTTCCCGAGTAAATGGGGGTAACCCGGCGATGTTCTTTATCACCTCTAGTTTCTCTGTCAAGAAGCCCTTGATGGTCTTGTTGGTATCGCCGGTCGCAAAGCTTTTGGTGGAGTATCGGAGTGCGTCCGTGGTATGCCCCGAGTACTCGCACATTAATTTGGTGCGGATGGAGTTGGGTTGGATTCGAAAATCAACCCACGTTTTCACTAAATTGAGCCCAAGGAGGCCTTGGGCTGAGAGGATGGCTATTTTAGCTAACAAGGGAAGGATCGCCTCCCTGTCTGAGTCAGGGGCAAATGCATTAAAAGACTCGGAAGGCTCGAGGAGACTCTCCGAGTAGCCCGGCGGTTTCTTCTCGCTGTCTGGGGAGGTATCATGGCAGTAAAAGAATGAGAGCTGCCAGTGCTTGACATGGGAGTTTAGATTGAGGGTTGGCATCGGTGAATTCTTGCGGCGTTGGATGGATACCCCGCCGCAAGTAAGAAGTGCCCCGTCACCGCTTTCGCGGCACGGCTTACACTGGAATAGCTCGATGAAGAGAGTCAAACTTGGCGGTACACATAAGTACGACTCGGATAGGACGATGAAGTGGGTAATGTTCAACATAGAGTTAGGCCCTATGTCGAATACCCGGAGGCCATAATGGTTTAGGACCTCCCTAAAGAAAGGGTGACCCGGAGGACGGAATCCTCGGGTCACGTGCTCTATGAAGCAGATTACCTCATTATCGGCGGGTGTGGGCTGGGTCTCGTCGCCCGGTGCTCTCCAGTGAATATCCTTCTGGGAAGGGAGAATTCCTAACTCGGCTAGCCCGTCCAGCTTGGCCTTTGTAACTGTGGAACGCCCCCAATTGGCGGATATGGTCTGGGTTGCCTTTGCCTGAGTCGGCTGTTTTCCTTGCCGTTTGGGAGCCATGGGATCAACCTGCAAAACACAAGAAAAAGAGGTACAGGAAATAAGACTCGGAAGTATTGGATTATCCGAGTCTGGGGTATCAAGAAAGTGTGAAAACTAAGAACTATCCGAGTATCACGCCATGAAGTGGAGATTGCAAGGTATCCGGGTATTAAGTATAACCATGGAGATTATTGGTCACTTACGTACGGAAAAGTGTTTGGAGAAGACAGATGGTTGCCCATGTATCTACTGCAAGCAAAATAGCCGGCAAAGGAGGATTTTCCGGGTGTCAATGTTATGTGCGGAAAATTGAGGTGAAATGGATCTAGATCGGAAAACTTGCGAACGATTCTACCAAGAGATTGGTGATTAATAATGATAGGAGGGTGGTGTGTGATCATCAAACAGGTTGTTGAAGAAGTTGGCAAGCGTTTAAGCCGTCTAAATTCGGTGTGAAAAAAAAAGAGTAGCGGCCCACAGGTTGACCTAGATCCAGTCTGGGGTGAATCGAAAAATTGCGAGGCTAAATTAAACAAGTACAAGGAACTTACTGGGAGATGTTGGAGTTTAGCGCGACAACGGTGAACGGCGTGGATCGAGTGACCCTTTGCGATTCTTGGCGAGCGGGGTGAGCGCGCAGCGGTGAAGTTTGGCGGCGGCGCGGGATGGCTCGGAAGCGGACGCGGCCGGCGGTGGCTCTGCTCCGGCGGCGAGCACGAAATTCCTGCGGTGGTGTTACGAGAGCGCAAGGGGTGAGGAAGGAAAGAAGAGGATGGAGTGAGCCGTCGGGTTCTAGGTCGTCCTCTGAACACTATTTATAAGGTGAGGGTGAACTTATCCCAACGGCCGGAAGCCGGAAATTAGGGGGGAATGGTTATCCACGCGGATCCTGCGAGATATGCTTCGAGTATTTGGCAAGGTACCTGGACAAAAAAGAGAAGGAGATCCACCCCGTGATATCAGGGTTAATTATCGAGTATAGAATCTTGATATTATTATCAGTATTCAGACCTGGAAAGTTAAGCCAAGTACTTTGGGAAAAGTCGGGTTACTATATGGCCACCATGGAGTTAGGCCTAGCTATCTATCGAAGCACCTTAACCCGGCCTCCATACACTTGTGTATTTGATATTTCTGCAGGGAATAGCGAGCGCTTCAAGAAAGGATCCGTGAAGCCCAAGCTATTCTGGGGACTACTGATGGAGGGATAATAATCCGGTAGGCCAACTCCAAGGTGTAACCCGGCCCAAAGGACGCTGCGCCGGATCCGAGTAAGGATAAAGAAACTTCTGGAAGGCCCAAGTTTGTAGGCCGAAGGTTTGAGTTTGTATGCCGTGTCCGGGTAGGATCCAGGGTGCGCCTTGGAGAGTAAGCCATGGGGGGTACGGGTGCTTTATAAACCGACCCCCAGGTCTAGTCGAGAGAGATCTAAGAACCCTAGTAGTACCAGTTGATATCGAGCATCCAGTGTATACGAGAGATTGAGTTAATATATTGAGATTGGAGACTCGGCGACTTGATTGCCGGCTACCAGATCGAGTTCCATCATGTTTTCCTCTGAGCTAAACCCTCTCCCAAACGCCTGTGTCGTCTTGCCCCAAGATCAGTTACCCCCGGTAACGTCTGCCGTGATAATCCCACGACAAGTCTAGTTGTCTTGTGACGTATTGTATTTTATGTTTACCATTCGTTGACATAAGCATACACCTCTCTAAAAAATAGACACTCCTCCACGGTATGTGATTGTTTGCAGGCACCCAAGGATTCGATTAGCGATGGTTTGTGTAAGATGGATGGGAGTAGTGTCAAGCTTTTTATACCTCTGTTTAATAAAATAAAAGCTCTAGCACATCAGTGATCCATGCTTCCCTCTGCGAAGGGCCTTTCTTTTACTTTTATGTTTAGTCTCCATTTTCTAACTTTATGCACGGTTGAGAGAGCATAGTTGCCATTCTGAGTTTTATGTGCATTTGTCCCAGAAACATTATTAATTGATTCATGATGTGTTATTTCTTGTTCTATAATTATTTGTTCTAGTCTTCCTCATGAACTTTGAAGGTGTCCTGGCATTTATGTTTTGCCCCACTCTTAAGGACTAGCAAAATATCACATTTCTATGTTTTCTCTATACTTGAAACAAACGTATATCTTTTGTTGCATTGTTATTCATGATCTTTTATTTGTGTTACTTCTCATGATGCAAGGTGATTGCTATGATTTATTATTAAAATTATATTTATCATGCTTGTGTTGAAGTTCTATGATCTCAGCTTACTTATGATTTTACATTATTGATGATCAAGTTTATGTTGGTAGCATGTCACCTAAGAAATTATATGTTTTTATCATTTACCTACTTGAGGACGAGTAGGAACTAAGCTTGGGGATGTTGATACATCATAAACGTATCCTTAATTTCCGATGTTCCATGTTGTTTCCCACATGTTTTTTATACACTTTATGGCATTCTTATCGATTTTCCGGACTAACCTATTGACAAGATGCCATAGAGTCAGTTCCATGTTTTCTGTTGTTTTTTATTTTAGAAAAGTTGTTCCGGAAATATTCTCGGAATAGGAAAATTCGAAGTCCGGAGGTCCTCGAATTTCCGAAGGTTCCATGGAGTCCCGAAGAGACCCGGAGGAGGGCATAGGGGGCCCACACCATAGGGCGGCGCGCCCCTGGCCGCGCCATCGGGTGGTGTGGGGCCCCCAGGTCTCCACCGCCTTTGCCCTTTCGCCTATTTATACCCCCCCGACATATCAACCCTAAAAATATACCACTTCGTCCCGAGAAACACCTGATGCCACCGTCATCCTCATCCCGAGATCGGGAGGGTTCTGGAGCTCTCCCCGGCACCCTGCCGGGAAGGGAATTCGTCACCGGAGGGGTCTACACCACCATGCCCTCCTCTGAAGTGATGCATGAGTAGCTCATCCCTGGACTACGGGTCCATAGAACTAGCTAGATGGTTGTTCTCTCCACTTTGTTCCTCATGTTTAGATCTCGTGAGCTGCCTCACATGATTGAGATCATCTTTATGTAATGCTACATGTTGTGTTTGCTGGGATATAATGAATGTTGAATGCTATGTCTTCTGATTATCAATCTATCATGTTATCTTCATTCTTATGTTATTTATGATCTTGCATGCTCTCCGTTATTAGTAGATTCTCTGGCCAAGTAGATGCTAGTAACTCCAAGAGGGAGTATTTATGCTCGATAGTGGGTTCATGCCTGCTTTGCATATCTGCTCGAGTGACAGAAACGTGACGGATGGAGGATGTGCTATTGCCATTAGGGAGAAAACAAGGGTGTTTACTTAGTTTACATTGTTTACATTACACACTTTGCCGACTGCGATAATCTGCTGCTAGCAACTTAATACCCAACGTTTGTTCGGATGATATCCGGAGGGTGGATTATTAGACATAGACGTAGTTGGATGACGGTCTATGTATTTTGTTGTAACGTCCACAAGAATTACATAGTAATCTTTATGTCTTGCATATGCACTACAGTGCAGCCTTCATTTCTGTCAATTGCCCAGCTGTAATTTGTTCACCACATATGTTATTTATCTTTCATGGAGAGACACCACTAGTGAACAGTGGACCCCGGTCCATTTTCTCATACTGATAATACACACATCGCTTCTACTGTTTTCACACTGTTGCTACTGCTTTCATACTGTTTTCCACACCATACGTTTAACCTTTTTGTGTTCAGCAAAACCACTGAGATTGACAACTTCACTGCTTCGTTGGGGCAAAGTGATTTGATTGTGTTGTGTAGGTTCCACGTTGCTGCTGAATCGGTAGTGTGCCCTGCCACCTCAGGTGCATCAACCTTCAGAGATTGCTTTTCCTCCTACTGGTGGATTCAACATTGGTTTCTTTTCTGAGGGAAAACTTGCTGCTGCACTCTTCACAACCTTTATCTTGGGGTTTACCAACGTCAGCCTCCCGTCGAGGCACACATCAGATGCCACAGTGCCAATTCCTGTTTTCTGCGGTTTTTCTCTTACAGAAAATCTAGTTGCAACATATTCTCGGAATTGGATGAAAATTGGCGTATGCAAATTTTACACCAGAACACTCTAGAAACCCGAAGGGGAGGAGAAACCGACGCAGGAGGCGGCCATGCCACACCAGGCGGCCCACCCCTGGCCGGCGCCCTCCTATGGCGTGGGCCCCTCGGGTGGCCACCGATGCCGCCCTTTGTCCTATATATTCCTTCTGCCCCGAAAGACCTAAGTACTCGATCGAAATTCCACGAAACATCGAGACGCCTCCGCTGTCGTCAACCCTGGTTCGGGAGGGTTCTAAAGCTCTTCCCGGCACCCTGCCGGAGAGGGGAATCATCGCCGGAGGGCTCTTACACCGACATGCCTTCCTCCGGAGTGATGCGTGAGTATTTCATCCTTGGACTACAGGTCCATAGCAGTAGCTAGATGATACTCTCTCCAGTTTGTGCTATTATGTTTAGATCTTGTGAGCTGCCCTACATGATCTAGATCATCGTTATGTAACGCTACATGTTGTGTTTGCTGGGATCCGATGAATATTGATACTATGAGAAAGTTGTTTACTTATCCATATGTCTATGTTGTTTATATCTTGGATGCTCTCCATTGCTAGTAGATGCTTGTGACTCCAAGGGAGAGTATTTAGTCTCAATAGTTGGTTCATGCCTCCAAAAATCAGCGTTCGAGTGACTGAAACATGCACGGATGTGGATTTTATGTTGCCACTAGGGATAAAATAATGATGCTTAGTCTACCTGTTTGCATTGTTTACATTACACACAATACTTCATGCAATAATCTGTTATTTGCAACTTAATACTGGAGGTGATGCGGATGCTGACCCTAAGGTGGATTATTTAGGCATAGATTCTCTAGATAAGAAGTCTATGTACTTTTTGTAATGCCCTGTTAAATCTCATAGTGAACATCTTGTCATATATTGCATTTTCATGCCTTCATTATTTGTCGATTGCCCAGCTGTAATTTGTTTAGCCAACATGCTAGAAATATTTATGGAGATACACCATTAGTGAACTGTGGACCCCGGTCCATTTGCCTCATACTGTTAAACCACCTACTGCAATCATACTGTTCTCCACTGTTTCCTTAAATCATCAATGTTTTTTGCACCATACATTTAATCCCTTTGTTTTCAGCAAGACCGGAGAGATTGACAACCTCTCTGCTTTGTTGGGGGAAAGTGGTGTGTTTGTTTGTGTGCGGTTTCTACTTCAGTTGTGCCGCTGACAACCTTCTGAAGAACCTCTGTGTCCTCCTGGATTCGATAACCTTGGTTAATTTCAAGGGAAAGCTTGCCGTTGTTCTACATCTAACTATGCGCTTAGTAACCTAACGAACAACACGCCCCCAAGGCATCAAGCTTTCTGGCAGCGTTGCCGGGGATACTGGAATCTCCCGATAGGGGAGTCTCACACTTCCAAGTACTTTATTTTGTTTTTGTCTTGCTAGTTTTATTTTTGTTTCACTTTGTTTGCTCTAAAGCCCAAAAACACACAAAAAATTAGATTCCTGCATTTAGTTTATTTTCAGTTGTGTTTACTGTTTTATCATCATGTCTAATTATGTTTCTTGCATCATGTCACCTGAAGAAGAAGTTATAACTTTTAAGTAAGGGAACGAGGATAATTTTGAAGATGCTTGGTCTAGAATTCTTGAATCTTATGGGAGAACTGAACCTAAAATAACTCTAAGCCTTCTTCTTAATATTTTTTTATTTTGGACTCGCTCTATGTTATAGATATGCTTTAGATGCAATAGTGGGGAGAGATTTCCTTCGTCATGATGGGGATCAAGCCTTATATGCTATACAGAATTAATTGCAGCATCTAACTCCTCAAACAGTAAAATAGATTCAGCTATTGAGAACATTAGTGAAAGATTGAATTTCCTTGAGACACACATATCTAGCCTGAAGGAAGCTTATAATCAGATTCATATACATTATGAAAATATTCCTACAAACTTAGAACCTTCAGGCTGGGTTCCTCCAGTAAAAATTGCTATTAATGGTGAAATATTTCATGCCCGTTGTGATACTATGTCTGAATTCTGCCTGATGCCCATGAATATTTATAATTCTTTAAATTTGTGGGGGCTCTCTAAAAGTGTGGTTTTTATAACCTTGGCTGATAATTCCATTAAATTACCTATGGGAACCGTTGAAGGAGTGTTTACGAAAATCTGTGGGATGACTATATCTATTGATTACCATGTCATTGAATGTGCTTGAAAAGGGAATATTACACTTGGAAGATCACTGTTGAAACAACTTGGATCAGTCATTGACATGAACTTAGGAATCATGAAATTCGGCTCC
Organism: Alopecurus myosuroides; assembly: GCA_028641055.1. NCBI lineage: Eukaryota > Viridiplantae > Streptophyta > Magnoliopsida > Poales > Poaceae > Alopecurus > Alopecurus myosuroides. Next base: position 373,269,065 of record CM054058.1, on the reverse strand, counting down.
CCAAATGGCAACTACACCCTTCCTAGGAATAAGATCAAGAAGAAGAACAAAAGGTCTAAAGATAACAGTGGTGGTATGGTTGAACTCGATAATACTTGATTCCCTACTTGTGGCTAGCTACAAGGCGTTAAAGAGAAGCGCTTATGGGAGGCAACCCATCGTTTTTTTATTTTCTATTATTTTTGTTTTGTTGGGTCAACATGATTGTTGCTTCTGTAACACCATCTTTGTATATTTTATTTGTTGTTTTGTTGTGCCAAGAAATGTCTCTAATGACTAGAAGGTAGTTTTATTGGGATTACTGCGTAGGAACAGATTTCTGGTATTCACTAGAAAAATTCCACACGCTTATCAGAAAGTGATTTTGATCTGAAATGTTTTCTGCTTATTCCTGATATATGTAGCTATCTGTTGTTAGACTAAAGTTTTTCAATCTGAGCAACGTAAGTACCTCGAAAAAATCCATCTTTACGGATTGTTTAGGTTTTGACAGATTATGTCTTTATTTTGCATTTCTCTTTTACGAGTTTCGAGTGGATTCTTCTAGGGTGAAAGAGCTTCACTTAATGCTAATAACAGTAGCTAATGTTTGAAAGTAATTTCTTATGATTTTTTTTCCAAAAGGAACCAAGTGAGATCATTTGTTTTTGATGCACTAACACCGCTAATGAGAAAATATTGAAGTTTTGATGTGGAGGAAGTTTTCAAGTGTTAAACGAGAAGGATGATAATGAAAGATCAAGAAGAGTGAAAAGCTTAAGGTTGGGGAAGCCCCTCTGGACCTCCCCAAAATATTCAAGAAGACTCAAGCGTCTAAGCTTGGGGATGCCCAAGGCATCCCCTTCTTCATCGGCAAATTATCAGGTCATCTCTAGTGGGACTATATTTTTATTCCTTTACATCTTGTGTACTTTTCTTGGAGTGTCAGTGTGTTTTTTCCAGTTTGTTTATGTTTTGCTTGCTTCTCTATACAAGGTGGATCCTAGCATTCTTGTTTGGGAGAGAGACATGCTCCGCTTTTTCATTAGAATAGTCATGTGCTTCGCTTATATCTATTGAGTATTCCTGTTTGCTACTGCTAGAACTTTTAGCTCTCTGTTTTCATATATCTCTTGTGAGAGCTATTAGTTTCTTTTTAAGAAATTACTATCTTTCTTCACTTATATTTGTTTGGAGAGTTGATATAAGTTGATTGGTGTTTGGTTGGAACATAAAATGTTGCATGTGTTATGTTATAATAAAAATGCTTACATAAGTCATGTAGATCAATGTCTTTAGTAATTTGATGCTCGTCAATTGTTTTGAGTTACCACGTAAGTAATGTTTAAACTTATGTATCATGTAAGTAATGGCTATTAGTAAAGAACTACGGTAAAGCTTCTTGATATTTAGTTTGTATATTTGGTAGTTCCAAAGTCTAGATAGTTTCTAGTAAAAGATTTTGGTTAACAAGGAAGACAATGTGGAGTCTTGTAATTTTTCAACCATGTTTTTTATATAAATCCTTCCTGTACCAGTTGATAGTTGTGTTTTCTTGAATAACCTTGCTAGCCTAAACTCCGTACCAAGCAGGAATGCTGCTTGTGCATCCAAAACCCTTGAGCCAAATCCATGCCATCTGTGTCCACCATAACTACCTATTATGTGGTATTTCTCCACCACTCCAAGATATTTTTTCATGTTCTACCTTTGAAATATTCAAAACTCGTATACTCCATTTTGTGTCACTGTTTACCAGATCATGAGGATGCGGGTAGATGGTCTTCATTTCGCTTGTTGATTAGACTTTACACGCCTGAACTAGTGGCATATACATCCGCTTATCCAATTCGCTAGAAGAGCTGGCAACGGGGTGCCCAGCCCCAAAATTTGGTTACTACAAAATTCTCTTCACTATTTTTTCCCTTGATTTATCAGTTAAGCAAAGTTCATAAGTGTGTAAACAAAAGAGAACATGGATGATCTACTAACCACAGTAGAAATAACGTCCTTCATGGGAGCCGCTCTTTTAAAGTCTAGTTAACTTGTGACTTAATGTATTGTCTACTTGTTGATTTGTTGACCATTATCATACACATCTACTCCAAAAAATAGACACTCCTCCATGGTATGTGATTGTTGGCAGGAACCCAAGGATTCAGTTAGCCATGGTTTATGATAGCAAAGGTTGGGATGTCAAATATTTTATGCTCTCTCTATATGTTTTTCAAAACATAAAAGCTCTAGCACATTATTTAATCCCTGCTTCCCTCTGCGAAGGGTGTTTCTTTTACTTTGTTGTTAAGTCGGTTTTCCTACTTCTTTATATCTCCACAAACAAACACTAGTTCAAATTTGGTACAACAGTTGTTATATAATGATATGTTTGACTTATTGCATTACTTTTCCTTGACAATATCCATGAGATATATAAGTTAAAAAAGTTGAAGCCAGTGCTGAAACTAAATCTTCCTCTGTGTTGGTCAAACACTTTTATTTAGAATCTATTGCTTTGTGAGCTAACTTTTATGCAAATTCTTATAGCCTCATTGACTCCAAAGTACTATTCATGAAAGTTTGCACTTGTATGATTCATTTTGTTTACTATTTGTTTACTTATTAGCAAACTATAGACCATTGACTTGGATCACTTCATTCAGTTCCTATGCTTTGCATTACTATTTGATCAAGATTGTGTTAGTGACTTGTCTCCTAAAAAATTATGTTGTTTTATCGTTTACATACTCGGGGACGAGCAGGAACTAAGCTTGGCGATGCTTGATACGTCTCAAACGTATCTATATTTTTTTTATGATCCATGTTGTTATTATATCAATTGCCACATGTTTTGTTTACACTTCATAGCAATTTTATGCATTTTCTAGGACTGACCTATTAACAAGATGCCATAGTGCCAGCTCCTGTTTTCTGCTGTTTTTCTCTTTCAGAAAAGCTAGTCGCAAAATATTCTCGGAATTGGACAAAAATTGGCGTACACAAATATTACAACAGAAGACTCCAGAAGCCCAAAGGGGAGGAGCGGCCGACCCAGGAGGCGGCCACGCCACACCAGGGCGCGGACCACCCATGGCCGGCGCCCTCCTGTGGCGTGGTCCCCTTGGGTGGCCACCGACGCTGCCCTTTCACCTATATATTCCTTTTGCCCCGAGAAACCTAAATACCCAGTCGATATTCCATGAAACATCAAGACGCCACTGTCGTCGTCAACCCTAGTTTGGGAGGGTTCTGAAGCTCTTCCCGGTACCCTGCCAAAGAGGGGAATCATCACCAGAGGGCTCTACACCTCCATGGCTGCCTCCAGAGTGATGCATGAGTAGTTCATCCTTGGACTACGGGTCCATAGAAGTAGCTCGATGGTAGTCTCTCCACTTTTTGCTATCATGTTTAGATCTTGTAGCTTCCCTACATGATCAAGATCATCGTTATGTAATGCTACATGTTGTGGTTGCTGGGATCCGATGAATATTGATAATATGATCAAGTTGTTTATTTATCCATGTACCTATGTTGTTTATATTTTGCATGCTCTCCATTGCTAGTATATGTTTTGGCCAAGTAGATGCTTGTGACTCCAAGAGGGACTATTTATGCTCGATAGTGGGTTCATGCCTCCAGAAATCAGCATTCAAGTGACTGAAACGTGGAAAGTTGTGGATGTGTTGCTACCACTAGGGATAAAATAATGATGCTTAGTCTACGTGTCTTTTGCATTGTTTACATTACACACAATACTTCATGCAATAATCTGTTTTTTTCAACTTAATACTGGAGGTGATGCGGATGTTGTCCCGAAGGTGGATTATTTAGGCATAAATGCGCTGGATATCAAGTCTATGTACTTTGTTGTAATGCCATATTAAATCTCATAGTGAACATCTTGTCATATATTACATTGTCATGCCTTTATTATTTGTCAATTCCCTAGCTTTAATTTGTTTAGCCAACATGCTAGAAATATTTATGGAGAGACACCACCAGTGAACTGTGAACCCTGGTCCATTTGCCTCATACTGTTAAACCACCTACTGCAATCATATTGTTCTCTACTGTTTCTTGCAATCTTCACTGGTTTCTGCACCATACGTTTAATCCCTTTGTTTTCAGCAACACCGGAGAGATTGACAACCTCTCTGTTTCGTTGGCAAAAAGTAGTGTGTTTGTTTATGTGCAAGTTCCATGTCAGTTGTGCTACTGACAACCTTCTGAAGAACCTCCATGTCCTCCTGGATTCGATAACCTTGGTTAATTTTACGGGAAACCTTGTCGCTGTTATACATCAAACTCTGCGCTTGGAGTAACCTAACAAACAACACGCCCCCAAGGCGTCATTGGCACACCTGTTGTTTCCGACAAAATATGTGAACATAATTATTATGGACTTTGCGATTTGGGATCAAGTGCAAGTGTCATACGCTTTTCTCTTTATCAAGAAATAATGAATTAAATTTCTCCGTGCGAAATTGAAGACATGTATGTTACTATTCAGCTTGCCAACAGAAAGACTATTTCACCAGTGGGTATTGTAAGAGATGTTGAAGTACTTTGTGGCAAGGTAATATACCAAGCCGACTTTTTGATACTTGGTTCAGTTGAAGATAAATATTGTCCTATTATAATTGGTAGAACTTTCCTTAATACTTGTGGTGTTGTATTGATTGTAAGAAAGAGAAAGTGGCTGTTAAATTTGGTGATGATCATTATGAATTTAATTTTAGTAAGATTGCTAGACAACGTCATGATAAAAAGTTACCTAATAAAGATCTAGATATTTAAAGAATTGCCTCTATTGCTATTCCTCCTGATGATCCTTTGGAGAAATTCATGGAAGAACATGAGAATGACATGCATATGCATAAAAGAAATGAGTTGGAGGATATTTTCCTAGATTAGCCTCCCATTATCAAGAAAAAATTTCCTGTGGAATCTTTAGGGACACATTTACCACCTAAAGGAGACCAAGTGTTTGACCTTAAAGTTACACACTTTAATATTCTTATTTAGATGAAAAGAAAATATATCATGTTATTGTCAATGCTAACCTTTCATAGTATGAATAAGAACGTTTATTGGAAACACTATAGAAGCATCGGAAAGCTATTGGTTATACTTTGGATGATCTTAAAGGCATTAGTCCTATTCTATGTCAGCATACATTTAATCTTGAGCCTGATGCCAAGCTTGTGGTTGATCATCCACGCTGATTAAATACAAAAATGAAAGAAGTGGTGAGAAGTGAAATATTAAAGCTTCTCGAAGAAGGTATCATTTATCCTATTGATGATAGTAGATGGGTTAGTCTCGTCCACTGTGTCCCCAAGAAAGGAGGTATGACTGTTGTTTCTAATGATAAAAATGAACTTATTCCTCAAAGAACTGTAGTAAGGTATAAAATGTGAATTTATTTTAGATAATCAAACAAAGCTACTAAGAAGAATCATTATCATTTGCCTTTTATTGATCAAATGCTAGAAAGGTTGTCTACAAACACTCACTTTTTCTATTTGGATGGTTATTCTAGTTCTCTCAAATCCATGTGAGAAAACAAGACCAGGAGGAAACCATTTTCACTTTTCCTTATGGTACTTATGCTTATAGACGTATGCCTTTCGGTTTATGTAACTCTCCTACTACTTTTCATAGATGTATATCTACTATTTTTCATGGTTTTTGCGAGGAAATTGTGGAGGTCTTCATGGACGACTTCTTTGTCTATGTGACTTCTTTTGATAGTTGTCTCCATAATCTTAACAAATTTTTGCAGCGATCTGAGGATACTAATCTTGTTTTGAATTGGGAGAAATGCCACTTTATGGTTAATGAAGGAATTGTTCTTGGTCATAAAATTTCTGAAAGAGGTATTGAAGTTGACAAGGCCAAAGTTGATGAATTGAAAAGATGCCCTATCCTAGGTACATCATAGGTATACATAGATTTCTTGGTCATGCTGGTTTCTATAGGATATTAAAGATTTTTCTAAGACTTCAAGACCTCTTACAAATCTTCTTCAAAAATATGCGCCTTTTTTATGATGAGTGAAAATAAGCCTTCGAAGTTTTTAAGAAAGCTTTAATAACTGCACCTGTTGTTCAACCACCTGATTGGAATTTACCTTTTGAAATTATGTGTGATGGTAGTGATTATGTTGTAGGAGCGGTTTTAGGACAAAGAGTAGACAAGAAATTGAATGTTATCCATTATGCTAGTAAGACCTTAGATAGTGCTCAAAGAAATTATGCTACCACTGAGAAAGAGTTTTTAGCTATTGTTTTGGCTTGGGATAAATTTAGGCAATATATTGTTGATACTGAAGTCACTATTCATACTGATCATGCTGCTATTAAATATCTTATGGAAAATAAAGATGCTAAGCCTAGGCTTATTAGATGGGTACTCTTGTTACAAGAGTTTGATTTGCATGTTGTTGATAGGGAAGGAGTTGATACTTTAGTTAGAATGGAAAACATTCATGATGATCCTATTCCTGTTAATGATAGTTTTCCTCATGAACAACTTGCTGTTGTTAAGGTTAACTCACGTGAAAATCCTTGGTATGCTGACTATGCTAACTTTATTGTTTAAGCATGTGGGAAAGAGGAGTCGTCAATGCTGATGTGGCAAGGTATGGGCTCACATACCTTGACCCTTGTGGTCTTGGCCTTGGCTCACCTTGTCCCCAAAGGTCACCTTTGACTTGCCCCCTGGTTGGTCTTGTCCCTTGGCACCTAAGCCATGTTTGGAAATGACCAAAAACCCCAAGACCACTCAATTCCAACTTTGGCATGAAACCAAGGGCACTTATGCCATTTGACCAACACCCATGGCTATGAGCCATTTCATCCAAGCCCCCTTTTGCCACTAAGATCCCTCACACTCCCACTCCCTCCCCAAGCAAAGAGGAGCCTTGAGCTTGCCCCTGTGAGCTCCACGAGCTCCAAAGTCGCCGCCGGCCATTTTTGAACCCGAGGTGAGGAACCCCAAATCTGTGCAGATTATTGCTTGTTCCTTTGAGCGTGTGAAAAATGGTTTTCGTGGAAATTAATTTTTACAAAAATTCACGGAACTAGGTATATGTTTTCGTAACCATGTCCCGTTGGTAGATCCAAGTTTGCACTTTTAGGTTGGTCACAACAAATGTTTTTCCACAGAGTGTCTGTGAAAGTGTTTTGTCATAACTTTTGGAATCTGTATCCATTTTGGTCAAATAAAATTGTTTTGAGTATCCTATGAGTAGATCGATCCATAGGAATTGGCCTCACATCAACGTCAGTTACCAAATGGAAATTCAATCCATTTTGGTAAATGACCAGTAGGCATTTCTAGGATTTTTAGAAGGAGTTTAAAACTGTTTTTGAGGTGAATCCAATTGGATGAGTTTTTGTGTGACCAGATCTACCTAATACTAGCTAGGATTAATTTTTGGAGAACTAGATTATGTTTAGTGAGCAAAACTAGAAACATCAGCTTTTCTTTTTTCATTATTACTTGTGTGTTTGTTTGTTAAGTAATGTGTGGATGTTTGAATCTTGTTTCCTAGCATGAATAGATGTGTTGGATCTTGTTATTAGGGTGTTTTCTTGCAATATGTCTACCTTAGAAAGTGTGTGCATGTTTGGAAAATCTTTTGGCTATAGAAATAGCATTTTTTATTTTTCTAGTTTTATTATTTGATTATTGTGTGAACCAATCTTGGTAGATTTCTTTTACCTAAGTGTTGATGTGCTTGAGTTGAGTCCAGTACCATTTTGGTACTGTTATTTTGATGATATTATCTCTGTTAGCTTGCACCTTATTTTACAGCAAAGCATGTGTGACATTTGTTGTTTATTTTCACTAGTATTGTTCTCACTAGTATGAATAGCCTTGTATGGATTGTTTGGTTAGATTAATTTTGCCATGTGTGACCAGAGTCTTTGTTACCTCTTCTTGCCTTGGTATTAGTGGGCCCATAACCCACTGGTCCCATTGCATCTTGGTTAAGGATAAAAATCCCATACCATTGCACTAGTGTAAAAATAGCATGTATCACTATATGATGGATTGTTATTTTCCACCAAGGGAAATAGATTGTTTGTTTCACTTATGTAAGTGAAAAGTTTAGTTCTTATTTGTGAACACTAGTATGTTTGGGTGTGATTCATTTGTTAGCATAATATTCCTTAGGAGTATCATGTTAAGAAATGCTTCACTATTGTTTGCTTACATTGAATTGTTTGCTAATAGAATAATTCCTTGTGATTGATAGATTATTTGTGAATGATTTTTATTGAGTGTTTGGATGTTTGAAAGTGTTTAGTTAATATTTTATTGATTGCATAGCTACTGGTTGTGTAGTTTACCCTTTGATTGATTACTATTAAATCAATTAGAAAGGCATGTATTACTAGAATGGATTGATGCTTGCTTAGTAGATGGTTTCATAGAATTATTTTAGTGTTTATGCTTACTAGCATGTGTAAGGTGTATGTGCTGTTAGTAGGTATTTACATTCACGAGTTGCTTGTTTAGTATCATGCATCCTTGTAGTGATGTCTGCTTCTCTAGTGATGAACTAGTGTCACCACTAGGTATTATGAGTTGCTCAAGAATTGTTGCTAGTTTGTTTTATGAGTGTATGGATATTCTAGAATGTTTAGGATGTTATTACTTCTGTTATTATGCCACGACTTCTTGAGTTGCTTGTTTATATGGTTGTATAATACAATTCTTCCTTATAGCATGCTTGTGTAGAATTCCATACTAGTATACTATTAGTGCACTCCTGTTTTTATGTTATTTGTTAGGAGCATTATATTTTGTGATGATTGTGTGTTTAGATTATATTTAATGACTTGTACCATTGGTTGAGCTACTGATTTTTTTAGTTATTTTCATTATTGATGGATTCCATAACTTTGATTAGACATAAGCATAGCCTATAACTAGCCTATTCATCTGTGGTGAGTTTACTTGTTGTTGGAATTTTGTCTGAGTGGTTACCTTAGCATGAGTATTGTACTTATGTTATTTTTGTTCTAGTGTTGTTGTTGTGCTTAGTAGTATCTTGTTAGCAATGCAATTAGTTTAATCATGAACTGTGTGGTGATGATTGCTTGTGTGTTGTTAATTACCACTGCCATGGGTATTGCTTTTATTGATTGTTATTATCATAGTAGCCTCACCCTTTGTGCCCACAAGATATATTTTTAGATTCTTGAATATCTTATTATGAGAGTGGTACACCCACTTCTTATATGGTATGTAAGATGTGGGATATGGTTTCTCAACCATATCTTTGTTTGACGACAGTTTTGTACCATGAGAGTTTGTGAGGTAGTTTTCTCGATAACGTTTGAGTGATTGCGCTAGTATAAGTTTGCTTTCTGTATGTTTTGTTTAGTTGTTTGGTCTTTAGTTCTGAGTGTGTGTCTTTTATTCTTTTACGACGCTAGAAAAACAAAGAAGAAGAAGCAGTTGTGGAGCTCTGCGTCAAGTTCAAGTTACTTCAAGGCCAGGGACATTAAGAGTTTTACGGCAATCCATCCTGATGCTTGCTGTTACTACACTTATCATTATCTATCATGCATGTTTTACCTATGAAAGTTTTACAAAAACTTTTATTACCAAAAACTATTTTTGAGTGACTACTACTATTATTATATATACTACTACTATGCCAGTAGTTGATACTTGGTGTTACCAAGCCCATAGCCACCATATGGTATTTATTACCATCACAAGTATTAGTCCCTAAGTGGACACCCTAAAAATTTGTTTTTTGCAAAACAAAGGATTCATGGAAAACCCGGTGGAAAGCCGAAGCCTTATTCATCGGAGGAATGTTGAAGTGGTCATTTTTCAAAAAAGGTGTTTTTACAAAAATGACACATAACCTAGTCTTCGCCGGACAACGTTTACCGTACTGCCACTTTACCCCAACATGGGCACGGGGCTTAACCTGAAGTTTGTTATTGTTAGTGTGTGTTCTATCTCAATTTTCTATAAGGGTCATCGAGCCCTCGAACTGATTGTCGCTAGGTGGTATATACGGGACATCAAAAGTGGGGGATTAATTTTCCCTCCGGTTACAGTAGTTGAGTCTCCTGTCTTGGCGGGGTGGGACCTGCTGCCGGGGAGATTGCACTCAACTGAAGAGATAGACATGTACTAGCTTGGACATAGGGGATGGTTAGGATCAGTTATCTGATTTTCACATACTGTTGTTACAGTCCGTGGTTGTTCACGGCGGATGTACCGGATCTGGTGGATTGTGTACACCTCTACAGAGTCAAACTATTCTGAATAGCCGTGTCCTCGGATATGGACAGTTGAATGGCCATGTAGCTAGAATTGTGTCAATGTTTTAAAAAAGGTGTTGGACTTATGAAGTACTGAAAGGAGGAAATCTTGTACCGTGGAGGTACCGTTGATGAAAATCCAGAAGTTGTTTTACGAGAAGTTTTGCAAAGAGAAAACCTTCTTTTACAAAATGAGTTTATAAAACCTCTTGTGCATGTGATATCTACAAGATAAAGAAAACTATATTATTTTCTTTTGAAGTATCTTCTTCAACAAAGATACAGAGATTTTCAAAATCAACTATGATATGTCTTACATATATCATTGATATTGAACCCTATGTATAGCCTACCTATTCCACTATATAAGCATACTTGCATTTTGGTAAGCTACATGATGGATGTCTTGCTAAGTACATTCAAATGTACTCATATTGGTTTCGTCCCTGGTATTTACTTTCCAGACTTCGAGAAGGAGTCTTAGAAGGGGATCTACGAAGAGTAGTATGGAGCTGATGGCTTTGCGAACTAGGATCGTCTGCCGGTCAGCAGCCTGTAGGTTAAGGCGTGACTTGGGATCTACTACGTTTGTGTGTGTTTAGTCTTCCGCTGTGTGTGTTGTGTGTTTGCCCTGCGTGGAAGTTGTGTGGACTTGGTCTAGTGACCATGTCTCTTTTGTAAGTGTTTTGTGTAATCGTGTAATGGATATTGTATCTGTGTACCAACTTGATATGTTGTTCACGACTGGTGTGATCTGGGATCGTGAATGTATGCATATCGGAGGTGCCTTATAGAGTTGGTATCAGAGCTATCCTGACCTTAGGAGACCTTAGTTAGAATGGACGTTAGCTAGTACTCTAACGATAAAAGTAATAAAACCAGGTCACTAAGATGAATATTTACCAAAATATTCTGTATTCCATCCCCTCTGTGTTTTGAAAAAAAACTCTACTTACACTAAGTTACAATGGAGCATCTTAAAATTTTGCACACTGTTACATAACTTAATCTACCTTAAAATTTTGTGTAGATGGCAGTTGTCTTCACCAAGTCCTTCCGGTTAGGATCGCATGCACCTTGCTACCGCCGCTTTGAGGAGGATTTGATCAAGATGACTCGTCTTATCGGTCGTCCCTTACCTGAGTTGAAGGGAGCCCAGATTCACCATGATAAACGAGAATTGTCCTGGTTGGTGGTCTGCACCATCCGTGCACCGTTGCTAGCACCGTCAACCCCAGATATCACTTGGGATGGAGAACAGTTGGGAAGATGGTATCCTTAGAGTGATGCAGCTGACCATTGCCAAGCTCGCGAACTTCTTCTGCCGCAAGTTTGAAGGCACCCCTATAGATACTATGGAAGACGCGACGAGGATGACAAGCCCATAGATGTCACTGGAGATTTTGCCTTTGCTCGTCACTTCCAGCACATGGAGTAACAGCTGTACAACACCCAGATCTCCCTTGATAAGCTTAGAGGAGATTACGACCTCCGAGGCAGAGAGATAGACCAGCTGGAGAAAGGCCTGAATGTTTCTTCTGCTACCGAGCGTCTTCTCAAGGTACTGAAGAAAACCATGAAGTACACTGACTCCTAGCACCGCGCACGAGTGAGAGCCCTTCAGCTCCAGCTTGCAGCCAGCAAGACCAGAGTTTAAGAGTTGGAGGAACAGCTACGCGCTTCCTCGAGCACTTAGGATTGCCGCAGGATGTTAGGAGTTGTGTTATCTCCACCCGAGACACTTGTTTGTTTGTGTCGTGTGAACTCTGCTAAGAGCTATGTGTGTGCTAGTTGTGTTGTAAGCCTTATGATTTAGCCTTGTGAACCTTAAAATTATGTTATGCTTGTTGAGACTCTGTTTCATGTGGATGTTAGTCTTTGATTGTGTTTGTGATTGCTTCTTAGATACTTGCTTGTTTGTTGTTGCGTTACTTACCGTTCTCATCTATGTTATGAGACGGCATGTGTCGCAAGTTTTCAAGACAAAACCCGTTTTGTTTGCTCTCGTCTTACATCGTTCTTTGCCTTCAGCATGGCCAGTGATCTACCACCACCACCGGAGCCGACAGTTGCTCAATTGTTTGCTCTGTTGAAGGAAGAACGTGAAGCCGCTCGTGCTGAACACATAGCCACCCATGCTGCCCTGGAACAGTTGACTCAGTTTGTCACCACCAACGTTGAGAATACTGCTATCCTGATGAGAGAATACCAGCGCCTGCTTGCTGGAGAGAGTCGCAAAAGGAAGATAGTGACGCCAGGAGAAACTAGTTCTTGTGTGACTCGCAGTACCTTACCTGCGATGCCGCAACCTCCCAGGAGGCGTGTGAACGTCAGGCCTAGGAGCAAGACATGCTTTGCATGTAGGGAGGAAGGATATTTTTCTCGCGAGTGTCCCAAGAAGAACCATGTTCTAGCTCATCCTCATGAAAACCAAGAAACCCAGGGTCCATTCCAGAAGAAATGCAAGAATCTGATGAGAGGACCTCGAGACCAAGATGATGTTGCAGGAGCACCTGCGACTCATGCCATAGTTAATGGTACGCTTTCAAACCAAACCTTTGAACCCCATAGTTGTGTTTGTCTTTGTACCCTGAGAAATCCGATGTAAACGGAACACTAAAAGTGTCACGTCGGACTAGAAAAAGTATCTTTAAAAATTAACAATACTAACATAACTTCATCTAATTTTTGTTTAATACCTTATAGAGTTGGTAGCTTAATACCTAACACCAGTTTGAAAATTTCTAGCCAACTTTTCCAAAACAAAAGGGAAAGGTGCCTTAGGATGTTCTATAGTTGTTTGAAAGAAAGGTGAAAGGTTCGAAAAAATATTGGATTAACGAACTACGAATGTTACTAGGCAATAAGAATCTCTCGTGTATCTATTTTGGAGGAACCAGATTTTAGAATGTGAGATTGTGAAGACTCATTTGAGGTTTAGCTTAGGAGTGAAAGATTGAGGATCACATGATTTTAGTTGAATGAATTATGGTATATATTATCTGGGGCTAACCAGTTGTGGACCCCAAAACTTTGGAAGTTATTAGTAACTAAAATTTGTATCCTTGAAGGGATGATTTGAGGTTTAGAAAGATTGGTGGAAATTATTGGACTTTAGGAGGTTCTTGATATATGAGGAGATTGGATTGATTAGTACTAATATGTTGAGAATAATTTGTGATATTGGAATAATGATGATAATGGTTTACATAGGTGATTTCTTATACTGGATTTTAGTGGAAAGATTGATTACAGTAAAAAGATTATGTGGATTCGGATAGATTTTTGATCTTGATTAAAGATGGATTGTAGGAATATTGGATTGATCTAGGAAGAGGTTTGTGGATATAAAAGGATGATTTTGGAGTTTAGAAAAAATCAATATGACTTGGATTTAGTAGATGATTATTCTTGGTGATATATTCTTAGAGCTTGTCACGCAATCGAGATTGTTTGGGGAAAATGATTTGGCGTTGATCATGATATAGGAGTTTGGAGAATTTGAGAGTATTTATAGAAGTAGTACAGAGTTGGTATATGATTGTTGAATTTGATGGTTTAGCTTGAGCAATATGATTGTGAAGAAAATAAACCTTCGAGGGAGATAAATGATTTGAGACTTGATTTCTAGGAGGATATTAGGTTAAGTGGAAGATAGTGGATTTTCATGGATTTTAGAAAATGAGCAATGGAACGCTCATTCTTAATAGAGAATTGGTGGATGTCCCATAGATTGGTCTATATCACAATGAGAGAGTTTATACCCCAAAGGAGATATAGTGGTATGATAATAATATGAGATTGGAAACAAGTAGACCTTTGTCTGAAGGATAAAACCTGGATTGATATTATGGTTTTGAGGAACTTTAAGTTCTAGGTTTAGAACATGGCACCCAGACCTTTGGCAAAACTAACTTGCCGGTGGATTTTGGTAAGATTAATCAAAGGGGGAAGCACCTGTGCTTAATGTTACCAACCACCAGCACACCTTTTTGTAAACAAATGACCTAACATTGTTGTTTTGACCATACCGTCTTTTTGCTTTCCTGCGAATCTCGGGACGAGATTCCTTTAAGGGGGAAGGTCTGTCACACCCCAGTTTTTGGATTCTTGTACTATGCTCAAGAAGACAAAAATTAGGGCCAACAATTTTTTTTTCTAACAACATGATTGTTTGAACTAACATGTGTTTATGATCTTAATCATATTTTCAATGCAAGTTTGTTTCTTGATAAAACCAATATCAATTTTTTTTTCTGAAAGCACTTGTTTAATATTTTTTCCTATTGTTTTCTCTGTTGATTTCTTGAGTGAATTTTATTCCAAGACTTGGATCATTCTTGTTTGAATCTTAAAATAAACTTTTAACTTTGTTGGATCCAAGAAAACTAAATTTCAAAATGATTTATGGAATTTTTCTTTTAAGTTTTCTCTGGAAACTATTCCCGGAAAAATATAGCCAAGTACCTGTTTTCCACCTTTGTTTTCACTAGTCTATAAAATGTTATTTTATGTTTTCTTTAATTTTATTTGTTCCTTGATTCATTTAATACAAATACACAAGCTTGGTTTTATTGTTGGATTAATAAAAATGATATTTTTCTTGTTGTCTTTGTGGAATAAAAATAAGGCAGAAAAAGGCATTTTTGGAAAACAGAGAAAAACAGAAAGTACACATTTTTCCACAATGTTTTCATAGCCTTAAACTATTTCAAATTTGTTTTCAAAATATGTTTCTTAAATTTTATAACATGTTTAACAAACTCCTACTTGGAAAACAAAAATTGGAATCCATTTGGTCTCTGAAAACACTCCAAAGTTTTTGCTCATTTCTTCTGTTTTCCAACACTTAGAAAATTTTCTGAATTTTTGGAACAGTGACAGATACAGTTTTGGACAGAGGTTTTTTTTGCCTTTTCTTGCAATATTTGAAGTGATACCTTGTCTAGTGTGTTGACCTTAGTATGTACTCGACCAGGGACCCTTTTTCTTTCTCCTAGAAGTTTTGAAGAGAAAGATAGCAAGTGGGAAAGAGGAGTCGTCAATGCTGATGTGGAAAGGTATGGGCTCACATACCTTGACCCTTGTGGTCTTGGACTTGGCTAACCTTGCCCCCCAAGGTCACCTTTGACTTCCCCCCTGGTTGGTCTTGTCCCTTGGCACCTAAGCCATGTTTGGAAATGACCAAAAAACCCTAGACCACTCAATTCCAACTTTGGCATGAAACCACGGACACTTATGCCATTTGACCAACACCCATGGCTATAAGCCATTTCATCCAAGCCCCTTTTTTCCACTAAGCTCCCTCACACTCCCACACCCTCCCCAAGCAAATAGGAGCCTTGAGCTTGCCCCCGTGAGCTCCACGAGCTCCAAAGTTGCCGCCGGCCATTTTTGAACCCGAGGTGAGGAAGCCCAAATCTGTGCAGATTATTGCCTGTTGCTTTGAGCGTGTGAAAAATGGTTTTCGTGCAAAATAATTGTTACAAAAATTCATAGCACTAGGTATATGTTTTCGTAACCATGTCCAGTTGGTAGATCCAAGTTTGCACTTTTAGGTTGGTCACAACAAATGTTTTGCCACAGAGTGTCTGTGAAAGTGTTTTTTTCATAACTTTTGGAATCTGTATCCATTTTGGTCAAATCAAATTGTTTTGAGTAGCCTATGAGTAGATCTATCCATAGGACTTGTCCTGACATCAACGTCAGTTACCAAATGGAAATTCAATCCATTTTGGTAAATGACCAGTAGGCATTTCTAGGATTTTTAGAAGGAGTTTAAAAATGTTTTGAGGTGAATCCAATTGGATGAGTTTGTGTGTGACTAGATATACCTAATACTAGCTTGGATTAATTTTTGGAGCCCTAGATTATGTTTAGTGAGCAAAACTAGAAACATCAGCTTTTCTGTTTTCATTATTACTTGTGTGTTTGTTTGTTAAGTAATGTGCGGATGTTTGAATCTTGTTTCCTAGCATGCATAGATGTGTTGGGATCTTGTTATTAGGGTGTTTTCTTGCAATATGTCTACCTTAGAAAGTGTGTGCATGTTTGGAAAATCTTTTGGCTATAGAAATAACATTTGTTATTTTTCTAGTTTTATTATTTGATTATTGTGTGAACCAATCTTGGTAGATTTGTTTTACCTAAGTGTTGATGTGCTTGATTTGAGTCCAGTACCATTTTGGTACTTTTATTTTGATTATATTATCTTTATTAGCTTGCACCTCATTTTATAGCAAAGCATGTGTAACATTTGTTGTTTATTTTCACTAGTATTGTTATCACTAGTATGAATAGCCTTGTATGGATTGTTTGGTTAGATTAATTTTGCCATGTGTGACCATAGGCTTTGTTACCTCTTCTTGCCTTGGTATTAGTGGGCCCATAACCCACTGGTCCCATTGCATCTTGGTTAAGGATAAAAATCCCATACCATTGCACTAGTGTAAAAATAGCATGTATCACTATATGATGGGTTGTTATTTTCCACCAAGGGAAATAGATTGTTTGTTTCACTTATGTAAGTGAAAGGTTTAGTTCTTATTTGTGAATACTAGTATTTTTCGGTGTGATTCATTTGTTAGCATAATATTCCCTAGGAGTATCATGTTAAGAAATGATTCACTATTGTTTGCTTACATTGAATTGTTTGCTAATAGAATAATTCCTTGTGATTGATAGATTATTTGTGAATGGTTTTTATTGAGTGTTTGGATTTTTAAAGTTTTTAGTTAATCTTGTATTGATTGCATAGCTACTGGTTGTGTAGTTTACCCTTTGATTGCTTACTATTAAATCAATTAGAAAAGCATCTATTACTAGAATGGATTGATGCTTGCTTAGTAGATGTTTTCATAGAATTATCTTAGTGTTTATGCTTACTAGCATGTGTAAGGTGTATGTGCTGTTAGTAGGTATTTACATTCACGAGTTGCTTGTTTAGTATCATGCATCTTTGTAGTGATGTCTGCTTCTCTAGTGATGAACTAGTGTCACCACTAGGTATTATGAGTTGCTCTAGTATTGTTGCTAGTTTGTTTTATGAGTGTATGGATATTCTAGAATGTTTAGGATGTTACTACTTCTGTTATTATGCCACGACTTCTTGAGTTGCTTGTTGCTATGGTTGTAGAATACAATTCTTCCTTATAGCATGCTTGTGTAGAATTCCATACTAGTATTCTATTAGTGCACTCCTGTTTTTATGTTATTTGTTAGGAGCATTATCTTTTGTGATGATTGTGTTTTAGATTATGTTTTATGACATGTACCATTGGTTGAGCTACTGATTTGTTTAGTTATTTTCATGATTGATGGATTCCATAACTTTGAGTAGACATAAGAATAACCTATAACTAGCCTATTCATCTATGGTGTGTTTACTTGTTGTAGGAATTTTGTCTGAGTGGTTACCTTAGCATGAGTATTTTACTTATGTTATTGCTGTGATAATGTTTTTGTTGTGCTTAGTAGTATCTTGTTAGCAATGCAATTATTTTAATCATGACCTGTGTGGTGATGATTGCTTGTGTGTTGTTAATACCCACTGCCATGGGTATTGCTTTGATTGATTGTTATTATCTTAGTATCCTCACCCTTTGTGCCCACAAGCTATATTTTTAGCTTCTTGAATATCTTATTATGAGAGTGGTACACCCACTTCATATATGGTATGTAAGATGTGGGATATGGTTTCTCAACCATATGTTTGTTTGACGACAGTTTTGTACCATGAGAGTTTGTGAGGTAGTTTTCTCGATAACGTTTGAGTGATTGCGCTAGTATAAGTTTGCTTGTTGTATGTTATGTTTTATTTAGTTGTTTGGTATTTAGTTCTGAGTGTGTGTCTTTTATTCTTTTATGACGCTAGAAAAATAAAGAAGAAGAAGCAGTTGTGGAGCTGTGCGTCAAGTTCAAGTTACTTCAAGGCCAGGGACATTAAGAGTTTTAAGGCAAGCCATCCTGATGCTTGCTGTTACTACACTTATCATTATGTATCATGCATGTTTTACCTATGAAAGTTTTACATAAACTTTGAGTACCAAAAACTATTTTTGAGTGACTACTACTATTATTATATATACTACTACTATGCGAGTAGTTGATACTTCGTGTTACCAAGCCCATAGCCACCATATGGTATTTATTACCATCACAAGTATTAGTCCCTAAGTGGACACCCTAAAAATTTGTTTTTTGCAAAACAAAGGCTTTATGGAAAGCCCGGTGGAAAGGGAAAGCCTTATTCACCTGAGGAATGTTGAAGTGGTCATTTTTGAAAAAATGTGTTTTTAAAAAAATGACACATAACCTAGTCTTCGCCGGACAACTTTACCGTACTGCCACTTTACCCCAACATGGACACGGGGCTTAACTTTAAGTTTGTTATTGTTAGTGTGTGTTCTATCTCAATTTTCTATAAGGGTCGTCGAGCCCTCGAACCGACTGTCGCTAGGTGGTATATACGGGACATCAAAAGTGTGGGATTAATTTTCCCTCCGGTTGCAGCTGTTTAGTCTCCTGTCTTGGCGGGGTGGGACCTGCTGCCGGGGAGATTACACTCAACTGAAGAGATAGTGATCTACTAGCTTGGACATAGTGGATGGTTAGGATCAGTTACCTGATGTTCACATACTGTTGTTACAGTCTGTGGTTGTTCACGGCGGATGTACTGGATCTGGTGGATTGTGTACACCTCTATAGAGTCAAACTATTCTGAATAGCCGCATCCTAGGATATGGACAGTTGAATGGCCATGTAGCTAGCATTGTGTTAATGTTTTCAAAAAGGAGTTTTCAAAAAGGTGTTGGACTTATGAAGTACTGAAAGGAGGAAATCTTGTACCGTGGAGGTACCGTTGATGAAAAGCTAGAAGTTGTTTTACGAGAAGTTTTGCAAAGAGAAAACCTTCTTTTACAAAATGAGTTTATAAAACCTCTTGTACATGCGATATCTACAAGAGAAAGAAAACTATATTATTTTCTTTTGAAGTATCTTCTTCAACAAAGATACAGAGATTTTCAAAATCAACTATGATATGTCTTACATATATCATTGATAGTGAACCCTATGTATAGCCTACCTACTCCATTATATAAGCATACTTGCATTTTGGTAAGCTACATGATGGATGTCTTGTTGAGTACATTCAAATGTACTCATATTGGTTTCGTCCCTGGTATTTACTTGCCAGACTTCGAGAAGGAGTCTCAGAAGGGGATCTACGAAGAGGAGTACGGAGCTGATGGCTTTGCGAACTAGGATCGTCTGCCGGTCAGCAGCCTGTAGGTTAAGGCGTGACTTGGGCTCTACTAAGTTTGTGTGTGTTTAGTCTTCCGCTGTGTGTGTTGCGTGTTTTCCCTGCATGGCAGTTTTGTGGACTTGGTCATGTGACCATGTCTCTTTTGTAAGTGTTTTGTGTAATCGTGTAATGGATATTGTATCTGTGTACCAACTTGATATGTTGTTCACGACTGGTGTGATCTGGGATCGTGAATGTATGCATATCGGAGGTGTCCTTGATCAATGATTCTGGGGGACCTTACTCAACTTATTTTAAAACTCTTTTTCTTAAAAGAACACCAAAAGAAAGAGATTAAGATGCAAATACGATAAATGGCAGAAATCTGTCAAAAACAGAACAACAGGTAAAGATGGATTTTTTCAAAAATATCCTGTTGCTCAAATAAAAAAGTGGCAAATAATAAAAGTTGCGTATATAACTCAGGATTAAGCACAAAAAAACTCAGGTCATTTTGAATTTTCTGTGATTTTTAACAGAATTAACAGTGGACAGGAGAAATTTGTTTCCTACGCAGAAATCCGAAATATAGGCTCAACTTTCCACTAGAAGCTTTACTTGACTCAACAAAAACTCAAAATAAAAGATGAAAAAGATTGGTAAGGAAATAGAAAACACCCAGGTGCAAAGCACACCAAAGAAAACGAAGGAAACGGGTTGAAAACAGCAAAATAAAACGGTTTGTCTCCCGATAGCGCTTTTCCTTAACGCCTTTCAGCTAGGCATAAAAGGGAAACTCAAGTATTTTCAAGTGAAGAAGCATAAACATCATATCTTGCTCTAATAATATAGTCAAAAGGTAGCTTCATCTTCTTTCTAGGAAAGTGTTCCAAACCTTTCTTGAGGGGGAATTGATATTTAATACTCCCCTCTTTCATATCAATAATAGCACCAACAGTTCTAAGGAAAGGTCTCCCCAATACAATAAGACAAGAAGCATTGCATTAAATGTTCATAACAAAAAAATCAACAGGGGCAAGGTTATTATTAACCATAATAAGAACATCATCAATTCTACCAAGAGGTTTCTTCTTAGCATTATCAACAAGATGAACATCCAAATAACAGTGTTCCAATGGCGGCAGATCAAGCATATTATAAAGCTTTTGAGGCATAATAGAGATACTAGCACCAAGATCACACAAATAATTTAAATCAAAATCATTTACTTTTATCTTAATTATAGGCTCCCAACCATCATCTAATTTTCTAGGGATAGATGTCTCAAGTTTCAACTTTTCCTCCCTAACTTTCATGAGAGCATTGGTAATATGTTTAGTAAAGGCCATATTCATGGCACTAGAATTGGGACTTCTAGCAAGATTTTGTAGAAACATAATAACTTCAGATATATTGCAATCATCATAATCAATATTATTATCATCAAAATTAATGGAACCATTATCTCCCACATCTCTAAAAATTTCAGCACTTTTATCAGAAGCAATATCAACAGTTTGAGGCAATTTAGCACGTTTCACCAAGGGAGTAGGGACTTTATTAACACCAAATACTTTACCATTGATAGTAGGAGTTTTACTAGCACTTGGGACTTCTTTTTTACTAGTGGTTGTGATAGTGCAAACTCTAGCAATATTATTCTTTTTAGCCAATTCATCTTCTCTTTCCCACCTAGCACGTAATTCAGCCATCAACCTAACATTATCATCAATTCGAACTTAAATGGAATTCAAATTTTTACTTTGTTTAACATCTTGTGGCAAAACCTTTAGTTTTAGAAAATCAACATCAATGGCAAGGCTATCTACTTTAGAGGCAAGAACATCTATTTTACCAAGATTTTCCTCAACAGATTTATTAAAAGCAGTTTGTGTGCTAATAAATTCTCTAAGCATGTTTTCAAGATCATACGTAGATATTTTATACTATTGTAGGAGTTGCCATAAGAATTACCATAAACATTATTAGGAGGATAGGGCTTATAATTGTTTCCACCAAAATTATTCCTATAAGCATTGTTCTTAAAATTATTATTTCTAATAAAGTTTACATCAACATGCTCTTGTTGAGCAACCAAAGAGGCTAAAGGAACATTATTTGGATCAACTTGAGATTTACCATCAACAAGCATAGACATAATAGCATCAAGCCTTTCACTCAAAGAGGAGGTTTCCTCAACAGTATTTACCTTCTTACCTTGTGGAGCTCTCTAAGTGTGCCACTCTGAATAATTTATCATCATATCATCAAGAAGCTTTGTTGCATTGCCCAAAGTGATGGACATAAAGGTACCTCCAGCAGCTGAATCCAATAGGTTCCTTGAGGAGAAATTCAGTCCTGCATAAAAGGTTTGTCTAATCATCCAAGTAGTAAGTCCATGAGTGGGACAATTCTTCACCATAGTTTTCATTCTTTCCCAAGATTTAGCAACATGTTCATTATCAAATTGTTTAAAATTCATTATGTCAATTCTCAGGGATATAATCTTAGAAGGAGGATAATATTTTCCAATGAAATCATCTTTACACATAGTCCAAGAATCAATACTATTTCTAGGCAAAGATAGCAACCTTTCTTTAGCTCTTCCTCTCAGAGAGAAAGGAAATACTTTCAGTTTAATAATATATCCATCCACATCTTTATATTTTTGCATCTCACATAGTTCAAAAAAATTTATTAAGGTGGGCAGCAACATCATCATTACTAATACCAGAAAGTTGCTCTTTCATCACAAGATTTAATAAAGCAGGTTTAATATCATAGAAAGCAGCAGTAGGAGCAGGTGGAGCAATAGGTGTGCAAATAAAATCATTGTTGTTTGTGCTAGTGAAGTCACACAACTTAGTAATCTGAGAGGAACTCATTTTAGCAGAATAAAAGCAAGCAAATAAATAATAGCTATGAAGTAAACTAAATTTTTGTGTTTTTAATATAGAAAAGAAAAAAAGGCAAAAATAAAAACAAGACGATAAACAAAATAAAGAGGTTGAGAGTGAGAGACTCCCCTTGCCAGAAGACTTCTTCCTCCCCGGCAACGGCGCCAGAAATTTCCTTGATGTTGTGTGTTGGGATACCCCAAGAGGAGGGTGCGATGAGCACAACGGTAGGAAATTCCCCTTAGTTAAGAACCAAGGTTATCAATCCAGTAGGAGGAAGAGGATCTCAGGAAGGTTGATGCCACTCAAGGTGGTGCTCGCGCTTCACCGGTGTCAGCAACAACGTGGAACCTGCACACAACACAACCAAAATACTTTGTCCCAACAGTACAGTGAGGTTGTCGATCTCACCGGTCTTGCCAAAAACAAAGATTAGACGTATAGTGTGTAAAATGATGTATGCTTGCAGTAAGTAAAGAAAGCAGGAAATAGTTGTGGTTTGTTTAACAATGTGGAAAAATGGACCGGGGTTCATAGGTTCACTAGTGGTGTCTCTTCATAAAAGATAGCATGTTGGGTGAACAAATTACAGCTGGGCAATTGACAAATAGAGGTTGCACCGTAGTGCACATATTTGACATGAAGATTATTATGGTATTTAGTGCGGGCATTACAACAATATACATAGACCGACATCCATCTACATATATGACTAATAATCCACCCTCAGGTTATCATCTGAACCCCCTTAGGTATTAAGTTGCAAGCAACAGATAACTGCATTAAACAAAGTGTGTAATGTAAGCAATGATTATGCACGCGGGCACTCTCACCGCTGTTTTCTCCCTAATGGCAACATCACATCCCCCCTTCACGTTTCTGTCACTCGAGCAAGGTGGTGAGGAGGCATGAACCCACTATCGAGCATAAATACTCTCTCTTGGAGTCACTAGCAACTACTTGGCCAGAGCAACCACTAGCAACGGAAAGCATGCAATATCAAAAATATCATATGCAAATAAAGACTATAATCAACTTGGCATAAATTCAATATTCAACGGATCCCAGCAAACACACCACAAAGAGTTACATAAGATCAATCTCGATCATGATAGGTAGCTCACGAGATCTAAACATGGATGCATATGAAGAGAAGACAACCATCTAGCTACAACTACGAACCCGTAGTCCAAGGATGAACTACTCACGCATCACTCCGGAAGAAGGCATGGTGATGTAGAAACCTCCGGTGATGATCTCCTCTCCGGCAGGGTGCCGGAAACAGCTTCAGAACCCCCTGATCTAGGGTTGAGGGTGACGGCGGCTGCGGAACTTTTTGGGGATTTTTGATCAGATCTTTAGGGTTTTCCATCCGGGAGGATTAAATAGGCGAAAGGGCAAAGGCGGTGGAGCTCCAGGGGCCCCACACCCATAGGTGGCGCGGCCAGGGGGACCCGCGCCACCCTATGGTGTGGCCCCCCTGATGCCCGTCTCCGACTCCTGTTCGGTGTTCTCGATGTTTTCGGGAAAAATAGGCACTTCGGGCTTTGTGGGGTCCAATCTCGAGAATGTTTCCAGAACAACTTTTCTGAAACAAAAAACAGCAGAAAACAGGGAACTGGCACTTGGCATCTTGTTAATAGGTTAGTCCCGGAAAACGTATAAAAATGCTATAAATAAGGGAGAAAACAAGTAGCAATTGACATAATATGATCATGGAGCATCAGAAATTATAGATACGTTGGAGACGTATCAGTGAGCAACAAAGGTATACTTGATTATGTGTATGCTGATTTATGGGGGCCGTCTGGTAAGCCCTCTCATGGTGGTTCTCGTTACATGCTTACCATTATTGATGATTACTCTAGAAAAGTGTTCCCTTATTTCCTGAAAACTAAAGATGAAACATTTGCTACATTTAAAGAGTGGAAAACCATGATAGAGAGGAAAACTGAAAGGAAGGTTAAATTACTTCGTACTGACAATGGTGGAGAGTTATGTTCAGATGCTTTTGACGATTTCTGCAGGGAAGAAAGAACCGTGAGGCACCACACCATCCCATACACACCTCAGCAGAATGGTGCGGCTGAGCGTATGAACATAAGCATCATCTCTAGAGCACGCTGCATGATATCCAACGCTCGTGTGAGTAAGCGTTTTTGGGCCGAAGAAGCCTCCACCGCGTGCTACTTAATAAACAGATCGCCTTCTATCCCGCTCGATAAGAAAACTCCCATTGAGGCATGATCTGGTATGCCTGCTGATTATTCATTGTTGAGATTTTTCGGTTGCACCTCTTATGCTCATGTTGATAATGGAAAACTAGAACCTAGAGCTATTAAGTGCATGTTTATTGGATATGGTTCTGGCGTAAAAGGATATAAGCTGTGGAATCCTGTGACTAAAAAGTTTTTCATGAGCAGAAACGTTGTGTTCAATGAGTCTATTATATTCACTAATAGTTTACCCACAGATGTTTCTCCTGTTAGTTCTGATGATGAGCAGGAAATTAGAGTGTAGGTGGAGCACGCGGATGATGTAGAAATGGAAACTGATGATGACGTTCATGATACTGTTCAGCAATCACATCTTATTTTGCAGCAAGAAACTCAGGTTCTTGCTGCTGGTCGTCTAAAGAGGAATACACATCCTCCCACACGTTTAATTGAGGAGTGTGATATTGTTCATTATGCTTTTAGTTGTGATGAACAGGTGGAGAAAAATCATGAGCCATCCACGTACACTGAAGCCATTGGTTCGGGTGACCGCGAGAAGTGGGTTTCCGCTATGCAAGAGGAGATGCAATCACTTGAGAAGAATGGTACGTGGGATGTTGTTCGCTTGCCAAAAAAAAAGGTCGTTCGCTGTAAGTGGATCTTCAAGGGAAAGGAAGGTTTATCTCCTAGTGAGGCAAGGTTAGTGGCAAAAGGTTTTAGTCAAATTCCAGGTGTTGATTATAATGATGTTTTCTCTCCAGTTGTCAAGCATAGTTCTATTCGTACATTCTTTGGTATGGTTGCCATGCGTGATCTTGAGCTTGAGCATTTAGATGTGAAGACTGAGTTTTTGCATGGAGAGTTGGAGGAGGAGATATACATGGACCAGCCATAAGGGTTCATAGTACCTGGTAAGGAGGATCATGTTTGAAGTTGAAAAGGTCCTTATATGGTTTGAAACAATCTCCTCGTCAATGGTATAAAGGGTTTGATTCGTTTATGTTGTCACCTATATACTTGTTGTTATATGTTGATGACATGTTGATTGTTGCCAAGAGCAAAAAGAAATCACTATGTTGAAGAAACAACTGAGTAGTGAGTTTGAGATGAAGGATCTTGGTGCTGCTAAGAAAATACTCGGTACGGAAATTACTAGAGACAGAAATTCAAGATTATTATTTCCTAGTCAGTTGAATTACATTAAGAAAATTCTTCATCATTTTAATATGCATTATGCAAAGTGTGTTGGTACTCCCATTTCTCCTCACTTTAAAGCATTACAATGTCCTACCAATGATGAGGATTATGAGTACATGTCTAGAGTTTCATATTCTAGTGTTGTTGGTTTTTTGATGTATGCCATGGTTTGCTCTCGCCGTGATTTATCATATGCTATAAGTTTGGTGAGTAGATATATGTCTAACCCTGGCAAAGAACATTGGAAGGTTGTTCAGTGGATTTTCAAGTACCTTCGTCGCACATCGGACGCTTGCTTGAAGTTTGGCAAGCTTGATGAGGGACTCAAAGGCTATGTGGATTCAGATTTTGCTGTCGATTTGGATAAAAGGAGATCCCTCATGCTAGGTGGTTGTGCCGTGAGTTGAAGGGCAATGTTACAGTCAGTTTTTGCCCAGTCTACCACTGAAGCAGAATACATGGCTATTGCAGAAGCATGCAAGGAATTGGTTTGGTTGAAAGGTTGATTTGTTGAGCTTTGTAGAGATGGTACTTGCATTAATTGTTTTCTGACAGTCAAAGTGCTATTTACCTTACTAAGTATCAGATGTTTCATGAGAGAACAAAGCACATTGATGTCAAGTACCATTATGTGTGTGATGTTGTTGCACAAGGTAAGCTGAAGGTATGCAAGATAAGCACTCATGATAATCCTGCAGATATGATGACAAAATCAGTTCCTGTTACTAAGTTTGAGCTTTGCTCAAGCTTAGTTGGTATCACTGTTTAGCCCAAGAGGCTATCTGGCGCCGAAAGTGTTTTCTTTGTTGTTTCAGGATGATGGTTCGTTTTATGCTATATGAAGGAATTTGTCTCAAGATGGAGTGTTATTTTGTGATGATCCAAATTTTATATAAAGAGAAAGGAAAGTTCGGACGGAGCGAAGCGAGGTCCGTCGCCGGGAGGATTAGGGCCAAAACAAGGTAGAATCCGTATCCAACTCGTCAACAACTCGTAACGTACCGCATGGCTGCCGTTTGGGATAAGTTGCATGTTGTAAATCCCCGGCGTTTGTCACACACCCGAAAATAGTGAAGTTCTGCGGCCTGACGCCCGTGGTTTTTTCTCTTCCTCATTGGAAGGGTTTTCCACGTTAAAAATCTCGTGTCCACGAGTGTCGATCTCTTTTTTCCATCGCTTATTTGTGCTATCGTTTGTAACATAAAGCCCCGAAGACCACTGTGAAGATAGAGTATTGACAACACCCCATGAAGAATAAAACAAGAAGATGATTAGCCTTTTCAAGTAGTAGACCACCATGAGAGGAAATAAGTGTTGATCATATTTTTCTTCTAAAAACACCTAGATCAAACCTCGTGTGACCTTTGTGACCGCAGACCAAATGGAAAATCCTAGACTCTTATCACAATAATTCTTTGGAAATTTGTGTGATGAGTCTAGACCAACCTTAACCAAAATGGAAAGACTAACCCAAACACTTCAATTTTTTGTGTGAATGAAATTAAGTGTTTAGCCTCAAACCTTGATGTTTCATACACTTCTTTCGCATATTAAGTGATGTGATAATACTTGACCAAGCTTAACTCTTGGAACTTCGTCAACAAACATGTCCAATTGAGTTTGAATCTTTCAAACCCAAATCTTGACCAACCATTATCCTTATTGGTAGACCTTTAACCCAATCATACTAGTTTCTTTAGTAAACTAAATTATTATGATAAAATTTGACCTTGCCTTAACCCAACTAGTCTAAAACCTTTTTGTCTATGCTTGTTGAATGTTATAGGTTGTTCTTTCATTGTTTGGGAAAGTTTGTTTATTGTTATTTATTTGAACTGTTTAGATTGTACGAAGAGAAACTTTCTGCCGGTGAAGAGAGTGTACTTCTACACCAACTCCAAAAGACAAGTGACACACATAAACCACCCATCTTATTTTCGAAATTCTGGAAATCAAGGGGCCTAATTTAACTATCTAGAGGCGGAAAGGTGAAGCTTCACGGTTTCACTATCTGGTTTCTAATTTGGTACTTAAAAGTACAATTAGGAAAAGCAGGTCAGAATATTACATTGGCTCGCTAACACGAGCACAGGATTCTTTAGCCCCCGCTCTATGCCTATCTTCCATTTGCAAAAGTAGTGATCCAATGGCCCGACACTGTGCTCAGAGAATATGTTCTCGGGCCGATCTCTTCCATAAACCAACCATTCCCGGGCTAATCGCTTCAAGAGGCTTAGTTTTCTCGCCACGGTCCAGGCAGGGCAGCCATGGCCAGTACTCCCACTACCACCACTACTACCTGCAGCGACGCTTTGCTCAAAGGTCTCAGCGCCAAGCTGCACGCATGCGCGGCGCGTTTGCGTATTCATCGTTCCATCGTCTTTCCCGCCCCCAGTACCGCTTCCTCGGCCTTGCTGCCCGCCCTAGCCGTGCTTGTCTGCGGCACTGCTCTCTCGAGAGTCGTCGTCTTCTTCCTGCCCCTTATGATCTCCACCTCCATTTGCTGCGCGGCGGTCTTCCTGTTCCTCGCCTCGGAGTCGTCGGAGGGAGGGGCAGCGAAGGAGGTCGTGCTCCTTTGCGGTGACAGGGCGGAGGTCGGGCTCCTGGAGGTGTACGGCGACGCAAACGCAAGCGCGTACGGCGACAGGCGCGACGTCGAGGTGGGCTGCTTCTTGCACTGCAGGACCGGCGGCGGGTGGACAAAGCTCGGCATCGACGAGGACGGCAAGGAGGTAGTGTTCGCTGGCAGGGTGGTCGTCGGCGGTGGAGTGCAGGAGGGCGCAGCGCTCGAGGAGGAGCTTGCGGCCCTCCAGGTGGACAGGTTGGCCGAGGGCGTGTGGGATCGCTACTTCGGCGGTTCCTCCATGTGGAACTACCTGACGGATGGGTCTGAAGTGATCGAGTTATCGAGCAGCACTTGAGGTGCCTAGCTCCCGCGTCTAGAGCATGCAATTCCTAGTTCCAGAAGCCAAAATTGAGTCTGTAACCGCCATGAACAACGCAAATTATGAAGTTTGAATACAAAAGATGCATGCACGCGCGTGCCTCCATAAAAAAAAAATCCACGCATGGAGTACGTACGGGATCACGAGATGATCGAACTACATCACAATAATGCCGATCGGTGCGCATCAGGTTCCATTGCATCTGACATGTGAGTATCGGATTCCTGAGCATCTTTTTTGCTCAAAAGCACACTATGTTTCGCTGCTTCAGCCCGTGCGTGAAGTAACTGGCTACCACACTGCACACTCATAAAGAGCTCGGAACATTTAGACGTAACCCTGACGCCTCGGAGTTTATATTCTTCTGCCTACCTATTCCCAGGGATCGCAAAGAAAAGAGGCACGCGCTAGACGCTCGCCGAACAATCCGGATCGCCGCCTTCCGCGTCGTCCGATGGACTAAAAGCCACATCCGTTCATCTACGATCCGCGCGACGCGCCCGATGGACAAATTTATGATGTAACGGGCGGGCATCTTTATGCTCTTATGTACTCCCTCCGTTTTCAAATAATTTTCATTAAGATGAATGTATCTAGATATATTATATATTCAAATCTAGATCATCGATTTCAACTCATTTCAATAATAATTATTTTGAGACGGAGGGAGTAGGAAAACCCGACACAGATCTGGTGAAGCTCCCAACATAGACGGAGGCGACAACCAGACGATTCGCCCTGTGCCACCTTGTCCGGCGGCGGCTGCCGACATTCCCTGCCTGGCGCTATGGCTCATACAGTGCAGCAGCTTCTCGCTGAGGACTAGGAGCCACCCTTTCGCTACGCCGCCATGCATCGTCAATCGAGTTGCGCCAACGCCGGCGACAGAACCTCGACTAACAACCTCCGCATCAGCTCACATCAACGAGCAACCACTCCACCAACGGCAGTACCAAAACCCTTGTGGCAACTTCCCCGAATCCGACAGAGAACAGCAGGAAGATTTGGTATGTAACACAAAAATCGTAAGAAATTGCTACATATATTTCAACAAGTTGTTACAAAGTATGAACTGCTGCAATTTTTTGTTGTTGTTTTCATCTAGTTCAATTTATACAAAAAAAATGTTGCATATTAATCTCATCTAGTTCATTTTTGTACCAGAAAAAACTGTGAAAAACAGAAGGAAAAATTTTGTTGTACTGTGATTGCTGCCGTAGCAATGCATTATTTTTATTAATTAATTGTTAAAAATATATTTTCTGATGTACCATCTTTTTCGAGAGTACACCTGCGAACTGTATTTTTATAGAAGGAGAATTTCAAGTACAAGAAAACTACAGCTGGTTGCGAACTACAAGTGTAGTACAACTCCACACCAGGCTAATCCGAAGACAGCCACTACCGAAAACACAACTACAAAACACAAAAGAGTTTGCCCTAAACTAAGCAGCATAACCATGTGTCGACGGACGCCGGTCACCTCCGAAGACATCTCCAACTTCAGCTGAATGTCCTTCGTCGACGCACCATCCACATTTGATGCCTAAAAGAGGTGGCAAGTGGATAGCGGAACTCGGTCGGTCCTGAGAAGCACCGTCTTCGACTCACAGGAGACGACGTACATTGTGCTCCTTAAGCTCAACTTTGGACAGCAGCAAGCACCGGAGGAGCGCCACACAAAACCTCCAAGTTGTGTCTCCATACATGATGCTCCCAACAGAGGAACGACGTCGAGACGCCGCCATCGTGTCGATCCGACTCCGGACCTAAGGATTTCGCCCAGAGACAACTACCAACTCCAAGTGAGAGAGAGTGGAAGATCCCGACACACCTCAGTGACAGCTCCAAGGAGAAAAAACGACAACCACGGGCGTCGTCGTCACCGGCCTGAGACGACATGACTTTCGTCCGTATTGTCGCACACCTTCATCTCCCCGCATAGGACTGACACAACCTTGTCCATGTTGGCTCACACCGCCGCCGCCGCAACACCTTGTCGTGGTAGCCGTGAAGTCGGGGCTCAACAACACCTGCATGGCCGAGAGCGCACTGTCCATCTTCCACCTCCCGCACGCGTGAGACCACAGCCTCGGTCCGAAGTTTAGGCTTTAGAAGGATTTGGTGTTGCTACAAGATACTTACTTACAAGAGATACTTACTTATAGATCTGACCATCTTACGAAAAGAGAAATAGTTGAAGATCACGAAGGAAAGTCGATGGATACAAAACCAGTTCATTATGAAATTAATGGAATCGAAACCTGGGACCAGAGTTGCAACCGAGCTATCTGATGACAGAATAGCGCCATTGAGAGTCATGTTAGAGTCATGCCCTTTGGCCCGATACAGAAGAAAACAGAAAATAGGTTATTGTCGAGCTTCCTTAAATAAAGCCCTATGATACGTCATAAACGTATCTTTAATTTCTGATGTTTCATGTTGTTTTCTTATTGTTTCCCACATGTTTGCTATACACTTTATGTCCTTTTTATCGATTTTCCGGACTAACCTATTGACAAGATGCCACAGAGCCAGTTCCCTGTTTTCTGCTGTTTTTAGTTTCAGAAAAGTTGTTCTGGAAATATTCTCGGAATTGGAAAGTTTGAAACCCGGAAGTCTTAGAATTCCCCAAGGTTCCACGGAGTCCCGAAGAGACCCGGAGGGGGGCCTCAGGGGCCCACACCATAGGGCGGCGCCCTCCTTGGCCGCGCCGGGGGGTGGTGTGGGGCCCCCAGGCCTCCACCGCCTCTGCCCTTTCGCCTATTTAATCCCCCCGAGACATAAACCCTAAAGAGATCCCACTTTTCCCGAGAAACGCCCGAGCCCGCCGTCACCGTCATCCCGAGATCGGGAGGGTTCTGGAGCTCTCCCCGGCACCATGCCAGAGGGGGAAATTATCACTGGAGGGGTCTACACCATCATGCCCTCCTCCGAAGTGAGCGTGAGTAGTTCATCCCTGGACTACGGGTCCATAGCAGTATCTAGATGGTTGTTCTCTCCACTTTGTACCTCGTGTTTAGATCTTGTGATCTACCTATCATGATCAAGATCATCTTTATGTAATGCTACATGTTGTGTTTGCTGGGATTTGATGAATGTTGAATGCTATGTCTTCTGATTATCAATCTATCATGCTATCTTCATGCTTATGTTATTTATAATCTTGCATGCTCTCCGTCATTAGTAGATGCTCTGGCCAAGTAGATGCTAGTAACTCCAAGAGGGAGTATTTATGCTCGATATTGGGTTCATGCTTCCTTTTCATCTGTGCTCGAGTGACAGAAACGTGGCGGATGGAGGATGTGTTGTTGCCATTAGGGAGAAAAAACAATGCTTTGTCTAAGGATACTGTTATTGTTTACATTACACACTTTGCTTAATGTGATTATCTGTTGCTTGCAACTTAATACCCAACGTTTGTTCGGTTGATATTCGGAGGGTGGATTTTTAGTCATAGATGTAGTTGGATAACTGTCTATGTATTTTTTTGTAATTCACGCATGACTCACATAGTAATATTTATGTATTGCATATGCACTACGGTGCGGCCTTCATTTCTGTCAATTGTCCAGTTGTAATTTGTTCACCACACATGTTATTTATCTTTCACGGAGAGACACCACTAGTGAAACTGTGGACCCCGGTCCTTTTTCCTCATACTGATAAAGTGATAAAACACATAGTGCTTTCATAGTGCTCTCATACTGTTCTCATACTGCTTTAATACAGTTTTCCTACTGTTTTCCACACTATACGTTTAACCTCTTTGTGTTCAGCAAAACCGGTGAGATTGACAACCTCACTTCTTTGTTGGGGCAAAGTGATTTGATTGTGTTGTGTAGGTTCCATGTTGCTTCTGAACCAGTAGTGCGCCCTGCCATTTCAGCTGCTTCAGCCTTCTGAAGTTACTCCTTCCTCCTACTGATCTATTAAAGCTTGGTTTCTTACTGAGGGAAAACTGCTGCTGTGCTCATCATACCTTCCTCTTGGGGTCTCCCAACGAGTGCAAGATCTGCACCATCAAGCTATTTTTCTGGCGCCGTTGCCGGGATGGAAGAGAATTTCTGCAAGGGGGTCTCTCACTTCCAATCTCTTTACTTTGTTTTAGTTTGGCTTAGTTTATTTTATTTTGTCTTGTTTGCTTCTCTTTATTAAAAAACACAAAAAAAAATAGTTCTTATACTAGCTGTAGTTTTATTCATGTTTTTAGTCTTGCTAAAATGAGTGTTCTTGAAGTTGAAGTTCGTTCCTTTAAGAAACAAGGTGGACAAAGTTTGAAAGATGCTTGGTATAGGATAATTGATGCTCATCATAGATGCACTAAGAAATATTCGACTTTAATACTTGTTAGGAATTTTTACGTTTGTATTACTAGCTGGTATAGGTATGTTCTAGACACTCTTACTGGCGGTAATTTTCTGGGAACACCTGCTTTGGAAGGCTGTAATTTAATTGAAAGTTTAGTTGGAACACCACCTACTAAGGTTGTTAAAACTGAGATCACTTTAGATGATGTTATTAAAAAGCTAAACTCTATGGAGAAAAATTTGCCAAAGTTCCTTGATAATGCTAGCAAAGAATCAATAGTGAGTATCAACAAGAAAATCACTGTTTTAGAAGCTAGCAATATCCATGATAGTCAAAATATGAAGATTGGTAAATTAGAGGAGGCTATGGAAACTTTAAGTTCAACCTTTTCTGCTCTTAAGTTTAAAAGAGATAAACCTTCTGTGGGAAAAGAGAAAAAAATTATGTATGTCCCCAAGGCACCTAAACCAGAATCCCCTAATGTGCTTAAAATTAATAAAACTTTTAGTGAAACTAAAAGTGATTTGCATGTTGAATCATCTTTAGGGGTGTCTAAGGTACCCATTGCTACAATTGGGGTTTTGGAGGAAAATTATTGATTTGGATGCTTCTTCACTTGAAAATACTTGATTCCACTTTTCTGGGCCTAGCTAAAAGGCGTTAAAGAAAAGCACTTCTTGGGAGATAACCCATGGTTTTATTTTTTCTTTGTTTTTCTCTATTTTCTTTGAGTCAAGGAATTGTATACTTCTATAGAAACTCCTTTGTATCTTTCTTTTCATGTTTTAGTAGTGCCAAGTAAGGTTTCTGACGAGAGTTGGAGTTGGTTTACGGATTTCTGCGCAGGAAACAGATTTCTGCTGTCTACCGTAAAAAATCGTATAAAATCCTGGAAGATCAGAATGATCTGAATTTTTTTCGTGCCTATTCCTCAGCTAATTCTGTAACTTTTTCGTTCTTGAAGTTTTTCGATCTAAGCAATGTAAGTGCCTCGAAAAAAATTTGTCTTTACAGACTGTTCTGGTTTTGACAGATTCTGCCATTTTTCTTGCATTTGCTCTTTTGCGATGTCAAGTGGATTTTTTTGCTTCACAAAATATCAGTGGCTATAGCTAATTTTTAAAAGTATCAATAGCACTTGTGCCATACAGAACCAATGGATTTTTAATTGTTTCACTAACCCTCTAATGTGAATTACTGTTTGAGTGTGGTGTGAAGGAAGTTTTCAAGGGTCAAGAGAAGAGGTGATATATGTGACCAAGAAGAGTGCAAGGTCAAAGCTTGGGGATGCCCCCGTGGTCATCCGAGCATATTTTTAGAATATCAAGCATCTAAGCTTGGGGATTCCCAAGGCACCCCTTCTTCATCAACTATCTATCAGGTCACTTCTCGTGAAACTATATTTTTATTCGGTCACATCATATGAAGTTTACTTGGAGCGTTTGTTTGTTTATCTTTTGTTTTCTTTTTTTTACTTGCTGCAATAATATAGTTGGATCCTAGCATTCTTCGTTTGGGAGAGAGACACGCTCCGCTTTTTCGTTTGAATACTTGTTATGCTAGTATTCTTAGTTTTTCTTCTAGCTGCTGCAAAATTTCCTGTTTAGCTCGTGTTTTCATTGCATCTATTATTCAGAGCTGTTAGTTTTAGTACTGTTTTTTGAGTCCTCTCATGTTTTCTTGCTGTATAATTTAGAGAGTTTTTGTTAAATCATGATTTTTATGGTGCTTGTTGGGAAAAGAAAGTATTGCTTGAGGTAGAATTTTTTACGGTGCAAGTAGAAGCTTGTATAGACTATGGATAGAACTTTTTCATATCATGCTAGATGTTATTTTAGTTTTACAGCCTT
The DNA here is from genome assembly GCA_028641055.1 of Alopecurus myosuroides. NCBI lineage: Eukaryota > Viridiplantae > Streptophyta > Magnoliopsida > Poales > Poaceae > Alopecurus > Alopecurus myosuroides. The sequence goes on along the minus strand of CM054058.1, from coordinate 373,234,131 downwards.
GTGGTTATTGAGTAGCATGATTATCCTCAAATATCTAAGAGTGTTTGATGTTCCATTCAAAGAATCATGAGTTGTTCTTGTCATATTTAAGCATAAATTTGTGGTGTTCTCCTTTGAATGTTTTATTTGGTTGACTTGGTGCATGCTCATACCATGTTTATGACTATGAACCAGTCACGAATAGCTTCCATGATCATTTAGTTTTTCAACTTGAGGTACCACTTATGATTTGATTAAGGATGTTTATGTCGCTATGCATGATTATGGCTATTATGCTCTCTTGAATTGTCGCTCCCAGTCTTTTATTAGCCTCCACCTGTACTGAGTATGAGCTCTACTCGTGCATCCAACTCCCAAAAACCAAAGTTATCCCATTGTTTCCACCATACCTACCTACATGTGGTAATTAACCGCCACTCCAAAGTAAATTGTTCATATGTTACCTTTAAAACCTTCAAAATTACTCCTGTTTTGTGCTCCTATTTTAGCTGATGAGGACGTAAATAAAGAATCTGTATCTCACTTGTTAATTGGACTTTCGCACCCTGGACTAGTGGCTTCATCCGCTTATCCAATGATAGAGGATCCAGCAGCGGGGTGCTCAGCCCAAATTAATAACACAAATTCTCTTCACTATTTTTGCCCCTAATTTATCAGTCAAAGCATAATTGTGTAAACAAAAGAGAAAGAGCGATGACCTTCTATCCAGATGTGTCCTTCTATGGGAGCTGCTCTTGCGAGTCTAGTTGGCTTGTGATGCATAGTATTTTATGTTTACCATTCGTTGACATAAGCATACACTTCTTTTAAAAGTATTTCCAATACCTCTATTTAATAAAATAAAAGCTCTAGCACATGAGTGATCCATGCTTCCCTCTGCGAAGGGCCTTTCTTTTACTTTTATATTGAGTCTCCATCTTCTAACTTTATGCACAGTTGAGAGAGCATTTTTGCCATTCTGAGTTTTATGTGCATTTGTCCTAGAAACATTATTAATTGGTTCATAATGTATTGTTGCTTGTTCTCTAATTATTTGTTCTAGTCTTCCTCATGAACTTTGAAGGTGTCCTCGGATTTATCTTTTGACCCACTCTTAAGGACTAGCAAAATATCACTTTGACATGTTCTCTCTATACTTGAAACAAACGTATATCTTTCTTTGCATTGTTATTCATGATCTTTTATTTGAATTACTTCTCATGATGCAAAGTGATTGATATGCTTTATTATTAAAGTTCTATTTATGATGCTTGTGTTAAAGTTCTATGATCTCAGCTTACTTATGCTTTTACATTATTGATGATCAAGTTTATGTTGGTAGCATGTCACTGATATGTCTCCAATGTATTTATAATTTCTGATGTTCCATGTTGATATTATGCCAATTGCTACATGTTTTATCCCTTCTTTATGTCATTTTTATCGATTTTCTAGGACTAACCTATTAACAAGATGCCAAGTGCCAGTTCCCTGTTTTCTGCTGTTTTTAGTTTCAGAAAAGTTGTTCTGGAAATATTCTCAGAATTCGACGATTCGAAAACCAGAAGTCTTAGAAGTCCCGGAAGCATCCAGAAGTCCCGAAGAGCCTCAGAGGGGGGCACAGGGTGGCCACACCATGGGGTGGCGCGGGTCCCCCTGGCCGCGCCACCTAGGGGTGTGGGCCCCCTGGCCACCCCCCGGCATCGCCCTTTCGCCTATTTATACTCCTCCGAGGGAAACCCTAAAGGAATCGACCTTTTCCACAAAATACATCTGTAGCTCCGCCGCCGCCGCCGACAAGTTTCGAGGGACAGATCTCTGTTCTGGCACCCTGCCGGGACGGGGAAGTGCTCCCGGAAGCCATCTCCATCGACTCCACTGCCATCTCCATCGCCGTTGTTGTCTCCTATGATGAGGATGAAGTAGTTCTCCCCCGAGGCTGAGGGCTCTTCCGGTAGCTATGTGGTTCATCTCTCTCTCCCATGGTGTGATCTTTATGTGATCATGAGCTTTGTAATCTAGTTGAATTCGTAGACATTATTCTTCATCTATTATGCTACTCAAGTGGTTTTTGTTATGAGATCTCTGTAAACACTTTGATCACGGTGTAAAGGTGACAGTGTGTGGACCGTGTGGTTTAGCATTATATTTATATTTTGTGTTGGATAACCCTATGAAATTGTGGTGTTTGCGTGGAACCATCTGGGTCCCATGGTGGTAGCGTGGGGGTTACTTAGTTGGGAAAGTGCTTACTCTGAGGAGTGTTGTTAAAGCCCTACGCATGGATTGGTGTTGTTATTCGACCGGAGAGTGGTTCGGAGTAGCATAGTGAAGAGAGATATTTATGCATTCAATTATGTTATCATTGTTGAGAGTGTCCACTAGTGAAAGTAGGATCCCTAGGCCTTGTTTCCAAGCATTTAAACACCGTTTTCCGCCTGTTCTGCTACATGTTTGCTTGCTGCCATATTTATTTCAGATTGCTATTATTACTTATAACCATCCATATTACTCGCATTTCACTATCTCTTCGCCGAACTAGTGCACCTATATACCTGACAAGTATATTGGGTGTGTTGGGGACACAAGAGACTTCTTGTATCTTAATTGCAGGGTTGCTTGAGAAGGATATCTTTGACCTCTACCTCCCTGAGTTTGATAAACCTTGGGTGATCCACTTAAGGGAAACTTGCTGCTGTTCTACAAACCTCTGCACTTGGAAGCCCAAGACTGTCTACAAGAATAGAAGCGTGCGTAGACATCAAGCTTGTTTCTGGCGCCATTGCCGGGAAGGTACGGTAAAAGGTACTCACATCCTCGGGTGTGAGTGCTCGGAGTTATTTCCTTTAGATTCTGCAATTATATCTTTTTGTTTCTTGTTTTCACTAGTTGGGCTTATTTTTACTTGTTGCTTGTTTTTATTTTTACTAGTTAGTTTTAATGGAAAACAACAAAAATATGAGAGATCTTTATTTGCATTCTAGTAGCAATGTTATTAGCATTAATTATTTGGATACCATTATTTCTAGTACTATGGAAAACTCTAAACTTGGGGAAGCTAGTTTCTATAAACTTTTTATTTCCCCAGCTTTAGAGGAGAAAATTTGCTCTGAGGATACTTTATCTCCCATATGTGGTAAACCTAATGATGCTTGTGATATTTTAAATCCTCCTACTGAAAGCATTCCTTTTAAAATAATCAAGAAAATTGTTGAACTTGTCATGGACAACCGTTATTTTGGAGATGGAACTGTCCATCCTCGTGATCATTTACTATCTATACATGAATTATGCGGGTTGTTCAAGTGTGCAGGTATTTCAATGGACCAAGTTAAGAGGAGATTATTCTCTTTTTCTCATAAGGACAAAGCAAGGTAGTGGTATGATCTACTAGATTATCCTCATCATTTGGAGTGGAAGGAGCTCGAATCTCTATTTCATTCTAAATTTTATTCTTCTCATGAACTGTATTTAGATAAAAATTACATTTAGAATTTTTGGCCTCGTGATGGAGAAGGCATTGCAAAAGCTTGGGGAAGACTGAAAACATTAATACTTAAATGTCCTAACCATGATCTTCCTAAGGAAATAATTGTTACTAATTTTTATGCAAGGCTTTCAGGACATTACAGGGATTATCTAGATGCATGTTCAGAGGGTTCTTTTGTAGTAAGAAGGTTGAAGCTAAATGGGATCTTCTTGAAACAATTGAAACCAATAATGAAGGTTGGAATAATGAAAAATGTAAAAAATCAGGTATAAACTATGAGTATGATTGCATTAAGTCTTTCGCTGAAACTGCCGATTTTCAAGAGCTTAGTGCTAAATATGGTCTTGATACTCAAATGATTATTGGTTGGTATAGATCCTTTGCTTCTTATATTATAGTTCCTAAATCAAATGGGGACATATATCATGAACCTTTTTAAAGACACTTGCTTGAAAAATGAAACTGTTATTAATAATTGCAATGGACATGCTCAAACTTCTGAAAGTACTATTTCTTATAAGCATGTTAATTTTTGTGGAGCACATAGCCCTTGTGAAAAGAATCAAACCGGAGAAGAATATTTCATCCATCATAGGAATGAAAAACCTAGAAAGTGGGACATGGCTTTAGATGATCTTGGTAAAAAAGTTTGTGCCCTCTATCCTTTTATTTGTGAACTTTGCTGTAAAGTGGGTCATTTTAATTTTCAATGCTCAAGCCATGATAGTAGCCTTTAGAATCCTATGAGTACTGCAAGTTTGTATTGTGATGACATGATCACCCCTAATGAGCATGATGAACTTACATTTGGGGTGTGAAGAGTTATTAAGAAAAACTTCTTTGGTAGATATGAGTGCTCTTGATATGAATAGTGTCCTGCATGGTTGTCATCTTTATTGTGTTAATAATTGCCACACAAATAATTACATACAAAATATTATAAAAGAGGAGAATTTACCAAATATGATAGGGATAATATTTTTTTTTCATCTTATTAATGAAGAGGAAGAATCCTCCAAAGTTCTTTCTATTGTTTCTGACAATAAACCACGGTATGTGGAGAAGCTTCCTTTCAAGCCTCTCCCTCCTATAGAGAGTAAGAAGATGAAGAAGAGGAGTAAAAGGAGAGAGGTAACGGTATCTCCCCCTAAGCATGTTTCTCATATTATAGTTTTTGATGAGTCTGAACTCCATGATTTTCATATGCCTGTTATTTATGAAAGTGATCATGACTGGGAGAAACACACTACTTTTGATACTGAAAATATCTTTGGTACCAATTCTAAAAATGATGATAATTTATGTACTGTTAGTACCATCCATGTCCCTTACAATTATGATATAGAAAGCTCTGAGCTTGTGGATGATGTGTATGAAAATCCTTTTGCTACTGATGATTATATGCTTGATACATATCTTTCTAGTAAAAATGATGATATTGCTTATGATGATACTATGCCTCCAGTCTTTGATAGCTATTATAAAGGATTATATAAAATAAGCTATGATTACAATTATCCTTATGAAACTTGTCATATTTATGGAGGGATTACCAAAACCATCTCCCTAATATACAACTTGTCTATCATGTTGGAGTTCTTTATGATGATTGCATTGATAAATATGATATTTTAAGTCCACCTACTATTGACTAGAAAATTAATAATGATTACAATAAGCCTCCTATGTTTTATGATTATGGTGATGAGAATGATAATGATAGCTTTTTTGTTGAATTTTCTCCCACTGCTATTAATAAGAATGACTATGCTTATGTGGAGAGTATTAATTCTTTTATGCATGTGGCTCATGATAAGAATATTTATTGTGACAGTTATATTGTTAATTTTATTCATGATGCTACTGAAAGTCATTATGAGAGAGGGAAACATGGTTTTATGCATCTCAACAATATTAAGTTTGCCCTCTTTATGTTGAAATTTTTGAAGTTGCACTTATTTTGTCTTCCTATGCTAGTCACTTTATGCTTCGTTGACTTGTTTTTCTACAAGATTCTTTTTCATAGGAAATGGGTTAGACTTAAATGTGTTTTACATTTGCTTCTTTATGCTCTCTTATTGTGCTTCAACTCTTATTCTTATGTGAGCATCTTTTAAAAATCACTATGCCTAGCTGAAAGGCGTTAAAGAAAAGCAGTACCAGGAGACAACCCGTTATATTTCTCTATTTTAACCCGTTTTCCTTCATTTTCTTTTGTGTGCTTTGCACCTGGGTGTTGTGTATTTCCTTAGAAACCCTGCTGTATCTTTTCTTTTGTGTCTTTGTTGAGCCAAGTAAAGCCTCTAGTGGAAAGTTGAGGCTATATTTCGGATTTTTGCGCAGGAAACAGATTTCTGCTATCCACTGTTAAATCCGTATAAAATCACAGAAAATTCAAAATGACCTGAGATTTTTTTGTGCGTAATACTGGGCTGTATACGCAATTTTTCTTAGTTGACTACTTTTTGATTCGAGCAACAGAATCTTTTTGAAAAAAATCATCTTTACCTGCTGTCCTGTTTTGACAGATTTCTGCCAATAATTGCATTTGCATCTTAATCATTTTCTTTTGGTGTTCTTTTGAGAAAAAGAGTTTTAAAAGAAGTTGTGACAGTATCTAATGTGTTTTTGAGTGTTAGGCTTGTGTTGAAACTGAACCATGTGAATTTATTATTTCGATTGCACTAACGTTGCTAATGAAGATTGTGAGGAGTTTGGTGTGACGGAAGTTTTCAAGGGTCAAGAGAAGAGGATGATATGATGCGATCAAGAAGAGTGAAAAGCCTAAGCTTGGGGATGCCCCGGAGGTACATCCCAACAAATTCCAAGAAGACTCAAGCGTCTAAACTTGGGGATGCCCAAGGCATCCCCTTGTTCATCGACAAATTATCAGGTCACTTCTAGTGAAACTATATTTTTATTCAGTCACATCTTATGTGCTTTACTTGGAGCGTATTTTATTTTTGTTTTCAGTTTGTTTGGTTCTATTTAATTTAATAAATGTCTGGATCTTATCATACTTATGTGGGAGAGAGACACGCTCCATTTTCATTGCTTAGAACACTCTAGTTTTCATTCTTATTGTTCTGTGAGTGTTCACTTTTTGCTAGTACTGTGTTTAGCCTTTGTTTTCATGCATCTCTTATTCAGAGCTGTTAGTTTTATTAGTGTTATGGGTACTCTCATCTTTGCTTGCTGTATCATGTAGAGTATTTTTGTTAAAACATATCTTGTATGGTGCTTGTTGGGAAAAGAAACTGCTGGTTGAAGTAGAATTTATAATGGTGCAAGTATTAGCTTGTATAGACTGTTGCTAGAACTTTTTCATGCCATGCTAAATGCTATTTTAGTTCTAAAGCCTTGAGATGTTGAGTAGCATGAATAGCGTCAAATATCTGAGAGTGTTTAATATGTCATTGAAAGATTCATGAGTTGTTCTTGTCATAAGGAAGCATAAATTCATGGTATTCTCTTTCGAATGTTTTATTTGGTTGAGTTGGCACATGATCACACCATGTTTATGACTATGAACCAGTCACGAATAGCCTCCATGACCAATTAGTTTTTGAACTATGATACCACTTATGCTTTAATTAATGATGTTTATGTTGCTGTGCATGATTATGGCTCTTATGCTCTCTTGATTTGTCGCTCCCAGTCCTTTGCTAGCCTCCATATGTATTGAGTATGAGCACTACTCGTGCATCCAATTCGCTTAAACCAAAGTTTTTCCCATTGTGTCCACCATAGCTACCTACATGTGGTATTTAACTGCTACTCCAAGTAAATTGCTCATGTGTTACCTTTAAAACTTTCAAAACTACTCTTGCTTTATGTTCCTGTTTTTGCTCTGGAAGACGTCAACGGAGAATATTTATCTCACTTGTTGATTGAATTTCACACCCTGGACTAGTGGCTTCATCTGATTATCCAAATGATAGAAGAGCTGGTAGCGGGGTTCCCAGCCCCAAATTAATACACACAAAATCTCTTCACTATTTTTGCCCCTGATTTATCAGTCAAAGCATAATTGTGTAAACAAAAGAGAAAGAGGGATGAACTTCTACCCAGATGCATCCTTCACATGGGAGCCGCTCTTGTGAATCCAGTTGGCTTGTGACGTACTGTATTTTTTGTTTACCATTTGTTGACATTAGCATACATCTCCCAAAATATAGGCACTCCTCCTCGGTATGTGATTGTTGGCAGGCACCCGAGGATTCGGTTAGCCAGGGTTTGTGAAAGATAGATGGGAGGAGTGTCAAACTTTTAATACCTCTGTTTAATAAAATAAAAAGCTCTAGCACATGAGTGATCCCTGCTTCCCTCCGCGAAGGGCCTTTCTTTTACTTTTATGTTAAGTCTCCATCTTCTAACTTTATGCACAGTTGAGAGATCATTTTTTCCATTCTTAGTTCTACAAGCATTGTCCCATAAACATCAATAATTAATTCATGATGTGATATTATTTCTTCTTAAATTATTTTCTCTAGTCTTCCTCATGAACTTTGAAGGTGTCCTAACATTTATGTTTTGCCCCACTCTTAAGGACTAGCGAAATATCACTTTGCCATGCT